>OX456524.1:34272980-34642654 GCA_949748255.1 Eustalomyia histrio
CACAAAAGGCATTCCAACCAACATGAGATTTAGTTTAACTTTAGCATGCTACATGACCAATTGCTTCAAAACGGATACGTATATTTTGTGATTAAATAAAACTGCTGGAAAAAAATACAAAACTAAAGGAATTAAAGTGATTTAAAAAATATTTAAGAAAAATAAATTATTTAAGAAAAATAAATTTGAAAAACAACAAACATATTGTTATTTTATCAAACAGCATCCTTTGTGTGGGTGTTTTGTAGAATTTAGAAAAAAATATAAATATATAAATTTTGGAGAATTACTCTTTGTGTTTAAACCTAAATCTCTGTATCCTTGAAAATAAAGTGTACATGCGCAATTAAATAATGTGAGTAAAAAATAGTTTGTTAGAAAAACTGTAGAAAAAAATTAACAAATGCAAAAAACTTTGTTACCAAACAAATATACACAAAAAAAAGGACGATTTAAGCAGCTCGTGATAAATGCTTTTTAAGACAAACAAAAAAAATTGTGAATACTTTTTGAAATTATTAACAAATTTTACACAAAGAAATTATAAACAATATATTTAAATAAATTGCAAGTTAGCAAAAGCACAAATACAAATAAAAATAATATAAGATAATCACAGTATTTTAGTATGTAACAATTTTTCTTAAAAATACGGCATGTGGCGTTAAAAGTTCAGCCATTGACACTTTCTTTTTGCATAGATTTATACAATCTTATAAAAAAAACGAAATTTACGTGTACCCAACCAAATTTTTTAAATTAGTTGACTGAATCTATTTTATAACAGATTCTTTAACCACCACCCAACAGAACTTTGGTAATGGGTACGATATACTCATGCGTTACCATGTAATGATAGCTCGTTACCTTTTGCATTATTTTCAAGCATAAAGTAACAAGTTCCTGATTATTGATTACGTAATATATGATTTATAAATGTAAAGTAATAATTGAAATATTTTTGAAAAAATTTTTTTTAGATACATTACTTTGTGTTTTTTTTTTGTAAGCAAAAGGGTAATGTATGTTTGTTTTAACAACACTAGCAAAAAAACGAAGCGCAACAATTCATTTAAGTTTGAAGCAATCAAATACTATATGCGTCGATAGCTAAGTGACTGGCAAACAGGGTTCCCTGGTTCGATTCCCATTATGACCACATTATTTTTAATAACGTTTAAAATATTTGTAATAATTTTTTTTAAATAAAAATTCCTCTTTTTTAAAAATCTATTTTTGGACACATTACTTTTTTCATTCTCGTAACCATATAAGTAACCCCTTACTTATATGTGTAATGTGTATATACATTACTTTGAGGCTAATCGCCTGTAAAATTCATAAGTGAAATTAGGTGTAAAGTAATCCATGAGTCCCTATGGCTTCACATAACTTTACACATTATTTGGTAATGTGTGGTTTTCCTGGGTAATATACACTTATAAGAAAATATGCACTAAAAATCCAAAAATATGCACTAAAAATCTAAAAATCCAATATAATTGTCTAAATACGTGGCAGCACTCTAGGTTTTCAAATTCAAAATTAATTAAAAGCAAATATGCAATACAATACAAAAAATGCATTTAAACATTATTAAATATGGAAAAAATATGCACTTAAAAGCCAAATATGCACTTATAACAAAATATAATTGCATGTTTTTGCAAAATTGTTTTCAAGCTTTTGACTAAAAATATGCATTTAAAAGTCGCCGCCCTGCGCTGTAAAAAGATAAGATTTGATGAGATCTGCTTGAATTTCATTAGATGTAATTGAATCTAATTTGATCTGGCATAGATATGGCATATGTGATAAATTTTATGGACAGATCTAATCAGATCTAGTGTCATATCTGTACACATCTAAATGGATCTGGAAAATTTGGTGAATTTTGTTGCCCAGATATGAACAAATCTAGTTATATGAGAACAGATCTGGTGCAAGATCTGTTCGCCTTTAATAACAGATCTAGTACATGTTTGTTACCATTTCAACCGTTTTCATAGACCCCAAATCAAAAATGTAATAGAAATAGGTATTTTTTTTTTTAATTTCTTATAACTTATTAAATCTGATGGACATCTAATAATGTCCAGAGCAAATTGGAGCAATACGGTGCGCCAGATCTGTATATCTTTGAACACATCTGATTAAATCCCAAATTTCTACCGAATTTTGAGATCTAATTAGATCTGGTACAATTAGATCTAATAAGGTCTGTTCAGATCTAATATTTTTAAATGGGCTGCTCATCAAAAATATCTGGAACCTGAGAAATTTTTAGCTAATTTCTAGCACCATTTTTCATATGACAACACAGTCTTATTTAACATACACCATCCCAAATTCAACCAGATATTTTTGGTTCTGTGTGTCTAAATAATAGTTAAATCCAATTCAAAAATGACCTTTACACCGATTTTAACCAAATTCAATATAACCATCAGAAACTTATGTACCAAATTTCATCCATTTGGGTCCGCCAAATAACTTTTTTTTTTTGAAAATGCTATAAAAAAAAACTACTGAATATTTTCTCAAATTTCTTTTTTTATTTGAAAGTACGAAGGATTGTAATAATTAATAATGGAAAATAATTTCATTCAAATGGCTGCCTCGGCTGGCCATGCAGTAGCCTACACGATCGATCCAATTTTTACGCACATTATCGATTGTGTGCAGCTGTATTTCACCAATGGCTTCACGAATATTGTCCTTTAAAGCGTCAATTTTCTCTGGCTTGTCGGCGTAACACTTATCTTTGACGGCACCCCACAAATAATAGTCCAACGGTGTCAAATCGCACCTACGAGGTGGCCAAACGACATCAGCGATCTTCAAAAACAGGGCGCAAAACATCGAGTGTAGCTTCGGCTGTGTGGCACATAGCGCCGTTCTGTTGAAACCAAATGTTGCCAATATCCTCCTCTTCAATTTTTGTGAACAAAAATTCGTTCAACATGGCCCGATAACGATCGCCATTGACTGTAACGGCCACTCCTTGCTCATTTTCGAAGAAAAATGGCCCAATTATGCCTCTGGACCAAAATCCGCACCAAACAGTGACTGGTTTTGGGTGCATCGGTTTTTCAATGCATGCGTGCGGGTTTTCTGAGCCCCAAATGCGACAATTTTGCTTGTTTACATACCCGCCAAGATCAAAATGAGCTTCATCAGAAAAGATGACATTAAAAAGATGACATTCTGCAACATTACCATGATTTTCAAAGTAATGTCGCAATACTTCCCAGCGTTGTTCAAGCGTATACACAACCATATTCGTTCAGCGGAAGGATAAAACTAATTATCTGTCAAAACAGACATGAGCTAAGTGTTACCATTCACGAAATAAGCACTAGTTGAAAAAAAAAAGTTAGATGGAGGACCCTATATTTGGGACTTGTAATTTGATTAAGGTTAAACTAAGCAAATGTTGTGAAGGCGTGTTTATATTGGGGCCTATTTACGTTAGATTTTCTTCGTATTTGAATGCATCACTTACAACCCAAATTCAAGCACATATCTTTTGTTTTGTATATATAAATAGCAAAGGAACTTTCTAAGCAAAACAGGTCTGAATATAGTTCGATTTTTGTTTTCCTTTTTGATTTTTTTGTTGTTTTCCTTTTTGATTTTTTTTTTTATAAAAAATACATAAAATGTGTTTTTTGTCCACTGTCGAGGATATAAGGAATTTTGAAAAAGATTTTTTATATTTTGCTTCTTAGCTTAAAATGTAACCTTAGTACTCTGAAAATTTTAAAAAACTGAACTAATAGAAAAAAATTTAAAAATAGAAATATTAAAAGAAATAAAGTTATGTTAAATAAAGGGGAATATTTAAACATTGCGAACTAATAGGAAAAAAATGTAAAACCAATTCGTAAGAATAAAAAATAGTTATTTTAAAATATCAGAAAAGACTGATCTAAAATTTACAGAATATCAAGCTAAGAAGCAAAAAAAAATATATTCTTAAAATTATTTATGTCCTTCACAAGAAAAAGGAAATTTTATATATTTTTTTATATTGTAAAAAAAAAATATATTTTGTTATAAAACATCTCTATTTTTTCTAGAATATTCATCTAAATGAAATTTTTTATATCCCTAACGGTTTGTAAGAAAAAAAAATAAAGTTGGTGAAAAAGTCAATATAAAAAAAAACCCCAATTTTTTTTACAAAAAAGCAATAAAAATGTATTTTTTTGCTCACTTAGTGCTATAAACCCACTAAAAACTGTCAAATGCTAAACCGCAACTAGTTAAATCTAGCACATTTTGCCCCACATATATTTTTAAAGATCGGTTTTAAAGATTTGGTTTTACCCATGACCCAAAAAGTTGTTATCCAGAAAAACGATAAAGAAGTTAAACATTTTTTTTAATTTTTGTATGCAAAATTGGCAGCAAGATATCAAATAACGGGGTATGGAATTATATAGATGATATTTGCATTATAAAGGGTGGTTAAATTTTAAGGGCCGATGTTGATTTTGGATAAAACACAAATTATGTAGAAAATTATTGTCATTTCTTTTTATTATGATAATATGGTATGGTTCAATTATGTATTGAACAAAATATTGGCCAAATGGCCGCCGCGACCTCGGCGGTGCACCTCCATCCGATGGTCCAAATTTTCGATGACGCTGAGGCATAATTGAGGTTCTATGACGTTAATGTGCCGAATTATCTCATACTTTAGCTCTTGAATTGTTGCTGGCTTATCGACGTACACCTTTTCTTTCAAATAACGCCAAAGAAAGAAGTCCAACGGTGTCAAATCACATGATCTTGGCGGCCAATTGACATCGCCACCACGGCCATTGAATTTGTCGCGCAAAAGAGCCATTGTTTAGTTAGCTGTGTGGCAAGTGGCACCGTCCTGCTGAATCCACATATCATCCAGGGTCATATGCTCAATTCCTGGCCACAATAAGTTCGTTATCATCTCGCGATAACGAACACCATTCACGGTAAATACTTCGCCGACGGTAAATGCTTGGTATGACGCACTATCGCGAACAACAGCAATGTTTTCCGCAGAACGAACTGGGCGAGCATACACAGGTGTTTTCACAAACCCGGTTTGCTGAAATTTGCCCATAATTCTCCCGATTTTGGATGCATTTGGTCGATTATGCTGACCAAAAAAAATCCTGAAGTGCACGAAATGCATTTTGATTTGAACGCCCATTTTCATAATAAGCCTGAATAACTTTAACGCGTTGCTCGATTGTATATCTTTCCATGGTTTAAATTGATTTAGTCTGAAATTGAGAAATGTCAAACGAAATGCAGAAAAAAACTTGACGTTTAGGTGTGGTTCACATTCAACATAGGCCCTTAAAATTTAATACACTTTTCCAAAATTGGTCAGTGGGTCAAACCCATAAGCTGACGAGATGTTTACACTGTAGTGTTCAAAAGTAATGAAAGAGTTAAGAAAACAAAGACTACGCACATCATGCTTTGATTTTATTGATGCAAACAAATAATATGAAAAATGACGTAATGCCCCATATAAATAAAAATATATTTTTAGTAGAATACCTTCCTTGCAAGTGTTGTATTCCATATGTTAATAATATGAAATTAATGAGTATCATTAAATGTGGCCTCTATGTGATCTTTGCCTCTAATAAGTCAATTGATAAGCATGCATCATTTAAATATAATAATAAAAACTATTAAAATATTATTAAAAAAGGAGATAAGAAAAAATTAAAAATATATAAACAATTTCAGCCAGACAACAAGTGGACAAAACATGCATTGATGTTTATTACTAAAATACAAACTTATCAACAAACTATTGTTTACTATTACAAACTTTTTAATCATATTTCAATCAAATTAATATTGATATGATATTTATTAAATTGATATAAATAGAAGTCATGTAGTAATTTAAAACTTTATATTAATACTACATGACTTTTGTAAAAAAGTATACATTTTATATTAGAAAATTTACTGTGAGAAAATAAATTTTTAGGAAACACTTATTTGTTTATATTTATAATTGCATTATCCTTAAGAAAAATTACAATTAAAGTTTTCTATATTTCTATAAAACTTTAGCAAAATTTGTTAGAAATTATGAAATTACTTTACGTTGAAAAATTATAGAATAGCAACAATATAACTTTGGGACAGCTGTGACCATACTTAGATTTACACTGCAGAGGTAATCTAGTAAAAATTGTATTAACTGCTAATGGTTGCACTAAAATTAAGCAGTTAATCCACTTTTAACTAAGTTAACATCTTTCCAGTGTAAACGAAGCATAAGATCCAATACTTCTAATTGAAAAAATAAGTGCAACCCTAGTGTACATAATGTTTTATGGTTAAAGTTCCGTAAACTAAGCATCAACAATGTCATTATTATCCACTACATCATCAACAAACGTCATACTTTTATTAAGTGAAAAATAAATAAATGAAATTTAACACCCACTACATAAAAATATCAAACAAAGATGACACACCAATACGAACCCATACAGATGGGCGAATGGAATGACGGACGGACGAACCACTATAAAAATACATCGACATTATTTAAACAGTTACTCGTTTCCAAAAAAAAAAAAACAAAAAAAGTATCATTACCAGCATATTGTCATTGCATAGCAAAAGCGGTGGAGGAGGGAGTGTTGTTTGACACAAACTCTATCATAAAAAGACTACTTATTGACTGACAAGGAAGGTCACATTGCCGGGACCGTTAATGAAACTTGAATATGTTGGAGAAAGGATAAAACTAAGTGACACGGGACACTTACAGGGAAAGTTCGCCAACCTAAACTCCGATTTTGATGAACTTTGGATATATATACAGGTTGGTTGAAAAGTTCCTGCGCTCGAAATGAAAGAATACTGTTTTTGTTACGAAATATATTTTTTTATTCAATATAATCTCCTAGAAGCTCAATACACTTGTTCCAAAAATCTTCCAATAATTTTATCCCATCCTTATAATGCTTTTCCGGAAGCTCTGCAAAATAACCATCTACGGCTGCTATGGCTTCTGCATTCGACGAAAAATGCTTTCCACGAAGGAATTGTTTGAGATTTCTGAGGAGATAGTAGTCAATGGGAGCCAAATCTGGTGAATACGGTGGATGTTCAAGCAATTCGTACTTTAATTCTTTGAATTTAGCCATCGTCAAAACACTTTTGTGAGCAGGTGCATTGTCTTGATGAAAAATTATTTTTTTCTTCTTTAAACCAGGTCTTTTCTCACGAATTTTTTTATCCAGCTGATTCAAAAGGCTGTAATAATATTCAGAGTTGATTGTTTTACCTTTCTGAAGATAATAAATCGACAAAATTCCTTTTGCATCCCAAAAAACTGATGCCATAACCTTCTTTGCTGATCGTTGTGACTTCACCTGCTTTGGAGCTGAACAACCAGTTTCAGTCCACTGCAAACGTTCTTGTTTCAATTTAGGATCATGGTGGTAGATCCAAGTCTCATCCATAGTTAGAAAACGACGCAAGAAGTCGGTTTTATCCAGTTTTTGTTGAATTGTTAATGTGTGCGGCACTAACTTTTAAAACAGTTTTTTCATACGTAATTCTTCATGTAAAATATGGAGTACTCGTTCGTCTGAGATGCCTATGGCATAAGCAATTTCACGCTTAGTCAAACTTGGATCTTCACTAACCATATTATGTACCTGCTCAATGATTTCTGCTGTGGTTGCAGTTTTTGGTCGTCCTTCGCGTGGATCGTCTTTAAGGCTGGTACGACCACGTTTAAATTCTCCAGCCCAAAATTCAACGGTGCGTTTTGAAGGTGAGGACTCCTTATACACTTCTAACAATTGTTCATAAATTTCCTTTGCTTTTAAACCCTTCAAAACTGCACGATATTCAATGTTTTTCGATATTAAAAAAAAAATCAATGACACGTAAACTTCAAATGGCTTGTAAACAAAGAAAGAATTGACAGAATGACTTGCAACTTTGCATGTGTTCTCAGGACAGTTATACCAACTCGAGAAAAAAAAAGTTTGGAGCTAGCAGTGCCATCTCTTGGTGAGCGCAGAAACTTTTCAACCAACCTGTGTATGATAGAAAAACTAAATGTAGAAAAATCATGTTGGAAACGTTCGAAATTCTGTATAAAAACATTTAAAATAATATATTCGTCAAGTGAGGAAGTTTGATATACATAATGCCAATGTTTCAGCATAGGATTGTCAAGTTTTTCCAAAAAGTGGCAAAAATATCTTCGCGTTTGTTACACTGAACTAAAACCCACATTAACTTGATGAATTGATGATCCCCAGAGAAGACAAATTTGCTTTTTTGCAGTTTCTCTTTTTTGGATTTTTCAGTTGTGAGCTTTAAAGTAACTTTTTCTTAAGATATCAGATATTTTTGCTTCAGTACTTTTTTCTAAAAAAAAAAATATTTTTGTACCCTCCACCATATATGGTGAGGGTATATATCAGTTTTTCATTCCGTTTGTAACATGACGAAATATAGGTGTAAGACCCCATAAAGTATATATATTCGTGATCCTTATGCAATTTTAAATCGATTTAGCGATGTACGCCTGTCTGTTGAAATAGGGCTCATGACTCGAAGACACAAGCGGAGGTGCTCATTTTTATCTAGATCAAAGGACATCCTCCCAAGAAGTTTGGTATTGAAAATGAGCAAAATCGGTCCAACGGCTAATAAGTTATGAGTAAAAATGTGAAGGGACCTCTAAATATTAGTACAATTTCATATTAGCGACTGGCAAATAAAATATTTTCACTTGGTTTTCGCTTAGTGTTAAATAATATTTTATATTCACCTCAAAAAATTTTTTTTCAACACTAAAATTTTTTTCACCACAAAAAGTTTTTTACCTTCAAAAAATTTTTTACCTCAAAATTTTTTTTCCACCCAAAAATTTTTTCCACAGAAAAATTTTTTACATCAAAAAATTTGTTTCACCTCCATAATTTTACTTCAAAAGGTTTTTACATTATTTGTATCAAAAACAGTAGAGACGATTTTTTATGATATTGGTATTCAAAGATTCGGCACAGTCGAATTTAAGCCTTTTTACTTGTTTTTAGATCTAGATATCCTTTAAAAAAAGTGTTTTTCCCAACTTTTTTACATTTGCTTTTATGCTTTTATTTTTCCTTTTTATGCATTGAATTTTGCATTTCTTTTGTCTTCTCGGCTGACCACTATACAGCTAACAAAACCCGTACGTTGATTTGACACATTGTTTAGTAAATATATATTTTGGCGTTTTTACAGCTACAAAACTTTCTCAAATTGAAGATAATGTTATATAAAATTATCTTTACTTGCCGTTTTTACAAATTATTGTGGAATTAACAAATTGAATTTTTCAATAAAAATCTGTTGATTTTAGAAATACATACATAAATCTGAATAAAAAAAATATATTAGTCAAAAGTAAACAAAAATGTGTATGTTGATTTTACTTACAACTTTTGGTTTAGTGTAAAATCCAAAAATATCACGAATACAAAAAAACAAGTAAAAAAAGGCTTAAATTCGGCTGTGCCGAATCGGCTGAAAAATATGTTCTCTACTGGGTAAAAAACTTTTGAAGTAAAATTATGGAGGAGAAAAATTTTTTTTATGTTAGAAACTCTTCTGGATGCACATATTTTTTGGTGTAAAAAATTTTTGAGGTGAAAAAAATTTTTTTGAGGTGAAACAATTTTTTTTATAAAAAAAAAAAAATCAGTGGTGATAAAAATTTTTTGAAGTGAAAAATATTTGAGGTAAATACAAAATATTATTTACCTCTAAGCGACTGGTGAAAAATATGAGGAAATTATGTATCTGTAGCTACTATGAAATTGTACTAAAATACACCAACCCAGCAAAAACAGACATTACAAAGTAATTAAGGGAGTAAGTAGCACAAAAAGGGTTTCACTACTTACCAGGCTATTTACTCGCTTATATACTTTTGTTCGCGATGTCCCAAAATTCATGGGTGGTCATTACCCTCTCGCTTACAAAAAAAGTGAGAATAATGAATTACCAGAATGGTTACTCATAGTGAAGAAATAAGTGGTTACCTACAATAATAAAGTAAGCAATTATTCTTAATAAAATAATAGTGTACCTTAATTAAGTAAATTTTTTTTACTTAAAGAAATAGACAAGAATAATTTGTATTTAAACTATAAAAAATCTTTAAAATATGAACTTTTTGAACTCACCAATATAAGTTCATAATTCAAGGTTATTTCTCATAAAAAGTCTTAAAATTAAAATTTTTAAAAAATTAATTTTTCAGCAGATAGTTTTCTATTTTGTTGTAGTTTCTCAAAACAAATTAATAAATATAATAGTAAAAACACAATTAACAGTAAATCATTATTTTGAGTGTACATATCAGTACTTATTTCAACTATTATCAGTAGGTCATTATTTTGTTGTTTAAAGTACTGAAAAAAGTAACGACCTATCATTACATGGTAATCGACACAGTAACGACCTGTCATTACCATGTTTTTGCTGGGAATTTGTATGGAAAATCAGGAGGTACATTTTTAATCATAACTTTTTAACCGCTGGACCGAATTTGCTGATTTTCAATAGCAAACTGCTCCGGAGAATGTCCAATAATCTGTGGAAAAATAGGCACACCATATATGGTCGAGGGTATAAAAGAAAATAAGTGTTCGCTAAAATTTCATAAGGAATAAAATACGTAAATTTGACAGGTAAAATCTGTATACATACGTCTTCATATAAAGTACAGAAAGCTCTCAAAACTCCTTTTCTACACTTTCATATGGTTCCATAATGAAAATTACTTAAAAAGCAAAAAAAAAATAAATTCCATTTTTTTTAATTCCGAGATGGATGAAAAGCTGAGACAGGTCAATATTTATTTTAGAATATTTTTTTTATCACATATCGAAATTTCATAAGGTGGGGGTAATTTTCTTCTTAGCTGTGAAAAATCATATTTAGGGGTTGAAAAGTGGATTCAAAAATGACTAAAGTGAACATTAGTCGTTTTTTTTTTATTTACTTTAAAGAAATTATAGATATTAAATAAAACTGGTTTTTAAAGGTGCATCCTCTATTACAAAAATCATGCCTAAGAATATTGATTTAAAAAAAAGGGTATTTTGTACAGGAAAGTTTGGCGGATAGTGGCTAATAGGATTGAAAATCACATACATTAAAGCCTATTTAATTTAAGTGCGGGATTTTTAGGTGTTGTGGATGTTCGCCGCCTTCGTGTTTCTTACTTTATTTCTAAGATTTCAAATAGGTTACAGAAAACACAACATTATTAAGATTAAGGATACATAATAGGAGTCCCAAAATCTTTCAATTACAACAAAAAAATAATACAAGAACATTTCGAAGTCAGGTCGGGTGCTCGGGTTAAGACAGAAGAACAAAAAAATCTCCAAGTGAAATGAAAATTTCATTTCATACATTATTTACATTACATTTATTATTTACATTACGTGCTTTACAACATGTTTGCAAATTTAACGCGCTTTATTTTTTTTACACGATAAATCCCTGACTACCCTTCGGGATTCTTGAGTACGTGTTTTGTCTTTGTTTTTTTATGTGTTTGACGAAATCTGCCTCTCGTCCTTGATATATTTAGGTATCAGATTGTTTTCTTTTATCGACTACTTTAGCAGTACGTACAAAAAAAAATTTAATATCTTGAATTTTAAACATGTTTACAAACAAAAACAGGGTCGCTGTTGAACTCATTTGTTATCCCTTAAACGTGTAAAAAACATTCTCAACCACATATCTAAACTTCAACCAGATCTGACCGTCTAGACAAGGGGATCTTCCTTGTAAATGACACACGCCATTGATCATTACATACCAAATAGTCATAACTTTATACCGCGTAACCGACAACGACTATTCTTTGGTGGAAAAGCCAAGTAGTGAAACAAAAATTGTCAGTTTTAAGTTACCAATTTATGGTCATTGCTTTTCGTTATTGTTTTTGTTGATGCTTTATGATTTAGTAAAGTCTTTATTTACTTTAATATACTTTATTTTTTTTTTTTTCATTTTGTTGATATAATTATTATTAAGGGGTGAATAAATTTTATATCAGCAGAACACAAAAACTTATTTTCTAAAACTTTCTATTGTATTAAACAACAAAAAGGCATCATATTTAAAATATCAATAAAAGGAATATTGTAACCAAGGACTTTTCCCCACTGACTAAACATTGTTAACGCTTGTCAATCATTATTTTTGTGGTAAATAAACATGTATTAGATACTTTCTGGTGGGAAATATATGAAAAAAAGAAGAATTTTTAAAATACACTATGTGACAAAATATACCACTTAATTCGAAAGCACTAATGCAAGCAAATGATTCTACAGGGTGATTCAGTCACGACCCGCAGAATTTCACCAGTGTATTCCTTTGCTCATTTCATAAAGATATGTCCATTACGACCATCCCCGAAAATGCAAGTGTGCGAAATGGCAGCGGTTTAAAAATTTTCGGATTGGTGGTCGGAGGGTAGTAGGGTAAAATTGCTAACTTCTGAACCAGTCGTCAGATCAATAAAGAAAAATTTAAAAAAATCGAGGGGACACAGAGTTTTTAAAAAAAATTAAAATAAAACATAAGAACGTGCACATAACCTCAATTTGCTCAGCCAGATGCCAGGTAAGTTATGTTTTTTTTCTCCTAAAAGATAGCCTACCTCTCTCTTAGCTTTCTAAAATGCCGATTTTTTTTCCATGGTAGTACCACGAAAATTTAAATTTTGTATGTGAACATTTTATATTTAACGATGATGTTAACACTTAAAAAAGTGTGTAAGTTAAAATAACTGAAAATATCATTTAAAAGAAATGATATTTCATTTGAAAACCGGTCTACTTAATTTTCATTTAAATTAAATGCCATTTGTTTTTTATTTTTAAACGTTGATTAATCAACTGACACATCCGTAAGAAACAAATGATATAATCAGTTAAAATAAATGTCAAAATTTTACCTACCAATCCTTAAAAAATAATTTTTTTTTTCATTTGTTTAAAATTGTTTCCGTTTTTGTATTTTTTTTTAATATACTCGTACAATACAAAATGTATGTATGCATATGAAGCTATAAACACTTTTTGTATGAATGTGTTTGTATATGTATGTGTGTTTATGAAGTTCTTGTAATTTGTATTGAAAAATTTTGTATATATACAACCAATTAAAATAAAAAAAACAAATTGAAATTTTTTGAATATTTTTTTTTTTTGAAACAGACAGCAAACAAAATTTAAATTTGTAATAACTGTTACGGACACAAATAAACCACAAGTTTCCGTTTTGTGGGTAAATTTTTATTACATTTCAAACAAATGAAAAAAATAAATGAAACTGAAAAAAAAATTGGTAAATGATGGAAAATTATTTCGAATAAATGTATAAAAAAGTTAATGTAGATATTTCTTCAAAAATAAATGTATGTTCCTTTATTTTTTAATGGAACGGAAAACTTTTTTATTAAACTACAAACAGTTAACTACATAATATTCTGAGTGAAGTAATGTTAATTAACATTACATTAAAAATATCATGTTCACATACAAAATATAACTTTTCGTGGTACTACAATGGAAAAAAATCGAAAAAAATAGAATCCATTCGACTTCCATTCTGAAATTTACAGGGAATAATAAGGTTATATTGAGCTTTAAGAAAATATTTTTGAAGATTTTTAGACTTGTTCGAAGATTGTGGAAAACGGAAATTAAAAAAAATAAATTAAAAAAAAGTAATAATTTTTAAAAAGGGGTTCAAATACCTTTAAAATAAGCCATTGGTCTTTAAAATCCATCCACAAATTTTTCCGAAACATTAGTTTAAAAAAAGATGGCGGAAGATTTTTCACGATTTCGACAATTTTCAAATGCACATAACTTTTTCAGAAAAAATTTTAATTTTTTTCTGGAAACACGTGTAAAATATTTTTTAATGTTTAATACGTCTGCCTTATTTAAAGCAAATCGGAAGAAGTGTTGTAAAAAAGTTGTTCGGTCTGACATCGAATGACTCATACACAAAAATTCAGTAAAAAAAAAAGTTAATCAATTAAAATAATCACTTAACACATTTAACGCCATAGATAGGAGTTTGGTAAAAAAAAAGCACTGTTACTTAAGCTTTTAAAACTTTTTTTTCACTTTTATCGCAGCCTCTAGTGATGCTATACGTACCCAGCAAAACCACAGATTACCAAATAATGGGTAAAGCAATGTATAGCCATAGGGGCGCATGCATTACTTTACACCTTACTTCACTGCAGGCGATGAGCCTTAAAGTAATGTATATACCCATTACTTTAGAGGTGATTACGTAAGGGGTTACTTATATGGTTACGAAAATGGAAAAAGTAATGTGTCTAAAAATAGATTTTTAAAAGAGGAATTTTTATTAAAAAAAAATTATTACAAATATTTTAAACGTTATTAAAAATAGTGTGGTTAAATGTCATGATGGGAATCGAACCAGGGAACTCTGGTTGCCAGCCAAGTACTCTACCCACTGAGCTATCGGCGCATATAGTATTTGATTGCTTTAAACTTAAATGAATTGTTGCGCTTCGTTTTTTCGCTAGTGTTGTCAAAACAAACATACATTAGGGTCATTCCATGTCAAACCGCACAGAAAACTGTCATTTTCGGATTTGTCATCTCCGATTTTACTGAAATCCGCCACAAATGTTATAAATGGGTAGTGTTTATTAAATCATTAACCTTTCGGTCCCAAACCCTTTCGGTTTTTAAAATATGACTTTATGAAAATTGGCAAAAACGTCAAAATATCGAAAAAAGTGTCCATACAAAGTCGCCCATAATTTCTAAGCCAAACCTAAAACCATGCCTTCAAAATGGTGTGCCAAAAGTTTTTTTGTATTAAAAGGTTAAATGTCATTTTTATAAGTTAAATCTTCAAAGACCCATATCTTACAATCCAATTCCTTAAAAATTCTGAAAAAAAATATATGCTAAAAACTAAGGCCATTCTACATTTGTGGCAAAATTTGAAGGTGGAGACTGATTTGGTTCCTGAGTTATGAAGGAAAACGTGGTCGTTATCAAATTTTCGTCGACGAGTTCATATGCAAAAGTTAACACACAACAACAATATGTATACCAAACATTGTACACACATACGCACTCATAGCATGTAAAAGATTTTTCGTATGAAACCGTCAAGATAAATTTGCTAACGACCAAGATTTCCTTCATAACTCAGGAACCAATTAAGTCTCCACCTTAAAATTTTGCCACAAATGTAGAAAGACAATACATTTTAATATATATTTTTTTCAGAACTTTAAAGAAATTTAATTTCGAGATATGGGTCTTTGAAGACTAAACTTATAAAAATTACCTTTAACTTTCCAATACAAAAAAACTTTTGGGATGCGATTTTGAAGGTCACCTTAAAAATGGTACCAATAGAAAAATTTTAGGTTATATAGTTTAGAAGTTATGGGCGACTTTGTATGGACACTTTTTCGATATTTTGACGTTTTTGCTAATTTTCATGACGTCGAAAGGTTAATGATTTGATAATCACTACCCATTTACAATATTTGTGGCGAAATTAATGTATCTGAAAATAGATTTTCAAAAATATTTCAATTATTACTTTACATTTATAAATCATATATTACGCAATCAATAATCAGTAACTTATTACTTTATGCTTCCAAATAATGAAAAAGGTAACGAGCTGTTATTACAAGGTAACGCATGAGAATATTGCACCCATTACCCTAAAGTTTTGCTGGGATGTTCTAACTTGTTCTAAATTAGTGCTAAAAAAGGTCAAAGTTTTTAAAATCTCCAATTTTTTTAAGATATTTAAAAAATCAAGGTTTTATAAGGCCCATATTAGGGATTAGGGAATTAATTCGGCTAGTGCGGCGATTTTGTTTCAGTGAATTTCGATAAATGTATTACACTATGTAGCTGTCAAATAGAACCATAGCTTAAAAACTTAATTACATTATTATAAGCAGTACGTCTTGATTATGTAGTAAATGGTTTGCCCTGGTGGTTTTTTACTGCTACATAGTGTAATAAATTTATATTAAATATCTTTAAAGAAAAATCATTCAACCATTATTAAGTAGCATGAAAACGGAAATACCAGTATAACTTAACAATATTTTGGATTTCCTTGCACGAAAACCAAAAATAAATACATATACTCTAAAAAATAACATATAATTTCATTTCCCATATATGCAAAACAAGCGGGATTACACCAAAATGTACGGAAATTGGAATAGTTCACTTTATCGTTACAGGAATTTTGTTTCTAGCTATTATGAACAACAAAATTTATTAATTTTCAAAATTTTTAAAATCACAAAATTATGCAAATTGCTTTTGATTACCACTGACATTATTGTTAAATGTAGTAGAATTTTATTTATGCAAATAAATCTTTTTTAAAATAATAAAAAAAATAATCTTACTTAAATAAAATAAAGATATATAAAAACTATTTACTTGAGTGCTTGTAGAACTTGTTTTAAACTAATACAGCTGCATTTATATATTATAGATAAATATAATTTATTAAAAACATTTTACCTCCTTTTTAAATTGTTATATATTCTACAAAATATTTTAAAATATACATAGAAATTTGATAGTCCATAATTACCCTGGGGGATAAAAGGGGTCAGTTGAAGTGACCGGTGCTAACAGGACCGGTCTAAAAGGACCTAACCAGTTTTCTATTCCGTGATCAGTGAAAACAGGTCACAGTTAAAAGTACCTACCGCGTGAATGGTTAAATACCGATCTAAAAGTGCCTAACCAGTGACCTGACCTGTCTGAAAACACCTACACTCACCAAAAAAACGTCTGTAATGGCAACTTAAAATTTTGCTGTTATTACGGGAAATTTTGCTAATTTAAGTCCAGCGGTATTTTTTTTGCTAATCTCAGCAACACATGTCTGCTGACGTGTAGTACAATGAAATTTGTACAAAAAATTAGCTGTCACTACTAAATCTTAGTAAACTTTTTGTAAAGTGGAATTTAAAATCTTTTTGATAAAATCAGCAAAAAAAATGACTGAATATTATTAATATAAGTACAAAATTTCAAATTTATTTTTTTTATCGAGCATCAAAACTATTTTATTTTATTCATTTTTTTAAATATTTTAGACAAAATTAAAGGCTTAAAAATTGTAAAAACAAACGAATTAATCATAATGCTTTTTTAATTTGGTAATCTTGGTTTGAAAAATATTTTAGTAAATTTCTTTTTTAAGGTCAAATTTCAATTGTTTTTAGGGCTGATTTTTAGAACTAAAAAAACCTTTTAGTGCTATTTTAAGTGGATGTCCTATTTTTAGACATGAGTCGGTATCTTCACATCCGATCCCTTCTTTTAATCTATGTAACATTTTAAGGTACTTTAAGATTGTAGATGTAAGATTTAATTAGAAATATCATTTTCTTCAATATCCACTTTTTAAAATTAGTAATTTTTATTTGCTAATTTTAGCAAATCGGTTTTCAAAAATTTGTAAAATAATTTCTGAAATAAGCAACAAAAATTTGTAAATATTCTGTAATTTGTAAAATGTAAATAGCAAAAAGATTTGTAAAGTGGGATTGAAAACCGTTTACAAATTTGTCTACTAACTTTTTTTCTGAGTGAACACCGTGACTGGTGAAGCCTGGACAGATTGAGTACATGTCAGTTAAGCAGTACAAATATACTTGAAATTTTTTTAAGTTTTTTAATGTATAAAAATAGTTTAAAGCAGTTAAAATAAATATTACATCAAGTTGTTTTAAGTCATTAAAAAGTTTTTGTTTGGAGAAGTGTTAATCTAAAATTCGAAGTTTTGACAGTGCTTTTAATAAATTAAAATGTCAAAATTTATAAACAAAAACTGGGTATATTGAGGTTTTCCTAATGTTTCCACATATAAAATTTCCGTCATGGGTTATAGTTCAATACCTTTAAAATGATACCTCAATGGTCCTCGTGTCTTAAGCAGTTCAAGCATAGCATAACTTCTAAAGAATTTAATTTTTCATTCATTCGATTTTTAATTCTGATTGACTACGGATTGATTGAATTCTCAAACTACAATTTTTTATGAGAATGAATTTTTAGTTGATCTCAATCGATTTAATTTTTTAAGGCTTCATTCGTTTTTTATTATTCGATTTGTCAAGCAATGAATGATTTGCATGAGCAATTCAATCGTGGGGAGTTCAATCGATTTAAAAATTTGGAAATTTAATCGTTCATTCAATTTTGTTTTATTCGAATGAGTAATTTGGGAATGACATTCGGCTTTATTCATTCACTTTTAAACCCAGCAAAACCACACATTACCAAATAATGGGTAAAGTAATGTAAAGCCATAGGGGCAGATGGATTACTTTACACCTTACTTCATTGATGAATTTTACAGGCGATGACCTTCAAAGTAATGTATATAAACATTACTTTAAAGGTGATAATGTAGGGGGTTACGAGAATGGAAAAAGTAATGTATCTAAAAATATATTTTTAAAAAAGAGAAATTTTTATTAAAAAAATTATTACAAATATTTTATTTAAATTATTTGTAATTAAAATTAATGTGGTCAAGGGAACCAGGGAAATCTGGTTGCCAGCCAAGAGCTCTACCCACTGAGCTATCGGCGCATATAGTATTTGATTTCTTTAAACTTAAATGAATTGTTGCGTTTCGTTTTTTCGCTAGTGTTATCAAAACAAACATACATTACCCTTTTGCTTACAAAAAAACACAAAGTAATGTATCTAAAAATAGATTTTCAAAAATATTTTAATTATCACTTTATTTTTATAAATCATATATTACGCAATCAATAATGAGTAACTTATTACTTTATGCTTGCAAATAATGAAAAAGGTAACGAGCTATCATTACAAGGTAACGCATGATAATATCGCACCCATTACCAAAGTTTTGCTGGGAAATTTAGAAAATAAATACTTTATTGGTTTTTATTGAAGGAAATTGACTTGTTTTTACAAATACAAGAAAGCCAAATAAGAAAAAATAAAAAATACCCAAACCGAAAATATCGATAAAATTTAAGAAAAATTTCCCGAAATTAAAGATTCCCCCAAAATAAAAAGAATTGCTATAATTGGTACAGCCATTATGAGAAATTTGTTTAAATTTGAAAAGGGTATAGTAGAAAATTATGATACTTCTATATGGGACAACATATTTACATTGTCTTATATGTTTTGGTATATTGAGGTTTTCCTAATGTATCCACATATATTTAATATTTTTATCATGTATTTTCTTTACATGTAAATATGCATATGACATGTGGTCATGATGCATCATTTTGATTAGATAATAAAATTTGCAATTTTGGTTTCTTTCTTTTTTATAAGATATGTTACAAAATGTTAATCAAAATTTACTAACTGTAGTTGAAGATAGTAGAAAAGTTGTTAATTTTATTCGAGATTGTTTTTGTTTTTTACCACAATATTGCAAAATTGAATCTTTGGCTGACATACACAAACTCTCGTTTAAAATTTTAATTTTTCTAAGTCTTTTTAAAAGTACTAACAAGATAATACTAGATTTTTATGAGAATTGAATGTGAGATTCAAATAAAATTAATTTTCTTTGAATTTATGGAAGAAACTTTAATTTTTGGTATAACTTTTTAGGAAGATCTTAAAAAATTAAAAAAATTTTTAATATAAATTTGTGAAATCTGTAAGAGCTGAGAAAGAAGTAAGGGAATGTTGGGTAAAGTGAGCCACTACCTGGTGTTTTGGTAATATAAAATGCTATAAAAAAAACTACTGAATATTTTCTCAAATTTCTTTTTTTTATTTGAAAGTACAATCCTTCCGGTTAATAATGGAAAATAATTTCATTCAAATGGCTGCATCGGCTGGCCATGCAGTAGCCTGCACGATCGGTCCAATTTTTAAGCACATTATCGATTGTGTGCAGCTGTATACCACCAATGGCTTCACGAATATTGTCCTTTAAAGCGTCAATTGTCTCTGGCTTGTCGGCGTAACACTTATCTTTGACGGCACCCCACAAATAATAGTCCAACGTTGTCAAATCGCAGCTACGAGGTGGCCATACGACATCAGCGATCTTCAAAAACAGGGCGCAAAACATCGAGTGTAGCTTCGGCTGTGTGGCACGTAGCGCCGTCCTGTGGAAACCAAATGCTGCCAATCTCCTCCTCTTCAATTTTTGTGAACAAAAATTCGTTCAACATGGCCCGATAACGATCGCCATTGACTGTAACGGCCACTCCTTGCTCATTTTCGAAGAAAAATGGCCCAATTATGCCTCTGGACCAAAATCCGCACCAAACAGTGACTCGTTTTGGGTGCATCGGCTTTTCAATGTATGCGTGCGGGTTTTCTGTGCCCCAAATTCGACAATTTTGCTTGTTTACATACCCGCCAAGATCAAAATGAGCTTCATCTGAAAAGATGACATTCTGCAACATTACCATGATTTTCAAAGTAATGTAGCAAAATTTCCCAGCGTTGTTCAAGCGTATACACAACCATATTCTTTCAGCGGAAGGATAAAACTAATTATCTGTCAAATCAGACATGAGCTAAGTGTTACCATTCACGAAATAAGCACTAGTTGAAAAAAAACCGTTAGACTTAGAACTAAATAAAATATTAAAAATCAAAAAAAGCAGTTTATTAGTCAACTTCTTGTCCATAGATCATGTACCTAGTACTTTCAATTATTCTGACACACGGTTTTTTCTTTATAAAAAAACAAACAACAAGAGGTTTTTTAATTTTTTCTTTTTATTTTGATTTTTTTAAATATTGTAGAATATAACAAAAAAAAAATTATTCGAAATGGCCGCCATTTGCCTTCGAACACGACCGAAGTCTGACCGGCCAATCGTCTATTGCAGTACGCACGACCTCCATGGGGAAATTGTCCACTACGCGGAAAAGTGCACGCTTAAGCGATTCCAAATTTTTGTGGTGAGTAGTGCAGACCATGCCTTCTAAAACAGACCACAATTTATAGTCTAAAGGATTCAGGTCTGAACTACCCGATGGCCAATCATCCGTAGAAATAAAGTTTGGTAAATTGTTTTTTAACCAGTCTTGAGTGGTTTTTGCCTTATGGGCTGGGGCAGAGTCCTGTTAAAAGGTCCACGGCTCGTTTTTCAACAATGTGCTATTTAATGGCTTCACAACCTTTTCTAAAACGTCAGATTGGTACACCTTTGCCGAAGTTTTAACACCTTTTTCGCAGAAATGAAGCTCGGTGACCCCATTATAGGCGACTCCCCACCATACCATCACAGAAGCAGGATGGTGACCTCTCTGAACTCTAGGAACCAATTCATTTGCTTGCAGAGATGACTTAGCATAGACTCTATCATTTTGTTTATTGAACGACTCTTCCACAGTGAACAATTTCTCGTCAGTAAACATAATTTTTCTGTGGTGGCTTTTGGCGTACTGGCGAATCAATGCTTTTGATTTTTGCTTCCGTTTCTGCTTTAACGCTGCCGTAAGTAGATGCCCCGTGTGTCTTTTGTAAGCCCGAAGTCCCAAGTCATATTTAATGATGCGTGAAATGGATACCTTCGATATATTCATCTCCTGCAACATTATTTGCTGCTTTCGCAGTTGATTTCGATAAATTCGATTCTGTACAGCTTTAACGGCTCTGGGAGTTCGCACAGACCGCGGACGGCCAGATCTCGGACGGTCTGCTACTCCACCAGTATCCCCAAACAGTTTCACAGCACGATAAACAAAACTACGACTAACCCCGAGCGGCTGCAATGTTCAATAAATGTCTCCAGTTTCCATTTCACATTTTTTTATGCCAATTACGACAAAACGGTTTTCAATATCTCCCCATTCCATAATTTAAAGTAACGCACGACAAAAAATTTTTATGTTCAGTGGATTTCTTACAGTGGGGGCGACTAACAGTGTGTCAGTAATTATGAAAGTACTAGGTATATACATAATTTTCTTGTGGCCACTAAAATAAAAAAGTTATATGGAAATTTTTAAAATAACTCAAAAGACTTTACTTACCAAACAAGGTTTACAAAGTGAGCCCTTAACAACATTTTTAAATAAAAGATATAAAAAAGATAAAAAAATGATGTATAAACGAAAAAAAGTTGTATATAAATTAAAATTTATTCGCAAAACTAACTTAATCTAATTATTCTCACATTGGGATGAAATTAAAGACAAATAACACTTAAAATATATATTTCAACTTGTTCCCCTTAATCGGAATCACAATTCTTGCAAATAAACACGCCTGTAGTTATGTTGGCGCATTTGAAATGAACTGGCCGTTTATATAAATAACATTTAATTGAATTTGCATTGTTTAAGTTTTTAGGCATCCATAGTAAATAATACAAAAATCTTCATCTTCTGTATCAGGCGTTGAAACTGTATTTGTTTTTCGGTTTGTTGACTCTGTAGTTTGACGACATACACCAGGTCGGAAACGAATGCATCCACGCACAGTTTGCTGACGCTTTTCTGGAAACGTTTTCCGATTTTCAATTGACGTTAGCACTTCATGGATTTTCAGACACGATTACTCTTTTTCCTAAGTGCAGCTTGTTGGACTGGTTTAACCTGTTCCAAAATGCTACACTCAGAAAAAAAAGTTAGTAAAAAAATTTGTAAACAGTTTTCAATCCCACTTTACTATTATTGTACTGATTTTTAGTAAAAAAATTATTATTTAGCAAATCTTTTTGCTATGTACATTTTACATATTACAACATTTTTACAGAATATTTATAAATTTTTGTTTCTAATTTCAGAAATCTTTTTACAAATTTTTGAAAACCAATTTGCTGAAATTATCAAAAAAATTTACTAATTTTAAAAAAGTGGATATTGAAGGAAATGTTATTTCTAATTAAAACTTACACCTACAAACTTAAATTGCCTAAAAGTCCCTGTGGGAAAAGGACATCCCAGGACACGTCACAGGACTTGTTTAAAAGAACATGCCTTGACTTTTAAACCGGTCACGTGGTAGGTACTTTAGGAACCGGTTCTCTTTTCACCCATTACGGGACAGGTACGAATTCCCAACTGACCCTTTTTTTCCTGCAGGGATGTTACATAAATTAAAAAAAGGGATCAGAAGTGAATATACCGACTGATGTCTAAAAAAAGAACATCCACTTAAAATAGCACTAAAAAGTTTTTTTAGTTTAAAAATCAGCGCAAAAACAAAAGAAATGATAAATTCGTTTGTTTTTAAAATTTTTAAGCTTTTGATCTTTTTTTTAAATTTTGTCTAAATATATTTCTTGAAAAAATAAAAAATTTTGATGCTCGATAACAAAAATAAATTTGAAATTTTGTACTAATATTAATAATATTTAGTCAATTTTTTTTGCTGATTTTAGCAAACAGATTTTAAATTTCACTTTATAAAAAGTTTACTAAAATTAAGTAGAGGCAGCTAATTTTTTCTACAAATTTTATTGTACTATACGTCAGCAGACATGTGTTGCTAAGATTAGCAAAAAATACCGCTGGACTCAAATTAGCAAAACTTCCCGTAATAACAGCAAAATTTTCAATAGCCATTACAGACTTATTTTGGTGAGTGTACACAAACTCAGCAAACTGGCCATTGCATAAGTTAATGGCTCACAAATTCATCATTGAGTGCAGGGTCTACTTGACAACAAACATCTCGCTCTTTGTTCACTGCAGGGAACTGGTGTTCACTATTTAAAAAGTGGAGCTAAAATCGGCACCAGTGAAGTTATCCGCTGGTAGCAAGGCCAAAGATAAAACGCGATCAACCAATTCTAGAATATGGTGAATTTCAAAAAGTTTATCTTCTTAGGACAATAGACAGAAACGTCTAATGGCTGCATTATGTGGTTGCATCGAGGAGGAAAAGTAAACCTGATGTTACCATGCCCATAAGCCATATAAAAAGCATCATTGGAAGGTGTGAAGTTTGGTTGTCTAAAAGTAAGAGTGTTAAGTGCTTCATGAAAGACACAAAATGTTCCAACCCGAACTATTGCAGACTTAAATTGATCCTGTAGATGCATCGTCCATATTATGGGTGGTATTATTTTACAAGGAAACACAAAAAAGGGAGAAATGGAAAAACCCAGTGCATTCACTGCTGAAGCCATTATAACTAAAGTTCCACGCCCTTGAGACGTCACTGTACCAAATTTCTTAAGTCCACGTATGGCCAATGCTTCGCCCACTGTGCAAGGAACAGCCGTATGCATTGACATTTAGTTGGTTCTTACAACTGTCTTTGAAAAAAATGTTATTATTTTGCATGTTAGTTTGATTTAAAAGTTTGTTATAAAAATTAATAAAATGTCTATGCACAGAACTGTAAAGCTTTAAAACCCATCAAAAAATAAGAAATGACTTCAGTGACTCAACTTGCCAAACACATGAGGTATAAAATTACCCGCCTTGATGAAAATTCACATTTTGCAATATTATTCTTATTAACTATTTTTTGTGATGGAATATTTTTTTTCTTAATTACTAAAACCCGAGTCAAAAAAACTCCTTAAACTTTTTTGCTATCAAGTTTGCAATTTAACGAAAATTTGCCCTTTATGTTGCTTCTTTTTGCAACCAAAAAATTTTAATAGCAAAATAGGTGTACAATCACGTCAAAGCTTTTTAAAAATAGAGATAGAGAAAATTTAAATTAATGACAGTTGACAATTTTGACATTTTTATAAAACTATATGGAAAAAATTTAATGGATCACATTACCAGATGGTTCACTTTCCAGAACTTTCCCTTAGTAAAAACACTTCATTTACTGAACCCAAAGTTGTGTAAACTTCGGTGAATCATTAATGATTTGTCATTGGGAGGAAGTAGTTTGTTTATGCAACTCGGTGCTATGAAAAATCATCAATCAGATTGTAACGTGACGTTACAAATAACCTACTTATTCATATAACTAATACAGTTACTGATGCCCATAACCAACATTTTATTCTAGTAATTCTCATTCAGTTGGCAAAATTTATTACATATAGTGTCAAAGTTTAGAGGCAAAAGGACGAAATAGGATCCAGCTGGAGTTCGAGTATACTTCTTCTAGCAGCCGAAGTGTAACTTGTAAGCCTACCAGATACTCGTTTCCCGACCTAACCCGACTCACCTGCCGATTATTCTCGTGAGTCACGTAAACATAGTAAAACGTAGTTAGAACCGATTTAACCCGACTCACCTGCCGATTATTCTCGTGAGTTACTTAGAGTTATTTACTAACCAAAGAACCTTCCCCCGATCTAACCTGACCCAGCTTGCGATTATTCTCGGGAGTCACGTAGTTAGAACCGATTTAACCCGACTCACCTACCTATTATTCTCGTGAGTTACTTAGAGTTATCTACTAACCATAGAACCTTTTCCCGATCCAAGCCGACTCACCTACCGATTATTCTAGTGACTCACGAAAACATAGTAACCATAGTTTTAACCCGACTCACCTACCGATTATTCTCGTGAGTTACTTAGAGTTATTAACATATCATAGTTAGAACCTTTTACCGATCCAACCAGACTCACCTGCCGATTATTCTTGTGAGTTACTTAGAGTTATTAACTAATCATAATTAGATCCTTCTTCCGATCTAACCCGACTCACCTGCCGATTATTCTCGTGAGTTACTTAGAATTATTAACTAATCATATTTAGATCCTTTTCACTCACCTGGCGATTATTCTCGCGAGTTATTTAGAAACATTTACCAAACCATTTCGTTGGCATTTCACGAATTAGCCCGACTCACCTTCGGATTACTTCAGGCTCTCTGACTTAGGGAATAGTTTCGCCATAACTCTAAAAGCAACTTGTCTATGCCATAAACTATAAACAAACTCTGAACAAATTTCTGTCCCCTAAAATTAGATTGAACAAAAATATTTTTTAGCATGTTTGCAACTCTTAAGGCAAAATATAAATTCTTCTGGTGCAAACGATTTTGTAGATTTTTTGATGTTCGATTTTAGGCACAAAAAACTACATTAATTTTTTTTAAAGTTATTCTCTATTAAGTTATTCATCTACCGTAAAATATACACTACTCCAAAAAATATCGACTAAAACTTATTTAAAGTATTTTTATCTCCTAAACCCAAGTTAATGTGAGAATTTGAAGTATTTTTCCGTAACTTTGAACCAGAAATTGTTTTTCCGGTGTCAGGAGTTAAAAAAAGAAAGGCCCAATTTTTTTATTCCAGATTCGGGTTTAGGTTTTAGTAAAAATCTGTGTATTCACCTTTTATGACCTTAAAATTCAGTATTTTAGAAGTTCAAACCTCAATATCTTAAGAAATGTGAAAGGTATTGGAGTGAAGTTAAATCCGCTAGATAGTCCTTGAAAAACTTTTTATTTTAAATCAGCTTTGAATATTTCTCCAAAAGTGATAAGGCACCAGATCAGTTTCAAGTGAAAGGTATTCTGATTACTACAATTTCATACGTTAAGTGTTAAAAATACTAAATTCTCCTTAAGATCATTAGAGTCTGCCTACGAAAAAAAATGTTTAATTCAATTGTAGATATTAGAACACACCAAAAGTACCAAAAATAAAAAAGCAGACGCTAAAAACTTTTAATTCAATTATTTATTTTTAAAAGTTAAAAATACTTTTTAAATGGACTATACTAAAGGTAAAAAACCTAGCAATTGTTATTTTTTTTTAAAGTACCAAAGGTTAGACAAAAGTACAAAGATTTTTTTATAAATAAATTTAATCGTGAACTTTGTTAAGTAATAAAGTTAGTATAACAAACAAAGCTTTTAAATTTTAAATATATTTCAAATTGGATTTTGAAATTTGAAAAAGTTACAAAGTCAAATTAATGCTCGATATCAAAATAAAAATTATACTATGGATTTCTAAAATAGTATCAAACCCTAAAATTTGACAATTTAATTGTGAAATTTTAAAAGAACCAATATCTATCAAAAGGTACCTAAACTAAGTACCAATGTGAACCATATCTTAAATGTACATATTAAGTACTAAAATTTTTATAAAATTGCTTATAACCTGACAGTCTGAAAGTTTTAAGAGAAAAGTATCTAAAACTTTTTTTTGTTACTTTAAAAAACATGATATGCTCTCCATGTAATATTCTTTGGTCCACAAAATTTGATGATATTTTTTCACATTCTAACTTTTATATTTATTCTCCCTCATTGTAAACCATAAACTGTTGGGGAAAAAAATAAAACTATATAGACATTCCATTTATGGCAATAAACAAAAAAAAATGCAACAAAAACAACGAATTAACTGAAATCAAACAAAAACAAGAACTTGAAAAACTAACAACAACATAGAAATAAAGAAAAGACTAACAAACATGCAACATAGCAAATATTGATGTGAGTACGTTATTACCCAGCAAAAACTTTTATTACCACAAACAATTTTGACAACGTAGTGCGATTCGGAACCGAATCCTCCAACTTAACAGTGCCTACTTATTTAATTACCCACTGAGATTTTTTTACCATAGCCCAACACTCAGGAGATGCCCCCTACTAATGCTGTACTGTGTTGATATCAATCAGGCAAATAGGTTATAGAAAGGAGGAAAGAGGGAGTAGTATTTGGGTCATTCCATGTCAAACCGCACAGAAAACTGTCATTTTTGGATTTGTCATCTCACATGCCATAAATTAAAAAAATTTGATTTTGAAAAAAAAAAATTTAACTTTTTAATACAAAAAAACTTTTGGGATGTCATTTTGAAGGTAATCTTTTCAAATGGCACCAATAGAAAAAATTTAGGTTATATAGTTTAAAAGTTATGGGCGACTTTGTATGGAAACTTTTTCGATATTTTGACGTTTTTGCCAATTTTCTTGACGTCATATTTTGAAAACCGAAAGGGTTTGGGGTCGAAAGGTTAATGATTTGACAAACACTACCCATTAAGAATATTTGTGGTGAATTTCATTGAAATCGGAGATGACAAATCCGATGCTGTGCGGTTTGACATGGAATAACCCATTTGTGATTATTTGATTTGAATCTTTCCAAATTGTAAGTATCAGGAAAGTCATCTGCGGGGAGTTTATTTATTACACATTCGGATGTTTTGAATAACGATGAAATCTTCCCTGTAATGCGTTGTGCAATTTACTGTACAATTGACCACAAACGTATGAGCTCTACTGGACAAGGATGTGTTCTGAATAAAAACACGGGTCAAAGATAAATTTAAATTTAAGCACAACACTTCCTAGGGTAATAACTCACATTCCGATGATGAGTTAATAAAGTTGTATACCCTACTGTTATTGATGAGCGCCAAAACTTTCCCTTGTACATGGTCCAGAAACTTCAAAATAAACCTTCAAGCCCAAGTCCATATAAGGAAGTTGAACTCCAATCTTCAATCCAATTAAGGTAGTATAAATAGTAAGAAGATCAGAGAGGCAATCTAATCTCTAACTTTTAACGACAAATTTCGGTAGCTAAGTTGCAGTTTACTATGAAAATTTGACAACTTATTAAAAAGTTAGAAAATTGTCTCTTTGAAAGAGTAAAGTAGTTCTTACAGCGATTAAGTAAACCAAGACACTTGAATGCTTCTTTCGACGGGATTTCCCAACGGTCATCACTCCAGATTCTCATGCCCACAGCATCAAGAATTTCAGATTCATCAATAATGATATTGATAAGCTCACGATTCTTGGTCTCAACAAGCAGCATGACCCCACTTAAAGATCGTGATTAGGTTCCGATTCATTCATTCATAATTTGCCTCTTGCCACCAAACTTCACAAGGCTTGGCCGATGATTGAACGAATATAATGGCAAATGTTGCTGTCATCTGCAAGAAAATAGATATGATTTGAAGTTTGACTGAGAAAGTCATTCAGAAAGATATGAAAAGAGAAGGATAAAGTACGGAATCTTGTGGGGCCCCTGCATTTAACTGGAACTCATTGGATGAGACCCTATCTATAACAACTCTTATTGAGCAATACTTGAGAAAATTCAATATGAATCGAGAAAAGTCATCAGTGACATCAAAAGAAAACTTCGTTTAATGCCACAACCAACCAAATGCCTTAGAAATATCCACCACAATTACTTTGCTCTCACCAAATCTGTGAATGGACCGACTCCGACGCTTCAACAAGAAGCGCCATCAGGTCTCTCCCGCAGAAAGACTTCTACGAAAGTCATACTGTCGATCATTATGAAATGAATTGGTCTCTAGATATACAAAATGATAGTTTATCATGCTCTCCATGAGCTTCAAGAGCACAGAGCAGATAACAATTGGTCGGTCATTTTCAGGGTTGTTAGCCGCACCCTTCTTAGGGACTGGCGGGACAATGTTAAGCATTCAACACGAAGGAAAGATATCCGTACCGTAGGAAGTTCTGTAGAGGGTTGCGGATACACGCGACAGCGCCGAAGAGCACCGTTTGAGTGCCGGTGGACAATCCGAGCCCGCTGACTTATTACGTCGAGCAAAGGAATATCTTAGGCATAGTATGAAATCTCGAGCTAGTGCAGTGTTTGATTTCTTTCCGGTAGAAACGAGTTCCAGCGAATAGCTCAGTCATAAAATTGGCCTTATGCATTTTAAATACGATTACAAACTTTTAAATACTTATTTTTTATTTGCTTATAAGCATACGAACAACTGCTGATTTTCGTAACAACTATAAGTACTAACAACAATAACTTCGTTCGAATTATATGCAACAGGCCCTAATTCCATTGCTTATTATTTAAAAATTAATAATGAGATACCGTTTTTGACATTTTGCTGGGTCTGTATTCTCAGACCCACTCTACCATAACAAGTGTTGATGCTGTATAAACTTGATAGAAAACTGGTTTTAAAAATTCCCGCATGTCACATACTTTATGCCATACTTACATACTTACTACGATGGCATAACATAACACACAATCAAGTTAAACAAAAAAAAAAAACAACTAACAAAACTACTTGCAGGCTAGATGCCAAAATTGTAAAGAATGCATTCTCTTTGAATTTAATCCAGAACCAAATCTGTACAATATAAGTCAGCGATGAGTTTAGTATTTTTTGTAGTTTCTATTTATTTGAAAAAATACCACAGCACCCCACCCCTGTGGCAGATTTAGTACCTTCCAGCAAATACTTTGGAAATTTTAAAAATTATTTAAAAATTCTTTTACTCATAATGTTAGAGTTTTTCATAGACAAAAAAAAAGATTCAAAATGCCATAGTATAAGGAAAATAGTAACAAATCGTTAAATACTGGTTAGATATTCAGGTTTCAATTGCAAGTGGATTGCAAGATTTTCTTGTTTAAAAAATGTTTCTACTCATGTTTTCGCCTTGATTTTAACTTATTTAATAATAATAGACTTAAAACTTACCACTTTTTTTTTAATGGGGACTCAAATCCATAACAGTTAATTTTGGCGCCCAACATACCGCACAAATAATATCACCTGCAATTTAAAAAAAAAATCGAGTTGTAATATTTAACAAAATTAAAAATTAATATTAAAAACAAGCACATCGACATTAAGCATATTTTGCACTATCAAATTTTTCAATTTATTTATCACCCAATTCTTTATAAGCTCTGTTGAACAGACATGCATGTAAAAGAATAAGAATGAACAAACAAAATCCCAACAAATACTTTAAATGTTTGATTTTCTTTATTTAATTTTTTTTTTTTTTTAGTTTCAAGAATGTAAAATGTGTTAACTTGTTATAACTTGCTGCCATAGATGCCGTAAACGTATAAAGTTTTTCTTTTTTTTTTATATGCACTGAAATACTTTAGATGTACAAAGAATATAATAGTATATTTTTACTTTACAAAATATATAAATAAAAATTATATAAAAGGCAGTAAGCTTTTTAAAAATTCTAGAATATTATATTTAAGTGAAATGTTACAAAAAAAAATAAATGTTCTCAGCATACATAAAAACAATGCATTAACATTAAGTTTTTTTTGATTCAAAAATTGTTTTAACAAAATATTTTAATGTGCACAATGTCTTCTCATGAAGATCTTGTGTTTTAAAAAAATAAAGTTAACTGCACATTAGTTTTTTTTTATAATAATGTGTTGGAAATCAGGAAATATACCGTATCATTTAAATATGGAAACATTTTTTTTTTAATTAACATTAACTCTCAAACTTATGTATTGTTTTTCGCAATGAAATTTTAGTTTATGGAGTAGAAAAGAAAAAAAAGAGACTCAAATTTTTATAGCAGCCAATCTTATGTTTAGGCGTTAAGAAGTGAGGTCAAAAATTGCCCACTCCGTAATTATGATGTTAAATGAAAATTTATAATAAAATTGGTTAGGACGAATGGATGGTCAGAGATGGGTGACATACACGAGTATGTTGTGCGCTCTCTAAAAAAACTACGCTATAATAACTATTTCGGTTTACCTGAAGAATTTAGTAACAATTAAGATTCCTAAATTCAACTCCCAGCAAGCACCACAATGATGGTATAATATTTTAATTGTAAGAAATAACACAAAAAATTAAATTTGAATCCAAAAATTTTTTTATTCGAAAGATCAATACATGGCATTAACAATTGAAAATGATTTCCGACATATGGCCACAACGGCTGTTCTTGACGAAGCACATTCTGGACGTTTAATTTTGGGCCACTTTTTCGAGCGTTGCTGACCGTATGTCACGAATAACACGAACAATGTTGCCTCAGCATAAACCACTGACTTTACCTGCGTCTCAAATCGCACGACTTTGAAGGCCAATTGACAGGTCTATTTCTCGCAATCGACTTATCGCCAAATTTTGATTTCAATAACTCGCCCGGATCAATGTCATAAACATTTGCAAACATAAAATCAATGATTATGGTGCTGTTCACCGTTACGCGAGCTCCGACTTCATTTTTTATCTCGGGCATTGAGCCTCATCGCTGAATTAATGACTGATTTCCAAAGTAAATCTGGTTAAATTGGTAGCATTGTTCAAGTGTTAATCTAATCGTGATGATTTGCCAGAGAGTATACTGATCGCAGTATTACAGTTCGTTTGACAGTTAACCCTTTCGTAAGTTCCATTTAGCTTAAAAGCCCGAAACTTCGTTACCGATAGTTTTAAATATCAGAATATATAAATCTATTCCCGGCCAATGATGCCATATGACACATATCGCTGATTTCACAAAATTATTAGTTGGGCACACAATCATGTTCGGAGCCGGTTGTGAAGACAGGGTTTAGAAAATGTTTAACCAATCCTCCACCCATTACTATACCACTGGCGGGAACAATGCCCAACCCAGCCAAAAAACATTAAAGTAAAATATTTTCCACAATATTTGGATTCGATAATTCCTATTAACCTCCTCCATCAAAATATTGCTATAATTCGACAAAAATTTCCGGTATTGGATTAAAAAGAAAAAAAATTAATTAATTTTTCTGAGGATTTTGCTCGATAAATAAATCCATTTAACATTTTTGCATTGAATTTATAAATTAAGAGTTTCAGATTTTAAGCTCAAAGGGTTTGCACAGGTCATTAATGTCGTACACTTCGCCTAACCCTATTTTTACCTTGTTTTAAATTGATATTTCAAAAAGTATCTCTTTAGAAACTCTTGTTTTAAAGATCAGACATATAGGCAAAGATTTTTGGACAAGACGCTAGTAGTATACAAACCATATTTGGCCCAGAGGGCTTGGTTCTTGAATATTTGAATAAAATAAAATAAAAACATTTTTCCCCCTACCCGCAAGAATTTCCTAAAATCACTTCTTAGTAGATGTCTACGCAGGAGTTTGAAGCTACATATCAAATTTGGGTAGGATGTTAAGGGTTATTCTGTTCCTCTATTTGCTTCTCCGCGTAAAAATTTTCAGGACCACCATTTAAGTTAAGTTCAACTATGGAATAGCAGCCTACAAACTTCAAAATGCTAGCTCAGTATTTTTGAAAAGAAGAACGCACTTTTCCATTTTTAAGCCCTTTTTCCACGTTTTATTTGGAGATTTCAAAAAGTGTCTCTTTAGTGAATAAGACTACCTAGGTAATACATATTTCAAATTTCTAGCCGAAAGTTTTCGCCACTCCCTGTTTTCACACTATCCGATGCTTGCTCGGCATCCACTACATTTCAAATCCCTATATCCATCGGTTTCTTCTTATTGTAAATAAGCACATACCCCAAAGAACACACTTTTTAAGTTTCAGAATTATATCCAAAGCAGTTTGGCTAGGCCGTTACAGAAAGACTTTTCCCCTTTGGAACCCCCATTTATACCCCGAACTTGACGAAATTTTAAAAAATGATTCTTATCACTAAATTAGTCCATACTTCAGGGACCACAAAAAATTTCAGGTTTATATCCAAAGCAATTTGAACAGACTGTTAAGAGAAACCCCATTTTTGTCATCTTTCTTACTAGTGAAAAGATATTTTAAAATTTCAGGTATCTACCCGATGGGGCTAGGAGATTATGGGGGGAGAGTTATTTCCTTTTTGCCCCTCCTAGTAAAAATTTAAAAAAATCCCCTATTGGTAGATGTCTGAGGAATCCACGTGCCAATTTTCTGGATAATTAAAGGGACACTTTTTCGCCTTTAACCGCGATTTTTACTATATTCTTATAAGAAATTTTTTTAAAAAATATCCCCCAGGAAATTAGCTCATGCTCCAAGGAACACATACATATTTTAAATATCATATTTCTAACCAAATAGGTTAGGAATTTCCGGCAGTGAATAAATAAAATTAATTGACTAATAAAAATTGACTTGAATAACAAAAAAAAGTACCCCAACCAAAAAATTTCATTTTAAGGGAATGTGTGATGGAAAAAATATTAAGATTTTTACTTTTCCTTATTCATATAATTCGTATCAAAGTAATTTTTTTAACAAAACTTCAAATAGAGTTTTGTCTTATTGTGACTACATAGTGCATTTAAATGTACGTGTTTGTCAGAGTTAATATTATGTTGTATCTTTAACACATTATGAACAAAAAATAAAAAAAAAAAAAAAAAAAAAGTTTAACTTAAATTTATGTGAGTTTTAAAACTCAACATCATCAACTCTGCCACCATCAGCTGCATTGCATCAGTTGCACAGAAAACTAAAAAAACTTTAAATGTAAAACTAAATTCATATATACAATTTTCACATAATTATTACGTAAACTTACAACAATAAGAAAACTACAACAGAAACAACGACAAAATATGTATACATATATTAATGCATATATGATCTTAATTAGTATGTGCTGATGTTATTGGGGTCATTTATTTAGTAAAGTTTGCCAATTTATATTTATTTAAATATAATTTATACACATACATTGTATTTTTAACATTATTATTTTGCGCGTTTTCTTTTTTTTTTTTTCAAAAAATTTAAATTTGTTATTGTTTTGCGACAATTTCTAAAAGTGTTACTAAATGTGACACAGATTATGAAGGATAGAATAATTAAGAACAATTTAAAACACCTAAATTGATCATTTCTAGATGTGAGACCAAACCATAAAGTTTCGTCGATATAAAAGTTACAGACCACAGAATCAAAAGTGTTTAACCCCTGTACAAATTGATACGTTACGAACAATGGTGTAGGTTAGGTTAGACTAGGTCGAAAAGAGGAAGGACCATTCGCCCTTCATGATCACCCAAAAATGGGTGATATACACCTTGCCAGAGAATCGGCATGTTGTACATGTGTTGGTGTAAGATATAAAATTATCAAGTTGGATCCATTAAATATTCTTACTTGTTTTTTTTAACTCAAGTTAATTCAATAAATTAAGTATTTAACTCCTAAATATTTAAAAGTGAAAAGTAACTACTTTTTATTAAAATATTATAAAATTATATTTCTAAATATGTTTATTTTTTCTTATATAAAATTTTAACATTCTTAAAGAGTTCCCAAAGGTATTTTTCATTAGTTGGGAAAATAAAACAGTTTGAATTAATTTGTTTTAACACTGTCATACACTTACCAAAAAAAGTCTGTAATGGCAACTGAACATTTTGCTGTTATTACGGTAAATTCTGCTAATTTGAGCCCAGCAATATTTTTTGCTAATCTTAGCAACACATGTCTGCTGACGTGTAGTACAATGAAAGTAGTATCCGCTACTAAATTTTAGTAGACTTTTTGTAAAGTGGAATTTAAAATCTGTTTGCTAAAATCAGCAAAAAAAAAATTAGTAAATATTATTAATATTAGTACAAAGTTTTAAATTTATTTTTTTATCGCGCATTTTGATTATATTTTTTAAAATTATTTTATACAAAATTAAAAAAAATCAAAGCCTTTAAAACTTAAAAAACTGTTAAAACATAAACGAATTTATCATTTTGTTTTAATTTGGTAATTTCTGTTTTGAAAAATATTTTAGTCGATTTTTTTTTTACTTTTAAGGTTAAATTTTAATTGTTTTTAGGGCTGATTTTTAGAACTAAAAACCTTTTCAGTGCTATTTGAAGTGGATGTCCTCTTTTTAGACATGAGTCGGTATATTCACTTCCGATCCTTTTTTTTAATCTTTGTAACATTGTAAGGCAATTTAAGTTTGTTGGTGTAAGTTTTAATTAGAAATAACATTTCCTTCAATATTCACTTTTTTAAAATTAGTAATTTTTTTTGCTAACTTTAGCAAATCGGTTTTCAAAAATTTGTAAAATGATTTCTGAAATAAGCAACAAAAATTTGTAAAAATTCTGTGAAAATTCTGCAATTTGTAAAATGTAAATAGCAAAAAGATTTGCTAAATAATAATTTTTTTACTAAAAATCAGTACAAAAATAGTAAAGTGGGATTGAAAACCGTTTACAAATTTTTCTACTAACTTTTTTTCTGAGTGTATAGGCATAGATGTTAAACAATTATTTAAATGCCGCTGGATAAAATGTAGCAAGTAATGACGGTTATAAAATAGCGCCAACACACAAGAATACAAATTTTTTCTGAAACGCCAGTAATATTTTTGTAAACGATGTTAATATTTGCTAGATGTTCTATTTTTTGCTGTAAGCATAGTAAACTGTTTTTGCCGTGTGAAAAAGTTTCACTCAAATATTAAAGGCCTCAATCATACCATAAATTGGGAAATAAACCAATTTTTATATTTATAAAAAATACACTATCACAACATCCCTAATGTTTTTTTTTTACCGGAAAAACAAATTTTACACAGTTCTCATGTGAAACTCATTATCATAGGGTGGTCCAAAAATATTTATCTGATGTTATTTTATTATTTGGCTAAACATTTTCTAAACTTTTATTTTGACCTTTAAATTTTGTTCACTTATTTTTTTTTTTTTTATTATATCGGTTAAGTGGGCGCTCCTATTGTTCATGAAAATTCGGGCTTTTTTAACAGCATTCTTCATCTTTCTGGAGAGAATTTCGGGCGATAACTTATCGAACTCTTCACCCAGAAAACAGTATCAGTTGTGGAATTCTGGCGGTTACGACAACTATCTTCATATTAAATTATATTTTTAGTTGTGAAAGCCAATGTTCAGTTGTCTAATTAAATATTTATATTCCACATAAATACTACTAGGTTCCACAAAATTTTATTTAAAAAAAAAAATATATTTTTAGATTTTTCCGGTATCGAACCTGGGCATTCAGATTCATAATTCACACCTTTGCTTAATGCACCACAATTTAATTTAATTTTCTTTGATATATTTGTTATTTAAACATTTGAATATTTTAATTAAATTTTTTTAAAGAGTACTAGGCTAGCTCTACCCACTAGCCCACAAACACTTATAAATTTTAATGACTAATTTTGAATTTAAATAATTTTTTAGGAAAATAAATATAACAGAAAATTCGTTTACAAATACCAATCTTTAGTGGCTTTTATAATCAATACAATCCACAATTCGGTTGGTTCCTAATTTAATATATATTTGATCAGGATAACCGTGTTTGTAGATACCACTCTCGAATTTAATTTTCCAGTACATTCACTAAATAAATGGTTGCTTCTACTGTACACAATTTCTTAACGAATTTTATTCATTAAGTTGATTGGAAATACTAATAATTGGATAATAGTATTCTTTTTCCTTTTATTTAATTCTCAATGCCATATTTTTCTATAATAATGTTAAATAAATATGTTATTCCAAATAAAATAAAATTCTTACATATAAGTTTTAATGATTTTGATCGAATTCCAACCAATCTTTTCTCTGAGTGTTGTCGGATATTCTCTTTGTGAGTCTTTAGATTGTTCACATAACCCCTTTACTTAAAAAAATCCCAAAAGCAAAAAATGTGGAGTGGTTAAGTCAAGCGATTTAATTGGATACTGCTAATGGCCAAAGCGAGGTATTAGGCGACCCGGAAACGCATCCTTCAAAATGTCCATTGTCGCGCAAGCTGCTCGTCGTCCTATAGGAACCAAATGTTCTCAAGTCACAATTGATCAGTTTATGGCAATAAGAACACATTTATCATGGTTCTGTAACGTTCAACAGTCACGTAACCGTATTCCCATTCGCATTCTGTATATGTTTACTTAACAAATATTAAAACAAAAATAACAGTTCGTCAGCTTATTGTCGGTTTGACCCATACGCCTAAAAGTAATTATCAAGAAAAACGATAAAAAAAATTTAATTTTTCCATTTTTGTATGCAAAATTTGAAGGTTATTTTCGATATCTCAGCTATGATATAAGTCTAGAAACTGATTTCGCAATCAGAAAAAGAATATTAACATTATATATAATCTATTCCTCATTAATTTTTTTCGGAAATGGTCTGTGAATCAAATCAATAATTAGCTGATAAGTTGCCGTCATTTGGAAATGTAAAAGCATTTTCCGATGGAGCATTGAGATGGAGATTTTGGGCCACCTTGTATTATAACATGGAGTACAACAGTTGTTTGTGCATGACATCGAAACAACTTACTATGCTTAACAACTAATTCAAAAACTTGTAAACTTTTAATATCAATTTTAAGAGAATGAACTTTGAAGTTTGTTCAATGTAAAAGTTGATACGTTGTACTTTCAACAAATGTCTCTGGGATATTCAAAGTGTTCTCATACACGCACTGTCAAAATAAAAACAACAAAAATACGGTACAAAAAAACAAAAAATACAGTAAAGGCTGGATTAGCGAGAGGTAATTGTAACTCATTCGTAAACGTAACGTGCTTGGAGGTTTTTGTGCAGTTATAGATACGTAACTATGTTTCATATATTTTGACATTCGTAAACAAACATTCAAATATTTTATTTGTGTGTTTGTTAACATTCAATTTTACAAAATTTTTTGAAAGCTTAAAAAATAAATAAACAAATAAAAAAAATATATATATAAATAATTTGTATATTATATTGAGTTTTTTGAAGTTATGCTTACTATATAAAAAACTAAAAGCAAAAAAAAAAGACGGTTAAGAAGGTGGAGAGTACGGCCAATTAATAGGGATTGGGTAAAAGCCGATTAGCACCGAAAAGTGTTTGTTAAAATTAAATAATTGGACGACGATCATTTCTTTAAACATACTCGAATGTCCCAAATCTTATTTGAATTGCTGTTGGCGATGATTCAAGATTCAATTAAAAAACCAAAGCAAAGAATTGGCTCAGAGGAGAGATTGTCAATTACTTTACTACAGCTTCCTTTCCCTGGCGTAATGATCGCAAAGACTCGTCTACCTCTTTTTTTCACATTTTCTCTAAGTAAATACAGTTTTGTTTCCATTTATTCTTTTAATGTCACATTTTTACTTACCTGGATATCCCATACTGGTAGCTATTTGCCTCCAAGCATTTCTTTTTGCGTCTGCCATTTTGTACGCCGAATTTCGTTTATTGTAAAGCAAATTAAAGCTATATGCAATAAGCTTTTCATCATCCATTTTTTTCTTTTGTTGATTTATTTATATTTATAAATTATATAATTTAGTTTTTATTTCATTTTTTTTTGGCACAAAATCAAACGGCTGTTTCCAGCTGTCACGTAAACGTACAAAAAAAATCTATTTTCAACAGAATGTTCCGCAACGTACGTTTACGTTTACGTATAAATAATCATTTTTATATACCATTGCTTGCTTTTTCGTAACAGCTGATCCACAATGTTTACGTCTCGCTAATCCAGCCTTAAGGCATTGTTTACCTATTGTGATGGCCAACATACCCAGCAAAATGTTTATAATTGGTATAATATATTCAAGGATTCTCTTTTTTAACATGACTTAGCGATCAAAGATTGTGTATTGCACGATAATAATTTTATCACTTTGTAAAATCTATTTTTAGATACATTACTTTGTGTTTTTATGTAACCAAGAAGGTAAGTTAAAAATTTTTCGATATCACGAACACAAGCACGAAGCACTACAATTCATTTACATTTTAAACTATAAAATATTATATGCGTCGAAAGCTCAAGGGGTAGAATTTTCGGCTAATAATCAAAGATCTCAGGTTCGGATCCCAGGGTAAACACGTTATATTAAACATAATAAAAAATATTTTTATACACATTACTTTTACCATCCACCATTTAGTTTATCACCTCCAAGGTAATGGGTTTTTTTAAAAACAAATAAAATGTTAGACATAAAACATAAAAAAGTGATAAACTATTTTTGAAAGTAAAAACAATTTTTTAAAAATTTAGTGTAGTTCACGGACCCTATAAACCAGGATGAACAAACGACCAAATTTTCAGCCACCCATGATACCATGATGCCAAATGGTGCCACTACAAAAAAGTTTTTAGTCGAGACCACGAAATTCTTAGCCGATTTACAGAAAAAGTTAGCCTCTAGCAAGGGTTGTACCAATTCAAACACGTATACATTCACATCACAATCACTGTACTTGCGCTACAACCCTTGCTAGAGACTAAGTTTTTCTGTAAATCGGCTAAGAATTTTGTGATCTCTACTAAGAATTTTTTTTGTAGTCGCACCATTTGGGATCATGGCATCATGGGTGGCTAAAAATTTGGTAGTTTGTTCATCCTGGTTTATAGGGTCCTTGTTTATATATTTGGGACAAAAGTGTTAAAACTGCTCTAATTCCAATTATTTTATTTTTACAGCTCATCTCATATGTAAGCTTATTTCTTCTGCAAAAATGCACAAACACTATTTATCACAACAAATCTTTTTGAAAATTCGGATATGTTTTTGTCAATATTCGCCAATATATATTTTATATTTTTAAATTTTTTAAAAATTTCTGAAAAAGACCGCGAATTTTTGAAGCATCCAAAATCATATGAGTAAGCATTCATATGAGATACGATTTGTAAAAATCGGATAATTGCTTAAAAAGTTAGATTTGTTTAAACATGTGGTATTCTTGGTTTTCCATTAAATTTTGAAAAACCAAAAACAGCACAGACATCATATTGGAACGTGAAATATCCATGTGCAAATAATGAAATTCATAGACATGCATTCCAAAACGAACTAAAATCGTTCAGAATACTTTTGGAGTGGCTCTACTATGAAATTGTGCTAAAATACACATTGCACTATCTAGCGGTCAAGATTTAAGATACATATCTTAGCAATACTAAAAATACGTCCGCAAAATAAAGGCAAGAAATTGCTTATTGCCTTCACTTACCAAAAAAAAAGTCAGCAATGGCAACTGAAAATTTTACTGTTATTACGGTAAATTTTGCTAATTTGAGGCCAGCGGTATTTTTTGCTAATCTTAGCAACACATATCTGCTGACGTGTAGTACAATGAAATTTGTAGAAAAATTAGCCGCCGCTACTAAATTTTAGTTAACTTTTTGTTAAGTGAAATTTAAAATCTGTTTGCTAAAATCAGCAAAAAAAAATTACTAAATATTATTAATATTAGTACAAAATTTTAAATTTATTTTGTTTTATCAAGCATCAAATATTTTTATTTTATTTATTTTTTTCAAAAAATATTTTATACAAATTAAAAACAAAATCAAAGGCTTAAAAATATTAAAAAAATTTAAAACATAAACGAATTAATCATTTTCTTGTTATTAGGAAATTTTTGTTTTAAAAAATATTTTAGACAATATTTTTTTACTTTTAAGGTCAAATTTTGATTGTTTTTAGGGCTGATTTTTAGAACTAAAAAAACTTTCTAGTGCTATTTTAAGTGGATGTCCTATTTTCCTATTTTCCGATCCCTTTTTTAATCTACCTAGCAAAAACATGGTAATTTGTAATGAGTACTCCTTACATTCAGCATTATTTTCAAAATAAAATAATGTATTACCAATAATATGCTATTTATTTTATTATTTTTAATTAAATAATAATAAGTTACCTGTAATGGCTTACCTTTTCAATTATTTTAATATAAACAATAATGAGTCATTGTTATTTATTTATGTGTATTTTATCAATTTATGAAAGTATTTAATAAAACAAATAATCATGTAAATGAACAGGAAAAAACTTTCTAATTAGTTTAGAGTAGTGTCGAATTAATTTATGTTAACTTATTTGTGTTAAGACACATCTTATTTAATTAATTTTGTAATTCAGATCACGAATATAACAAAAAAATTTAAACATCTTGGGGCAAAAATCGAGTTTTAACTGTAGTTCCGAAATATCCTTTTTATAAAATTTTTTTAAAATTCTAAAGAGATTACAAATTTTGGACACCAAATTTGGAATCAGGAGAAAAAATCTATAAAAGGAAATTACTTGCATATCAATGCGAATAAAAAATTTTTAAAACTGAGCAAAAACTTCCTCTTTTTGACCTTTGACAACCCATGGGATACATATGTATGTCTCAAATTGTAAATATTTCGATGTTTCTTAAAATTAAAGGAATGAACCATGATCCCCTGTGTTTTCCAATAGGATTCGAGAAAATGTGTTCCAAAAATTATGCAAAAATATATATTTTTTATGAATTTGTGGTGATTCTATTGTCTCTGAGAGCATATTAATCCAAATAGTTAGTTTTGTGTGAAAGCAACAACTATCATCTATCGATACATGCCATATTTAAAAAAACCGGTTAAAAAAAATATGGGCCAAATACGACAAAAACTAAAAATGGGACATTTATCAACCATTGGCCTTCGAAGGGCTAATTTCTATATATTTCCTTTTGGAAGGAAAGCGAATTAGAAATTGGGATTCACAACACTGCATCGCATTACCTTGTCGCTTACTAAAAGTTAAATTATAATTGGTTACCAGGAGTTGAAAAATAATGGGTTACTCAATTTCTTACAGAAAAATAAATTATAATTGGTTATTAGTAACCAATTATTAATATGCATATGTTTAACACATTATTCTTTATTTTTCCGTAAGCTTACACGAAAGCAGAAAACACCTTACCTTTGGGACATCCCATATAAAAAAAGTTAGAATTATATATAATATAGGTAAAAACCTTAGAGTTTAGATTACTAGACTTATTATTTGGTAAGGTGTGTTTTTGCTGGGTAATTTAAGTTTGTAGGTGTAAGTTTTAATCAGAAATAGCATTTCCTTCAATATCCACTTTTTTAAAATCAGTAATTTTTTTGCTAATTTTAAAAATTTTTAAAAATTTCTAAAATGATTTCTGAAATTAGCAACAAAAATTTATAAAAATACTGTAAAACTCTGTAATTAGTAAAATGTAAAAAGCAAAAAGATCAGCTAAAAGATCAGCTTTTTACTAAAAATCAGTACAAAAATAATAAAGTGGGATTGAAAACCGTTTACAAATTTGTCTAATAACTTTTTTTTTCTGAGTGTAGCTTATGATAAAGCCATGAGAACACGTGTTTATGTTAACTCAAATTAAAAAAAAAACAAGAAAGATGGTTCTTCCATAATTACTTGTAAAAATACCCTTGCAACGGTTAATATTGTTATATTTTCCTATTTTTTTATAATTGTCAAACAAAAATGGCAGCTGAGTTTGATGTTTAGCCGTAATTGTTAAGGAATATTGCCGAAGAATCATTGCGGCATGTATTGCCGACAATAAATATGTGCAAGATGGTGGTCAAAGAAGATAATATAATTTTGAGGTTTGCTGCAATATATGTCTACATATTTATCTTCAGTCTAGACTGCGGGCAAGCAATATTTAGAGTAAACTTAAAATTTTTTCCTCATAACTTTGAAACCCCTGCAAAGTGGGGAGAATTTGAATTATATTAAGCAGCTTTTATTTTTTATAGTTAAAAAAAGGTCCTGAAGGCTTCCTCAGGGCGGTTTCGGAAAAATCATTTTCTTTTTTTATAAATCCTTAAAATTAGCAAAGTTTTGATATTTTTGCAAAAATGAAGCCATTTTCATTTAAGAGGTGAAAATAAATCATTTTCGCGAACACATTTAAAGTATTAAACTTTTATCAAGGGAATTTCATGAATGTTAGAAAATAAAAAAAAAACATTTGAAAAAACAAATAAATTTAATGGTAAAAATGTATATTGCTATGTCAACTTTATGTTCATAGCAACAATAAAATTTGCAATGCCATGATTTTATACGTGATGCTATTTTATAAATTGTTTTATTAACGAGGTTTAATTGAAATGTTACTAAAACATATGTGCACACAGAAGCAAATTCATTTTTTAAAACTAAGTTTTCACAAATTTATTGCACTTTTCACTGAATTTGGGCCAATGGATTTGCAATACAATTCAATTCCAAAATCATGTATCAAACGTAAAGTATACCTGGGCCATCATTTTGTGCTTCAAATCCTAAAATGAAAATAAAAAATACCCGTTTGCGCCTGTATACCCGGTGATGTGTGTATGTGCACTGGTTAGGGGTTTAATGAAAGCGTCATAACTTTATTATTTTAAGTAAGAGTGTCACACTCATTGTCCCAACTTTCAAAAACAATATGGTTAGGATTTTGATTAAAATTTTAATTGATTTGATTACAAATTTAATTGAAATTTTTTGTTCCAAGAAGAACGCAATTTTTAAATTTTAAATAAAACACAGATGTTTAAAAAAAAATCGTGAAACTTTATTATATCGTAAAGTAGACAGAATGAGGTTATGTATGGAACAATATATCGTGCAGATGGCCGCCGCGGCTTTGCTGGCATGCACGCGATCTTTTAATGAAATTCTCAATGACCGTTTTGCATGACTGCTGTTGTATTTCATTAATGCAGCGTCCAATTTCCTCTTTTAAGGCTTGAGTCGTCGTCGGCTTATTCGCGTAAACCATCGACTTCAAAAAACCCCAAAGAAAAAAATCTAATGGTGTTAAATCGCACGATCTAGGCGGCCAATTCTGATCTCCAAAACGCGAAATAACACGACCGGGAAATGACTGATGCAGCAATTGAATTGTTTCTCTGGCTGTATGACATGTGGCACCGTCTTGTTGGAACCACATGCCCTCCACATTCATTTCTTCAATTCTAGGCAAGAAAAAACTGGTTATCATTTCACGATACCGAACACCATTGACTGTTTGCGCTTGACCTGCCTCATTTTCATAAAAAAAAGGTCCAATGATTTCTCCAGCCCAAAAACCACACCACACAGTGACACGTTGAGGATGCATTTGCTTCTCGTGAATCACTCGAGGATTTTCCTCACCCCAAATGCGACAATTCTGCCTATTGACAAAGCCATCAAGATGAAAATGGGCCTCGTCACTGAAGATGATTTTATCGGCAGAATCAGCATTTTCATGTTGTCTCTCCAATACCCAATTAACGAACTCCCTTCGCTGTCCATGGTCAGCTGGCTTCAGTTCCTGAGTCAATTGAACTTTGTATGCATGAAGATGCAAATCTTTTGTCAAAATTCGCTGCAAAGTGGATTTGGAGACACCAATTTGCTGAGCTCGGTGTCGAATTGAGGTGGATGGAGTTTGAGCGACATCATCACGTACAGCTGCGACATTTTCGGTCGATCGACCTGGTCGATGGCGCGTTGTTGTCTTTACATCACTAACAGACCCAGTTTCGCCAAATTTATCCATTAATCTCTTTACAGTTGACTCTTTTGGAGCATTATTGTGACCCCAAATTGATCGCAATTTGCGAACTGTAGCCGCAAAACTTTCACCATTTTGGTAAAACAATTTCACAATGAGAATGCGTTGTTCATTCGTGTAGCGCTCCATTTTTACTAACCTCATACCTTCTACTAGCAAACAATAACAATTGTTCAAATGTCAAACAATGACACTTCGAATGTTGCCAGATTTAAAAATTGCGTTCTTCTTGGGACACCCTTTATTAACACAATGCAATTAAATTTTTAATTGTATTTACAAATATTTTAATTGATAAAACTCAGTTTTAAAATTTTTTAAATTTTATTATTTAAAGCAATTTTATGTAAAACCGATTTAAGTTAAAAGATTTTTAAATTTGAATTATAATCGAACATCACCATGTACCTTGAGATTTTTTCTTTCTTTTTTCAGCTTAGTTAAAGCGAAAGTACAGCTAATATCTAATTTTGTATGTACGCCGAAAAAATAATTAACCTAAAATGTCTAATAATAATTCCATTTCACCCCTCCTTCTCTATTCTCTACAGTATTTTTGTCCTGCAAAATCTCCAATTAAAAACATTTAAAAAGTTAAATAATGTTTGCGGCGAAAAAGAACATTTTTAAATATGTAAAATAACTCTTACATATAAAGAAAAACTTAAAAACGAGGTTCAATTACAAAGTTAATTATATCAATCACTGTTTTAATTGATTTTGCACTTGACACGCAATTTAGACATCAAAATGGTGCCATATCTGTAGTATTTCAAATAATTATCAAATAATCCACGTACCCAGGTGCTATTTAGTTATGATTGTTGCTTTCAAAGGTTTTATTTTTTTTTTTTATAAAAAAAAAAAATATATTTTTTAGTATCCTTTGATTGTAAATAAAGGTTTCCAATAGAAACTTTATATTGATATAAACAAAAAACAACAACAAGAATTTTATATTTACATCACAAAAAAAAATGTTTTAAATTATTTTTTATACATAACTAAAAGGATTTCAAAGTTATTTTATGCCTTTGACTGTAATTTTTATAGTTCTTTATTTTTCATTGTTTGTAACACTGAACAACAGCGCAACAAAACCTCCCGCTGTAGTAATAAATTTTTTGTAATAAGCTTTTTTGTTGCGCTCAATTCAAATCTGACAGGAAACATTTTTTCGATGGACTGTTTAAAAATATTATAAAAATAATTTTCCAATTTAACATAAATTTCATATCTTTTACAGAAATTCGGGCAATAACAGTGTAAATATGGATCAAAATTCCAAAAATAATATAATTTCTTGGGTGATTTAGAAATGTTCGTCCGCCTGGCCGACAGGTTTTCCCTCCATATGGCTATATAAAATCCAATCTGTCCAGAGCTTAAATTGGGTAGGAATATGCCGTTACGGATTGTAGGTGGGAAATTTGCCCCCTGTAGGACTGACATTATTTAAAAAAAAAAATATTTGTTTGTAATTAATTATTTTTTGTTTTTTTTAAGTGACAAATATACTGATTTTAAAAAAGAGATTTATATATTGAACATACACCGAGGGAGACCAATAAAATTATAATTTCCCACCAGCCTTATTTTTTTTATTGTCTAACGTCATTGAAGTGTTGACATGTATATGCGGGATAGGGGCCGATCTTTTTCTGTAAAAAGACCGGTTTTCTGTAAAAAAAAAAGACCGGTCACTTTAACATCGGCTTGTCCTTGGGGGGGGGGGGGTTTGTGACATGTCACTGGACTTGTCTAGAACAACATGTCACACAACTAACCCCAAAGAACATAGCACAGACCCAAACCAAAAGAACATGGCATGATTTTAAACCGGGAACCGGTCCTCTTTCAACCTATCTCGTGATATGTTTTTTTTGGAACCGGTAACATTTTAACCTATCATGGAACAGGTCCCAATTCCTAACTGACTCCTTTTGGCCGTAGGGAGATTATTTCAATAAATTTCGAAATTTTGCCCCGAATTTCTTTATGAAAACACTGCGAAACCGCGTGAAAAAAACATTCCAGTCTACCTGAAGAATTCAGTATCCCTCAGGTATCCCTACAGTTTTCAGGAAATAACTTGACTTTTTTAACCGATTTATTATTGTCTTAGTTTTAATAAATTTACCAAACACTCATATTTTCCTCAAAATCTGATTATCCTTATTTGAAGGGAGATGTAGTTTTACACCCATAGAGGGGTGGGGGAGGAGGGGCTGTCTGTTCTCGATATAATGTTGGGGAGTCCTAATGATAATACCGAACTGATACCCGTAATTTCAAAAAATAGATACCTACCAGTGCTAGATACCTACCGTGTAGACGAACAAAAATCAATAGATATCTAAGCACTGGTAGGTACTCAGCAAAACATTAGTAATGAGTGCGATATTCTCATGCATTACCTTGTAATGATAGCTCGTTACCTTTTTCATTATTTGCAAGCATAAAGTAATAAGTTACTCATTATTGATTATGTTATATATGATTTATAAATGTAAAGTAATAATTGAAATATTTTTGAAAATGTATTTTCAGATTCATTACTTTGTGTTTTTTTGTAAGCAAAAGGGTAATGTATGTTTGTGTTAACAACACTAGCGAAAAAACGAAGTGCAACAATTCATTTAAGTTTGAAGCAATCACATACTATATGCATCGATAGCTCAGTGGTTAGAGTTTTTGGCTGGCAACCAAAGTTTCCTGGTTCGATTCCCATCATGACCACATTATTTTTAATAATGTTTAAAATATTTGTAACAATTTTTTTTTAATAAAAATTTCTCTTTTTTAAAAATCTATTTTTAGACACATTCCTTTTTCCATTCTCGTAATCATATAAGTAACCCCTTACATTATCACTTCTAAAGTAATAGGTATATACATTACTTTGAGGCTCACCGCCTGTAAAATTTATCATTGAAGTAAGGTGTAAAGTTATCCATGAGCCCCTATGGTTACACATTACTTTACACATTATTTGGTAATGTGTGGTTTTGCTGGGTATCTATTGCTTGAAAACTTTATGAGCCAGTAGTATTATAGTCTCAATTAGAATTTCTTTTTTTCTAAAAATTTTACTGAGGTAGAGAATTTTGTTTGAAAATGTCTTACATAAGTAAACTTAAAGTCAAAAATACTGGCTCTATGATGTTATTTATAGCTTATTTAAGAACAATGTGCCACAAACTCGTTCAAAATTGGGCGTCGGCTACAAATCGTTAACATCGTTTTCCTTAAAATGATCAATTGAAAAATTTATTTTTTGCCCGAGTCAGATTCAGCGTACCATAGTTGATTAGAAAATATAAAATACAAGAGGGTTGTGCAAAAAGCTTAAAATCTGTTGAATAGTGTATTTTTTATTTATTTTTTTTGTTTAGATAAATGTCAAGTAGTTTTTTTAGTTTTATAACAAAATATTAGTTGTTCTTATGTAAGTTTTTATACCTGGTATATTTTAAAGACAACAAATAACCATTTTTAAGGCCAAGCTGGATAAATAGTGTTTGAAATAACGCTTTAAATTTAAACAAAATTAAATGTGTACATAACAACAATCTGGTATGTTTAAAGAAATACGCGTTGAGTATAAATACGAGTAATATACGGGTTTATATAAGAACACTTATTGCGCTGCTATTTTTTTTTTTTTTTTTTTTTGGTATTTTCATTTTATTATAAAGGTCAAGTGTATTGATTTTAAGGTATTTTCATAAAAATTGTACATCTCATCTCTTAGGCCATTTTATACAATAAACCACACCACTTCACAAAAATAAAAACAGAAAAATATTCATATAAAGAAAAATACTTTGAACATACTATTTGATTTTTTTTTTTTTTTTTTGCTTCAAGGCAAAATTGTAATTTTTAGACTCCCAACAATTTTTTACAGGCAATTATTACTTTATATTTTTTGTCAGCAAATTTAATTAAAATTGAAATCAAGTCGGTATAATTTAGTCAGCAGATGGTTACAAAACTGTATATATGTAACTAATTACATGAGTTTTTAAGGGACAAAAATACAAGTATCCTTTTAATTTTTAAAAATAATACATAGTAATAATAAAAAGGCAAAACTCATAAATTTTTTTTCAAACACACATACACACACACACACACATCAAAAGGATTATAGTATGAAAATTTACGGCTTCATTTAAACATTCATATGAGTATATCATCACATGTTTGGTTATGTTTATCATAAATAATGGCTGTTCTGTAATATTATTCCCTGTATTATTTACAATATGATATATGTGCTTCTATGTTTTACTATGACATACTAATACATCTACCAATCACAGTTATATTTATGAACATATATATAGTCAGGACTTTTATATTTCTAATAGATATAAGGGAGGTGCTCATATTTAGGATGCAAAATGTTTCCGCTTGAAAAAAAAGAGGACTTTCCAAAAATGTCTCTGATGCCTGATGCCTAACACTACCCTGGGCTTGTCCTAGAAGGGGCGTCAATTGCCCTCTGTGACATGTCATAGGACTGGTCTAAAAGAACATGTCACACAACTTACCGCAAAGAACATATGGGCAAGTCCTAAAAACAGTCCACAAAAGAAATCTATCCAACTTAATTTTTTTAAATGGAAATATAAATATTAAATGTATTTAGATGATCATTAACCCTTTAACAACTGGAGTCGAAATACGAGGTATTTTGTTATGAAATTTTGGTTCTAGTATCATTTTGGACTAAAAAGCACGAATGTGAAGTCCATTTGTCAAAAAAAATTAACCTTAGAGCGCCAGGTGGAAAAAATGAAAGACAACCTGAAGATAAAAAGCTCGACTCAAACAAAAATATTTGTTTCACAATAAATAAATTATCAAAATACAGCTTGAAGCTACTTTCCAAAAAAATTTCGAGTCAATAGAGCTGTTAGAAAGTATGTTTTTTTTAGTTTTAATTTTGCACCAAAATCATAAATAATTTTCGTGTCTGTTTTGACAAAAATCTTGACAGAAATGGGTGTATCTATCAAACTACTCAACTGAGCGTGTTCAAACCGGCACTGTCCGCAAGGTAAATTCAAACAGACAAAAATGTCGTTGGCGATTATTGCACCAAAATTATTGCTTTGGATATAATTGGAATTTAGTGATGACCTTCTGTAGACGGTCTTAGTGGTTAAAGGGTTAATACAAAAATTGTAAGCAAATCCTACCCTACTCAGCAAAACCACATATTACCAAATAATGGGTAAAGTAATGTATAGCCATAGGGGTCGATGGATTACTTTACACCTTACTTCATTGATAAATTTTATAGGCGATGAGCCTCAAAGTAATGTATATAAACATTACTTTAAAGGTGATAATGTAAGGGGTTACTTATATGGTTACGAGAATGGAAAAAGTAATGTGTCTAAAAATAGATTTTTAAAAGAGGAATTTTTTAAAAAAAAATATTACAAATGTTTTATTTAAAATATCTGTAGTTAAAAATAATATGGTCAAGATGGGAATCAAGCCAGGTAACTCTGGTTGCCAGCCAAGAACTGTACCCATTGAGCTTTCGTCGCATATAGTATTTGATTGCTTTAAACTTAAATGAATTGTTGCGCTTCGTTTTTTCGCTAGTATTGTCAAAACAAACATACATTACGCTTTTGCTTACAAAAAATCACAAAGTAATGTATCTAAAAATAGATTTTCAAAAATATTTCAATTATTACTTTACATTTATAAATCATATATTACGTAATCAATAATGAGTAACTTATTACTTTATGCTTGCAAATAATGAAAAAGGTAACGAGCTATCATTACAAGGTAACGCATGAAAATATTGCACCCATTACCAAAGTTTTGCTGGGTACCTCATAATGTTATACAAAAAATTTACATTTTTTAGGTGGTCCGACCGAAAGCCATATTTTTTATTAATTCAATTTTCAATTTTACTTAAATTTTACTTAAAAAATAGCTTTTTACTATTTCGCAAATATTGATATTAGTTATGAAATGTAAGGTCCATGCGTTGTAGCGTGCGTCACGGAAAATAAGGATTTTTTATGTTGTGAGTAGAATGAACATTTTTTTTTCAAGTCGTCTATAATTTAAAATCAATTTTATATACTGCTTTAAGTTAATACAAAAATTAAAATTCTACAATTAAAATAAAAAAATAGCATCTTAATTTTTGTAGCGTGTGTCACGATTTGAGTTTTCTCAAAAATTGTATTAAAAAGTGTTTCCAATTATTCGACCCTGCCGATTAATCGGTTAGGGCATTATTCAAAAAATGACGAAAATTGTTTAATCAGTTATTCGGGTCGATTAATCGGAAAAATTTACGATTAATCGATTAATCGTTTAATACAAAATAAAAGTATATTTTTCACCAATAAGGACACAAAGTGCTCAAGTAAACCCTTACATCTAAAACAGAAAAATTCAGTGTATACAGTGTTTTTCAGCAGAGAAATTATTGTAGAAAATTTTATAAATAAACCAGAGCTACCTTAAAGCAATATTCAATAAATAATTCTTAAAAATGTTGTATTGTTGTATTGCAAAATTTGCAAAGTTTGACAGAACTGTCGCTGCCATTTTAATTTTCTGGTTTGGGCTTTAAAGTCAAAGAGGTTTTCTATTAAAAAAGCTCAGAAATACTCGTAGTATATAAAACTTTTGATATTAATATTCAATTTTTTAAGCTAAAGATCTTTTTTTTATAAAATTTCCTATTTTATTTTCGATATTTCGCTAACAATTTGTTAGCATTTTCAGGAAAACAAAATTTTAATATTTATAAAAAGTTGACAAACAAAAAAAATATTTAACATTTAAATATAAAAATATTTAACATTTAAATATAAATTAAATTTTTAAAAAATTAAATTAACATTTAATCAAATAGAAGTGGTAATTTTGTAAACAACATTTTCCTGCTAAAGATCGTAAAAAATATTTTCATATTGGTTTAATACTTTGGTTTATGAAATTTAACATAATAAATGTTGTTTATAAAATAAAATAACATTATGTAGTTAAATTATTACAGTTATTAAAAACATATCTATACATTTAAGTTTCCTAATTTTTTACTAATTAAATAATTCTAAGCTAAATTTTCTGTGTCAGCTTTAAAGTTCATTCTCTGTGTCAAAGGTGTATTAATGATTTCTAACATTTCTAACATATAACGTTTTTTATAATTATTTTCTGTTCGTAATATTGAAACATTTTCAAAGTTAGGATGGTGATTTAATATAGAACAATGAGATGACAATGCGGTTTTTTCCGAATTAATATTTCTATGTTTTTGGTCTGATTTATGTCCTGATTATTATTTTCATATAAAACTTTTGAATACGTATATTCCTGTCAGGTAGTTACCTAGTAACTTTTCCTTTTTTTGGGTTCTTCTTAAGCTTTTCTACTTTTTTAAAATTTGATGACAAATCAACTTTTTTCAGTTCTTAAAAATTTTGTTATATCAAATTGAAAAAAATTTTAATATGTTGTTTTGGTGCTGAGGCCTTGAGGTACTTGAAATATAAAAATAAATAAATAAAAAAAAAAAACAGTAACGTCATAGTGCTTTTTAGCAAAATACTTAGCCACGTGTTTGATTTATTAGAACAAAATATACATTTTAAAATGTTTTGTTTAACATCTGCCTATTCTGGAGATTTGAGCTTTTATTTTAAGATTGAAATAGCTTTAGAATTTAAGAATTTTTGAGAGTGAATTATAATTTCTCAGAACGACTGCCCAGGTTTTGTAAGACGATTATCGTTTATCGTTGCACAACTTCTTGCCCTATATAATCTGTTTTTCTGTCGGTTTTAACACCGATAATTTTTGAAATTATTCCAAACAAATTAGATATTCCTAGAAAGTTTAGGTAAACGGATTCTGATTCTTTGGTATTTGTTTTAACATAATATGTTGTAGAATAAATTTGGTTGGGAATCGATTTCAAAAGAATTTTATTGGCAGAATTCCTAGAATATTAATTTTCTGCTATGACATGGAAAACAAATGCAACTTGCCTTAAAATGCATAAAAATATAATTTGAATGATTTAGAATTTTTTAAGGAATTAGAACAAAAATTATAAATTGTCTATTGTATTTCCTAAGGGCTACACAGCACTTGCTTTGAGTTACAAATGTTAAACATTTTTATTACTAAATGTTATTAAAAAAATTAAATTAATTTTTCGGTTAAAACAAATTCAATTGTGTTTATTAGGCTGCAAAGAAGTTTTTTAGAATTCTCTTATATATTTATCTTTCTTTTAGGTATTAGATTGTGTGTACTTTATTATGCAAAATTCGCGTAAAATTACTAAAATACACTACAACTTTCAAAGTTACTTCCATTTTTTGCAGCGTGCGTCACAAAACTTTGTGATTATTTCGCAACAAATTGCTGTAAAAAAATTAAGTTTTGTGCCATTCGAAAGTACACTTAAATCCCACTAAATACCATGTTTAAGTTGAAGGTATCTTGGTCTTTCAAAAGACCAAGAAATTACTATATTTTAATCCAAAAACGCGTACGAATTTAGCGTTCGTCACTCAAGATTTGCCCATATCACAGAACTAACGCAAAGGAACATGATATGACTTGTAAACTGGTCACGTGGTAGGTAATTTAGAAACCCGTCCTCTATTCACCTATCTCGTGATATGTATTATCGGAACCGGTCGAGTTTTCACCTATTCGCGGGACAGGTCGCAATTTCCAACTGATCCCTTTTTTCCCGCAAGGAAGGTTTGCATAAAAAATAATAACAAAGACGTTTAAAAATTTCGCTTTATATTCTTATCCAGGTGATAACACCAAAAGAAGTTGAAAATAAATTTGGAAAATAAAATCTGCAATAAACTCAGATTTAGCTGAAATTATTCCTTTCTTTTATATACCAAAAATTACAGTTCCTAGTGTTGCTGACTTAGATGTTATGGCGATTTTGCCTTAAGAAAAGTAAAGAAAATATAACTAAACTTCAATATGTCCGTGATTTCTTGAATGAAACATAAGTTTTTTGTTTTGTTGTTTTTAGCTAGGTTGATACATGTATTTCGATCCGGCAAAAGATCTCTTCAGAACCCAAAATTTTAGAGAAGCTGGAGCCTCTAAAAGAAGGCAGAGCCTAAAAATTAAACCTATTAAAAACGTATATATTGATTGAAAATTATTTTATTTTTCAACATAGTCTCCTTTATATACACTTTGTCCAACATTTCTTAAATTTTTGTATCCCTTACAATGAACCAAGATTTGTCGATGTTAATAAGATAGGAGTCAAATCTCTTTCCGCCGAGCCATTTCTTCAGGTTCGAAAACAAGATCAAGTTATTCGGGGCTAAATCGGAAAATAGGGCGGATGAGCGAGCAATTCATGAATTTTTGCCATGGACACTACCAATTTTTCATTTTCTGCTCAAATCGAATTACGCGATGGCCTGCTATCAATAGCTGTCAAACACAAACTAAATGACGCAGCTTGTTCAAGTTTTGACAGCATTCAACTGACAGATGCCTATTGATAGGAACCGTGTTGCACTTTCAGTTAAGAGACAGGAAATTCACTTATTGACCTGCCCTCGTATATTATATTGAAATATTTGATTAATTTTTTTTTTTGTAATTTTCATATTTTTTACTTTTCTATGTGTGGTGTATAAATGTACAAGACGTATATACAGAAACGTTCCTTAACATTGTTGCCGCTTGTTGAATATTATTCAAACGTTTTTCTTAATAAAACGATTATTTATTGAAAAATTATACATATAGTGTCGGCCCAGAATAAAAACGTGACCTACAACTATTGTTGCTGTGAGAGAAAACGAGCACAAAATAACTTCGTCCAACGGTGACTGCAAAAAATGTCTTTATTTTCGTGTAAAGAGTACCGTAGAGATTCTTTCTTCTCCAGTGTCATCTTCGCTTACTAACAACACAATTTTTTTTTTTTTTGCTTTTTACATTTGAATTTTATATAAAAAAAAATTATTAAAATAAAAATTTAGAAACGATCATACTAAGTTGGTTAACAGTACGTTGTCCATTCGCTAGCACACTAAGGCCGAGTATTTGGGATGTGAGTTAAACTTGGATTAGTTACACCAAAATCGAATTTTGTCAGCCATTTCCAAGTTTATGAACATTAATTTGACCGAACAACTTTTCAATGCATACAAGTTTGGTCTTCATTGAAATAAAACAACACAAATAAAATTTCAAAAGCTGTTTTCCTGAGTTCAAAGATAATCTACATCCCAAAAACTCGACCTAAGAGAACATGAGAGCCCTATGGTATTTCAAATTTTTTTGTAAACAAAAAACAAATGATGTTACTTATTGTAAATTATTTTCGAAAGCAAAACACACATTGTAAAATAAATTTTGCAGGATTAATAAAACATTTTTGACACTAATGTGATAAAAAAAATACGATGTTTACACTATATAAGACATTACATGAATCCGCTTAATATTTGTCGTCATGTGTCAAAATGAAAATTTTTCAATATTAATTTTATACTTTTGTTATTAGTTTTTTGAAAGAGTAAAGAAAATTAAATTTATTTAGAGCTGTAGACCCTGGGGTTTTACGACGGTCATGAATTCACGTTTGTCCAGAAACTATCATTATTTGTTTTTGAAATTCTCTCGATGACCGTTCTAGGAGAAAAGTTAAACCATGATATGGAATACTGCAGTGGGTATAGCACTTAACAAATTCAAATATATTTACTCTTTCAAAAAATAAATTAAAAAAAATTTAATTTTTTGATATTCCACCTAAATGGTTAACATTGTCCAAGCAATGAACTGTCATCCTAATACTTTTTCAAACACGTATCAAAAGAAATAAATATAAAATGCTTTTGCTATTTACATAAGAAACATAATAGAGTTTTTACGATTAATTTATAGCGTGTTTCGTAATTTCTAATTTATTATATTCATATACGCACGTAAAAGCAATTTTATTTTGTATAAACTTTATGAAAGTTAAATGATTTGCAACCAAGTTTTGAACCCAAAACAAAATAATAATAAAAAAACATATTGGATACCTTTTGCATTATTAATTAATAATTCAAAAAATTAAATAAAATTTTATATCCAGTTCGCACTTAAAATGGCACGCTTTTAATATTAAAAAAAAAAAACTTAGTTTTATTTTTTGCTCGAAAAGGCATCAAGATTCTTTTGCATACAGTATTTATATTTTTCTGAAAGCCTACTTTTCGCAGATGTCTTTTATACAAAATATATTCCCCATTTGCTAACTGGTTTTCCCCCAGACCACTCCGAGTTCGAACATTATTTCAATTTTCTCAGAGAGCATCACCTGAATTTGAAAATAAAAAGTGAATGCTGATACTCCAATTTTTAACACTGCTTTAAATGTGAACAAGGTAGCAATAATTGTAAAAACTTGCATTTAAGCAAATTTTTTAAAGTTTTTTGGGTATTTCTGATCTTATTCCAATTTCTTTTGTGTTATAATCAGAGAAGACAATTTTGCTTGTTTTGCTTTTTTTTCTACTCATATTATTTTTTTAGATTTTCCAGTTTTTATTAGGTATACAAGTTAATAATGTCGATTTGAGGTAAATAATGAATCGAGCCAATTTCTGATACCCTGTTCTGAAGAGAAGCGTTTTCCAGTAAGGGCGTTCTGCATTTATCGACACAAAAGGTAGTCAGAAGGAACAGTGTTTGGGCTATAAGGCGGGTAAGCCAAAACTTTCCATCCACTGCTTTCCAAATAGTTTTTGGCCGGTCTTGCAATATGTGGCCGAGCGTTATCAGGATGGCCTCGTGTCTGGTCGAATATTCTGGTCGTTTTTCGTTGATTGGTCTCTTTAAACGAATTAGTTGTGTTCGTACAGGTCCCCTGTGATCGTTTGACCCGATTTCAACAGCTTATAATACAAAACACCCTTCTGATTCCACCAAATACATAGCATTACCTTGGCGCCATGGATATTCGGCTTCGGCGTTGATTTGGCTGGTTGGCCGGGTTTTACATATGACTTTTTGCACTTGGGGTTATAGTAATATATCAATTTTTCACCACCAGTAACAATACGATGCTAAAATGACTTCTCTTTGTAGCGTTCAAGCAGTATTTCCGACATGCAAAATCGCCTTTCAACGTCTCTTGGCTTTAATTGATATGGAACCCTATTTCCTTGCTTTTGAATTAGTCCCAATGCTTTTAAACGTAGAGAAATGGCTTGTTGTGTGACTCCCAATGATAATGCAAGTTCTTCTTGCGTTTGACAACTATCTTCGTCGAGTAATGCTTTCAATTCCTCATCTTCAAACTTTTTCGGCTTAACAGGCCTCTAATTGTATTCTGTGTCGAAATCACCACTTTTGAATCGCGCAAGCCATCGTACACAAGTTTTTTACGTTGGTGCATGTTAACCGCAAGCTTCGACCAACAATCGATAACATTTAGCAGCCGTTGACATGAAAAAAGGTTATCAGACTTCTCCGCAAAACATCTTTTTTACGCACAAAATTTTTCATTATTATAGCGATTGAAAAAAATATGTGTTTACACTTTGGCGTCTATCGAATACTGCATTATAATGACAGATGTTTACCCTCCAAAATACCATATTTGTTATTATTGACACAAACCATATGTTATATTTAAGCCATCTGTTGTCCAAATCTACATTATACCCAATATCTTTAAAGTAGCTTTATTACGATGTTGAGCTTTAAGTTGCTTTTTCACATTTTTTTTTTGTATTTGGTTTTCTTATAAAAAAATATTTTTTTTGCTAGTTTTGTTAATTCTTTTAAGTATTTTTCCCATGCTTGTTTTTTGCCAATATTTTTTGGCTTTAAATACGAGGGCGGATCAATAAGTCCGTGACTTTTCGAACTTCAATCGTAGTTATATGAAATGCAACACTGCTCCCATCAAGTACCACCTGTTAATAGACTACTGTCAAATTTTGAGCAGGTTCCATCATTTACTTTGTGTTTAACAGCTGTTCAAAATATACAACCTCGTGGATTTTTTTAAAAATGGAAAAAAGTGAATTTCGATTGCCCATTAAACATTATTTTTTGCGAAAAAAAACCGTCAATCAAACCAAGGAAAAGCTTGATAAATACTATGGGGACTCTGCAGCATCGATTTCATTGGTAAAAAAGTGGTTTACTGACTTTCATTGTGGTCGCACTAGTACAAATGACGCTGAACGTTCTGGACCGCCAATTAAGGTCAATACACCCGAAAATCTCGAAAAAATCTAGATATGATGTTGGCCGATCGAAGAGTAAAAGTGCGTAAGATTGTTGATGCCATAGGCATTTCATATGGCAGTGTGGTTTCATTTTAAATGATGAGTAGGATTTAAGAAAGCTGTCTGCAAGATGGGTGCCGCGTTTGCTCTCAATTGACCATAAACGTAATAGTGTGGCGTGTGTAGTCTCAATGGTAAAATTCCATGAATTGGGCTACGAATTGGTACCTCATCCTCCATATTCTACGGATTTAGCCCCCAGTGACTATTTCCTATTTCCAAACCTAGAGATATGGCTTGGTGGAAAGAGATTTAGCTCCAATGATGAAATTATTGATCAAACAAATGCCTATTTTATGGACCTCGAAAAATCCTATTTTATGGGAGGGATACAAAAATTGGAGAAACGTTGGACTAAGTGTATTGAGCTTAAAGGAGATTATGCTGAAAAATATATATATTTTTTTTTTTTTTGAGCGCCCCGGTAGGCTAGTTGGTAGCGTGCTAGCTTATCACTGCGGTTGTCGTGGGTTCAATTCCCACCACAGGCTCTGGTCTGTTTTCGCTACAACGAGCCGACAGCCTTTGTTACTAGTGCTCGGTTAGGGTATTAGGATATAATTTGTAATTATATGATTAATATAAATAATAAATAAATATTTTTTTTTTTGAAAAAAAAACTGTGTTTCATTCAAAAAGTCACGGACTTATTGAACCGCCCTCGTACATCAAATTTGGCTTTTTTTTTGTCTTCTCTAAAATTTCACTACAATACATTCATTAACAAATATTTTACTGCAAAATAAAAGTTTAAAATATTTACAAAATAAAATTGTTTTTACGATTATTCGAAATTTGTATCCCATTCGGTTGAAACTCGGCCCATTAAAAATGGGACCTATTTTATTTAAATGTGACATATTTGTGAGAAGTGCTGAGTTTCAACTAACCGAATAAAATTTGTAGGCCGGCAGATTACAAAAACTGAATTTTTCCTAATCGGTTAAGAAATAAAAAAAAACTGTTAAAATTTTCAAATGATCAAGGTAACCTAACAACTTGAGGACTAATGGCTCAGCACTCGCTGGATCTGTGGGTTTCCTAGTCAGAACTTAAGCTCTAAATTACGTTTTCTATGAGTATGTGAAGTTTCATTCAGAAATGGTTGTTTTATTTCTTAAATACCCCACGGTGCAATGAAGCTAAGGAGTTAAAAAATCATAGTTTAAAATGATTTTTCAAAATATTGTACATCAAGATAATGATAATGCATTACCTCAAATTTATCATTTTTTTTATCAAAACAACTGCAGCAAATTTTCCAATAAATATGAAGTACTTATATCTCATTTTTTTCATACTATTTTTGTGCTCTTTCATTTCCTTACATATTTAAGCTTAAAATTTGTACTTTTCAAATGCGTAATATTGTGCAAGGTACAACATACATTTGTTAGCTTGATATTATTTCAAATTCACTGAACAGCAGTTATTTGATTTTGCATATATTTAACAATAATACAACCAACGATTTTTGTTTGTATTCTATACAATGAAATCTTTTGTTGTTCCTATAAAGTAGTTGTCTTTGTTACTGTTGTTGTTGTTGTTGACATTGTCATTCATGACACTATAGATCCATGTAAAAATCCAATGTCAATGTTTCCTTTTCAATGAATATTTCCTCTTCCCAAATGATTTATTTTGTACGCAAAATGTATTGTTCGTTTGTTTATCTGTCTTTCCGGGTAAATGTAAGTTTGTGTATGTGTTAGTTGGTTAGAAAACATTTGAATATGGCTTTATGTATGTGCAGAATTGTATGTGATAATGTCATTGTCAGCGCCCTATTTAACATGGATTTACACTTAAAACAATTGAAATTGTAAGAAAAAATATATATGTGTAAATATCGTACTACAGCAATTTATACGACAAATTCTAAGGAGGAATTAATTAATTGTGTTTCAACAGTATAGGATTAATTTTAAATTAGTTTTAAGGGGACAGGACAATAAGCATACATTGCACAGTGGGCAGAATAAAAATATTTTGGAAATAATTCAACCATTTTTTACCAACTGGCTGGATTACTAAGAAATGATCACTCGTACTATATTATACTTGCTGTATTCGGGTATGATTGTCACAATCAACTTATTGGTTATTAAATAGGTTCTAACCATCTACATGGCCGCTACCATCATTGCTATAGTAAATATTTTATTATCATTTCCACCTTCAAATTGGTCATATCTTATTAAAATGTTAATCAAGCATCATGTACCAAATTTGAAACAAATCTGATGAAATTTTCGGATATCCGTCAAACAATTTTCGATCATTTTTTTGCGCTACTTACAAAATCAAAAGCTCTAATAAATTAAAGTCTATTTAGATTCCACACTTTTCTTTCCGCGTAAAGTAATCCATCTTTGTCACTGAACATATATAATTAAGAATTTCAAAAACAGTGACACTTTAAACATTTATCCATGAAAATACTTTTAAAAAAATATTATATTTGTATTTATTTTGTTTTTTTTTTACTAAATTGATATGAGAATCTCTTGTTTTTTTCGTGATTAAATCATTAGAACCTATGGCATAGTTTTCTTTTTTACAAAGAAAGTCCTTTGTTTATGGTGCCTTTCTTTTACCATTTTAGATTTAAGTATTTGCTCCAATTTAGCTAACACACACGTGTACGGTACTCTGTAGATGTGTTGACAAATGTTATACTCATACATTTATATGTATAGAAGAATGTATGACTACATCACAGTAAACAAAAAATTTTAAATTTAATGTATTTGACCCATATTCAGCTGACTTAAGAAATCGCGTGAATTTTTCGAAGAAATTTGATGTGGTCAAAAACTTGTGCTCTAATACGGTATATCCAGATTATTGTTATTACCACGCGAAATTTTATAAAATTATTTTGTTTTCTATTATCTAAATTCGAATCTCCCTGAGTAATCAAGGTAAAAAATCAAACTCAATTTTTTAGATTTTTTTTAATTTTTGTTTTATAGCTTTCAAGCATTTAAAAAATAATTCGTCATTCAGATTTGTAAATTTATATGTGACAGCCCTGGAATAATTATTTAATATTTACAGATCTAAATATATCGATTATTGAAGTAATATCGTCATATGACGACGCTGGGATAATAAGGGTTAATCAACACGGACTTTCTACCAAACAAGGAAACCCCTCTGATCTCTTTGAAAAAATATGAAGTTTCTTTTTATAGAAAAAACTCCCCAGAATATGAGGTTCTTTTTAATTTAAAACCCGGTCCACTTACTTTAAATCAAATACTTTTTCTATTTTTATTTAAAATGGTAAAAACAAATGATTAATTAGTTAAAATAAATATTAAAATTTGATCCGTAAAAAGAAAATATTTAAAAATTGCTTCGGGTTTTTTTTTTGTGTGAATGGTTTTATGTGTGTATATAAACCCTGCGGAAAAAAGGGGTTAGATGAGAATCGGGATAGGTGAAAACTGAACCGGTTCCGAAAAAAACATATCATGAGATAGGAATAAAGAGAACCGGTTCCTAAAGTACCTATCACATGACCGGTTTAAAAGTTACGACATGTCCTTTTAGACCAGTCCTGTGACATGTCACTAGGACAAGCCCATGTTAAAGTGATCGGTCCCGTGACCGGTCCCTATCACAATGAACCTGTCACGTGACGTGTCCTGGGATAGGTCCTTTTCCCGCAGGGAAGTTCTTCTTATTATTAACAAATTATTTTAAAAAAACCAAAGTAATTCGAATTTTTTGAATATTTTTTTTTGTTTGTAATAACTGTAGTGGAAACAAAAAAGCTAAAAATTTCTGTTTTGTGGGTAAATTTTTATTAAATTTCAAACAAAGGAAGAAAAAAAGAATAACTGAAATAAATCGGTAAATGACAGTAAATTATTCTGAATAAATTATAGAAACAACTAAAAAAAGGCTTAAATTCGGCTGTGCCGAATCTTTGAATACCCTCCACCTATGTTCTCTACTGTTTTTGATACAAATAATGTAAAAAACTTTTGAAGTAAAACTATGGAGGTGAAAAAAATTTTTTAAAGTGAAAAACTTATTTGGATGCGGAAACGAATTTTTTTACGTGAAAAAATTTTTGAGGTGAAAAAATTTTTTGAGGTGAAAAATATTTGAGGTGTACAAAATATTATTAATTTCTAAGCGATTGGTGGGAAAAATATGAGAAAATATATTATATACCAGTCGCTACTATGAAATTGTACTAAAATACACCAATTTGTATGGAAAATTTGGAGGTGTCTTCAAATTTTCACTCACAACTTTTTAACCGCTGGACCGATTTTGCTCATTTTCAATACCAAACTGCTCGGGAGGATGTACAATAATCTAAGTAAAAATAGGCACCCCCGCTTGCGTCTTCGCGTCGTGATCGCCATTTCAACAGACAGACAGACGGACATCGCTAAATCGACTTAAAATTTCATAAAGATCACGAATATATATACTTTATAGGGTCTTAGACCTATTTTTCGACATGTTACAAACGGAATGACAAACTGATATACACCCTCACCATATATGGTGGACGGTATTAAAAAAAAATACCCACATATTTCAAGAACTTTTTCCTATAGAAAAACCTTATAATCTTAGGTTGTTTTTCTATAGAAAAATCCTAAGTCTCGAAATATAGGTTTAAGACCCCATAAAGTATATATATTCGTGATCCTTATGCAATTTTAAGTCGATTTAGCGATGTCCGTCTGTCTGTCCGTCTGTCTGTTGAAATGGCGATCACGACGCGAAGACGCAAGCGGGGGTGCCTATTTTTACCCAGATTATTGAACATCCTCCCGAGCAGTTTGGTATTTAAAATGAGCAAAATCGGTTCAGCGGTTCAAAAGTTATGAGTGAAAATGTGAAGGTGCCTCTAAATTTTCCATACAAATTTTTACAATTTGTCTGTATCTATTTTTGTTTTCTGTTAAGTAAGTAAAATGTTATTAAGTCTTCTTATTGTTCGATTACATTTATTGTCTTACATACTATGAGAATAATAACATTCTTAGAGCTATATGTGTGTTACTCTAATAACTAAGTTAACGTAAAAATCAACCATGTTAAAGTCGCTAACAGAGCAGACCTCTGTAAATAACATTGCTAAAACTAAATAAATAACATTACTAAAACTAAATAACAAAAGTTCGTTACATAAATTGACAAAACATATTCATATTACAGTTCATGCAAAATTTAGTATATACGTATATCATCTTCAGCCCCTATGGTGGAGGGTATTTAAAGATTCGGCACAGCCGAATTTAGCCCTTTTTTACTTGTTTTTTGATGGAAAGGACCTCGGAATCAAATGGCTTTTCTATAGGAAAAATCCTCAGATTTTCCATATGAAAAACTCTTCAGATATGAAGGATTTTCTATAGGAAAAGTTCTCAGATTAGGAGGTGTTTTCTATTGAAAAAAGTCCTCAGAAGTTTAATGAAAAAGTCTTGAGAATTTGATGGGTTTTCTGTAGAAAAAGTAGTCAGAATCTGAAAGTGCTCAAAATCTTAGGGATTTCCATGGCAAAAATCCTTAGAATCTTAAGTTTTAGGAAAAAGCCGATAGCATTTGCAGAGTACAGAAAAAATCATAAAATGAAGGTTTTCTGTCGAATATGAGGATTGTTTTCAAATCTAAAGTATCTTTTTCTTTTTAATTTGAAAAAAAAATATAAATTATTTACTGGGTAACTGGCAAGCACGTATGTATGTCTTTATTCATTTTCTCTGTATTTGTTTGCAAAATTTGATTTAAATTCCAAACACATGACGAATAACAGCGGGAGCAACAACGAGAATACTGGTGGCATCAGATTTACCAATTTAATACTAGGATTATAGTACGCAGCTTAGTAGGAATTTAGGAAATGAAAAATAAATCAGCAAAGTAATTTACCCTAAAATATTAAATAAATATTTAATTTTCATGATATTTTTTTTTTTTTTCTTAAATAAAATTTGTAAAGAAAAAAATATTACAAATTTTACTGTAATATACAAAAGTCTCATCGGAATTTGAGTACACTCAAAATAGTTTGTAGTTTAAATTAACTGAAAATGTAATTAAAAATAAATGATAAATCACTTAAATCTTAAAAGAATATTTATTTTTTAAATGTTTATTTTTTAAATGTTAATAAATTAACTTACAATATACGTAAATAAAAAATTATTTTTGATTTAATTTATCTGTTAACAAACTAAAAACAAATCCGCAAAAACAAATGATATTTCTTTTATTTATTTCATTTAACTTTCAACTAATTAACTACAAAATCCGTAAAAATTAATGATTTTTCCTTTATTTATTTTTTTATATATGTCAAAAAATTAACTACAAAATCCGTAAAAATAAACAATATATCGTTTATTACGTTTTTTTTAAATGAAAAAATTTTTGATTTGTAGAATTTTCCATGATGCATTTCATATAAATTTTAAGGTCGACTATAAAAATATATTAACAGAAATCCGTATTTATATGTAAATTATATTATAAAAGTAAAAAAAAATTTTGATTTTCAACTAAAATTCGGATGATGCAACTGAATATTGGTTTCCACAACAAAATTCAGTTAGTACAACTGAATTTTGGTTGCAACACCCAAAATATGCAGCATTCATATTTGAATTTGGTTATGCTAACGGAATTTATTAGTTGCCCCAACCAAATTAATTTTTTTAATTCGGTTGCCTTTTTATTTTTCTGTGTTTACGGTCAGTTGAGAAGTCCCCGGCTTACACGTAGAAGGTGCCACTAGTATGAAATCCATGTGATTTTTAGTTAGCCCTAACCTTCAAAAGACACGTGTATAAATTTGTCAGCTGTCGGATCATTAGTTAGCGAATTATAGAATTTTGAGTGAAGCAACTTTTGTTATTGTGAAAAAAATCGATAAGAAGGAATTTCGCTTGTTGAAAAAATATTGCTTTTTGAGGGGAAAAAATACAGTTGAAGCAAAAACTTGGCTTGATGACGAGTTTCCGGACACTGCCCCAGGAAAATCAATCATCAAGGATTGGTATGCTAAGTTTAGATGTGGTGAAATGAGCACCGAAGACGGTGAACGCAGTGGACGATGGCCAAAAGAGGACGAAAACATCAAAAAAATCCACAAAATTATTTCGAATGACCGTAAATTGAAATTGAATCAAATAGCAGGTACTCTATATATATCAACTGAACCTGTACATCATATCATTCACGATTATTTGAGGATGAGAAAGCTCTGTGCAATGTGGGTGCCGCGGAGCTCACTTTTGACTAAAAACAACGACGAGTTGATGATTCGGTGGAGTTTTTGGTGATGTTCAAGTGTAATAAACCCAAGTTTTTGCGTCGATATGTGACAATGGATGAAACATGGTTCCGTCATTTCACTCCGAAGTCCAATCGACAGTCATCCGAGTGGACTGCACGTGATGAACCAACTCCAAAGCGTGGAAAGACGCAAAAGTTGGCTGACAAGGTTATAGCGTCTGTATTTTGCGATGCGCATGGAATAATTTTCATTGACTACCTTGAAAAAGAAAGGACCATCAACAGCGACTATAACATAGCGTTATGGGACCGTCTGAAGGACGAAATCGCCGGAAAACGGCCGTATTTCAAGAAAGAGAAAGTCAACAAGACAATGCACCGTGTCACAAGTCAGTGAAAACAATGGCGAAAATCCATGAATTGGGCTTCGAATTGCTTCCGCATCTACCGTATTCTCCAGATCTGGCCCCCAGCGACTATTTTTTTTCTGTTTTCAGATCTCAAAAGAATGCTCGCTGGGAAGAAAATTTCGTCGAATTAAGAGGTGATCGCCGAAACTGAGGCCTATTTTGAAGCAAAGGACAAATCATACTACAAAAATGGTATCGAAAAGTTGGAGGGTCGCTATAATCAGTGAATCACCCTTGAAGCGAAGTATGTTGAATAAAAGAAAACGAATTTTGCCAAAAAAAAAATATGTTTTACTATGGTAGGCCGGGGACTTTTTAATTGACCTGTTACAGTCAGTTACTGTAAAAATATTTGAGTGCACTTACTTTATTTTAATTACATTATTTATACCCTACATTATTACGTGGTCAGGGTATAATGAGTTTGTGCTGATGTTTGTAACGAACAAAAAATCGGACTTAGATCTACCATATAGTATACCAGTCCTGTCAGAATCAGTTCCCGATTGTAGTTAAACCTAAATCTTTAAATCAGACAATATATTGCAAAAAAAAAAATGTTAATTGTTAACCTAATTTTCTACTGGCCGAAGGCCGAACACTATTGATTTTTGTTAGAATCGATCCATATTTAGATCTATCTTATAGCTGGAATTTTGAAGAACAAGTCGCCATATAAGCCCACATTTTCGATATTTGCTTACTTAATTTTGATTTTTCTCTATATTTTATGCTCCGACCATAAAATATAAATCAGGCCCTTCCCGCAATTTGAACCACTTTCCGTAAGCCGATATAATCCAAACTATACTTTATGTAGGGTATCATATGGGCGGCGTACCCGAGTCTTATATGTGTACTTATTTTTTGTTTTTTTTTTTTTATTCCAATTGCACACATACATTCAGGGTAGAGGGTAGTTTAAATCAATTTATCTGCTGTCACAACTTTGAAACCAGTTTCGACACAAAAATATTTACGAATTTTTAAAAAAAAATAAGATAATTTTATACCGCATTTATGACCAAAATTCACACTACAATATTTATGTTTGAAAACTACTAGTATTTCAAAAATATCAAAGGAATTTAAATATTAAACCAAATTCTAACTGCAACTGGTATTAATAGGATCTAAAAAAGTATATTTTTACTTCGAACATTTAAGTCGTGTATGCCAATCTTATGTATACTAAAATCGTATATATGCTTATTTACGTCGCATTTATAAAACCCTAGAAACCCTGCATGCAACATCATATTGTAATTAGCCTTAAGGTATATAAGTTATTTTGAAATTAAATTAAAAATTACTTGTGTTTTTTGTGTGAAAGTAAATACCTACATGTAATTGATTTACTCTATTCTAACAGAACATATACCCTTAAGTAGACTTCAAATATGCCAAAAAAAAAATGTTTTGTATTAAAGTATAAGTTATAATCTGAGGAGATTTATTTAAAATTTTATCTACTTTTAAGAATTTAAGTACTAAAATTACTTATTAAATAATTTCATATTTAAATGGTTTTTTACTTGTAGATACTTTTCAAAAGGTGGATGAATTGAAAAATCATCTGAAAAGGTAAGAATACTACCAGTAAAATCGCTGAAAAATGTCTGTAATGGGTGCTTATTACTAACATCTAAATAATAAGCGTAAGAATTAAAGTCTACTGCATTTAATACGGCGGCAAAACAAGTTTATTTTTGTAAATGGTTGTATGTACATATTCGCTGCATGAAAAAATACACAAAAATTGTGCACCTGCTTACTCACTGCATTACAAATTTTTAAAAAATAAGTAGTTAATAAAATTTGTTTGTCCATAATCAGTTAAAAAAAAAGTGGTTGCAAGTTTGTAAATAATAAGGCTTACTCATATTCTTATTAGTAATTAAGAAATAAGTGGTTATTAATGTCACTTTTTTTTAAATAAAATAAGTAGTCGCGCATAAACTTGATTTCTTATAAATACTACTGCGTCTAATAAAAATAACTAACGATGATGCCGAATCTTAAAGATAAAATAAAAATTTAAGATTCATTATGCAGCAACCACTTATCTGGTAATGAAAGTTTTTTACTAAAATTAATATTTTAAATCCTGCACTGTGTGATTAGATCAAGTGATAGGTATTGCTGTCGTAAGCATCAAGAAGAATCAGACATCGACTTCGTTTTGAAGAACCACCACACAACACCATAGGGGGCTGATATCCGTATAACTAGATCCAACCCGAAGGATTGAGAAAACGGATAAGATCACCCATTTCTATACCCGCTATCACCAACAGGTCGTTCAGTATATGCTTGCCTAAAGTTCTATGTGAGATCTCCTGTAGAGCCTTGTCTGCCTATTAGCTAGTGACCAGTCAGCACGACCATCAGTCTCGTGCCGCAGATCGTATTCCGGCCAAGTGGTCCTAGCTGTCCTAGAAATATCCAGCCTACGCCATCTTCACCTCGCCATACGGAGGTAATGCTCGAAGAATCCACCCGTAAAGGATTCTAGCGATGTAGCAACTAATATCACTTTGAAAACATTTGAGGCAGACTCTGACCTTGCAAACTCGCCTGTTGCTCATTACCGGAAATGTCCCTGTATCTAGGGAGCCATACCAACGTAACCAAGGTATGGCACCTTCGTCTAGACAGTTCTTGCTTACACTGACAACGAGCTCCTTTCGCGCACACACACACCCTTAGCGCACACACATATGCACACACACACGTACGCACACACAGACACCAGCAGACACACACATTTACTCACACAAAGTACACACACACACTCACTCACACACACACACAAAGTACACACACACACAAAGGCACACACACCTACAATCACACAAAGAGACACACACCCACAAACACACTCATACACTTACACACTTACACACACACGCATGCACAGATACACACAGGTACACATAAACACACATACACACTCAGACACACACACACATACACACTCAGACACACACACACATACACACTCAGACACACACATACACACTCAGGCACACACATCCAGTTGCTAAGAGTATCCAGAGCGCTGGTAATGATGTTAAAGTTTACTCGAATATCCAGAAACATACCTGCCCAGCAAAAACATTGTATCAACTACTTACTTTTATTCGCGATGTCCAAAAGGTAATGGGTACTCATTATTTTTTGGCTCTTTGTAAGCGAGATGGTAATGACCACCCATTACCTTGTGTTTTTTGTAAGTGAGAGGTTAATGACCACTCATTACTTCTGGGACATCGCGAACGAAAGTAATTAAGCCTGGTAAGTAGTTGAAATCCTGTTTTTGCCGGGTGATACTAATATTACCACACTGCCGCATAAGCAACGATTTTTAAGCCCTGGTTTTCTAGCTTCATGAAAACAGAGTTAATAACTAGAAAGCACAATAAATACCTTGGGGTGTTACTTTCCTAACTTGTTTTGACCTTTCGCTATTACCCAGCCGAGCATCGACAATTCGAGAGTCCAACATGGTCATCACTATACAGTCGCTGACAAAAGTCTCAATACCCAGAGCAAAAATTACGTTGTTCTGTATTGAATCAGTTCTGACATTTTTAAAGTCTCCTTCTATATCTAAGAAAGCAACCAAGGTATATTACCCTCACCTCCTTGTAAGGCGCAGTTTCCATTGAGCGACCCTTAAGATATGCATGTTGACACCTTTCCAGACTTTTAAGTAGAAAAGATGAGAGACTAATTGACCTGAAGTCCTTTGCAGAAATGTAAAAATTTTGTGCTACAAGTAGTGATAATAACTTACTTTCTGCATTATTTAAAAACATGTTATAATGAGGTACTAATAACTAGATATTTTTTCTCATTATTTTAGAACATAAAATAATGCATTCCTAATAATAACTTATTTTTATGAACATTTCATTTTACCCTCCAACATATGTGATGAATCGGTTTGTCAGATTATCTTTCTAAATATTTCAAATTACTGAAAAAATTTCAAAATATATGAATATTTAGAAACTGTTATAACATATGTATAATGCATTTTTCCATACAGATTTGAAGTGATTAATTAATTTTGTTTCTGTTTGTTGATTAACAGTGGATCACAATAGTTTTCGGACAGTTATTGCCTAAGTTATAAAAAAAACAAAAATAGGGCACTAGAATTGGAAAAAAAATCCAATAAAATTTTTTTTTTTTTTGCCAAAATCAGCAATCAAAATTTGTAAAAAAAAAAATTGTAGTTTGTAAATTAATAACAAAAAAATAATTTTATAGTGAAAAATAATTCAAAAACAGTAAGGTTGGATATAAAACCAACTTTTTTTATATGAGTGTATAAGATTATAATAAGTGTCCTTTATATTTTGTCTTACACTGTATGCACTTTCTGCATTTTCTCAAGTGTAAACGAATGTTTAGTTTAAAGTTTTTATTATGAAATATATTCTTTTAAATCAATATCTAACAAACAAGTAAAAATCCATATAAATTCTGATACAGAATATTAAATAAACAAAATTGAAATTGCTTTTTGTTATTATAAATTAAAATAAAAATAATAAAAAACGAGTGAGAAGTGTTGTTGTTTAACTAACACATTATTGAAATAAATCTTTGAAAATTAAACAACAAATTGAAAAAAAAAACATTGAAAATCATTCATTTCAAAATGAAATGATGTGTTGACGAATGAGCACAGCAAATGAAAGAAAACAATTAATTAAAACCACAAATATTTAACCTTAAACTATGGAAAATATAAAATTTATATGGTTGCTGTTATTGTAAAAAAAAAAGAAAATTGTTTTTGGTTCGATGATTTCAATAGATACCATACAAAAATGTTAAAGCTGAAGGCCGAAATGGTTGAATAAAATGAAATTTTAATGGATTTTTTTTACTTTGAAGTCCTTATTCAAAAAAAAATGTTGTTATGACACTAAAATTATTTTCTTTTTTTTTTTGTTGCGGGTAATGGAAAATTTCGCTTCAAATATATAGAAAATTAAACCTTATTGTCGAAACAATCACAGAAATCAAAATAAAATTAATATGTTTTAACTTGTTTCTTAATTTGAAAACGAAATTATTAAGCCATAAAAAAATCTTAATAATAAACTTGAATATATTTTAAGACTATTTTATTAATACACACGTAAATGTGATTTTTCCAAGATGGTAAAAAATTCTTCATTCAATGGAATTAAGAGGTTAATTGTTATAAAATAAATTAATTAAATAAGTGTTAGGAACTACTGTTTACCAAAGCTTGACGCCTTTAAGGACTGAACTAACACGTTTGTTTCAATTTCTCGTTAAGAAAATACGTTAAATTCTTTATCAATGTACATTTTTTTTAACTCACTCCCTCATAAGATAATGTATATGTCAAATGATAAAACTTTTAAAACAAATAAATAATCTTATAAGTAAAATAGTATTCTACCGCACTATATGATGTAGTAAAAATATACAAAATAGTATCAAATGCAAGGAATTTTAAGACATAGAAATAAGAAAGAAATTGGAAGTCTAACAAAACCGACCTTGCGATTCCCTTCCTATTTCAAGTTTAACACAAATTATTTACCTTTAAACATGTAACAGGTCAATTGAAAAGTCTCCGGCCTACCATAGTAAAACACATTCTTTTGGCAAAATTTGTTTTTTTTTTTTATTCAACATAGTTCCCTTCAAGGGTGAGACACTGATTATAGCGACCCTCCAACTTTTCGATACCATTTTTGTAGTACGATTTGTCCTTTGCTTCAAAATAGGCCTCAGTTTCGGCGATCACCTCTTCATTCGACGAAAATTTCTTTCCAGCGAGCATTTTTTTGAGATCTGAAAACAGGAAATAGTCGCTGGGAGCCAGATCTGGAGAATACGGCGGAAGCAATTCGAAGCCCAATTCATGGATTTTCGCCATCGTTTTCACTGACTTGTGACACGGTGCATTGTCTTGGTGAAACAGCACTTTCTTTTCCGGCGATTTCGTCCATCAGACGGTCCAATAACGCTATGTAATAGTCGCTGTTGATAGTCCTTCCTTTTTCAAGGTAGTCAATGAAAATAATTCCATGCGCATCCCAAAACAGACGCCATAACGTGCAGTCCACTCGGACTTCGGAGTGAAATGATGGAGCCATGTTTCATCCATTGCCACATATCGACGCAAAAACTCGGGTTTATTACATTTGAACATCTCCAAACACTGCACCGAATCATCAACTCGTCGTTGTTTTTAGTCAAAAGTGAGCTCGCGCGGCACCCACTTTGCACAGAGCTTTCTCATGCCCAAATAATCGTGAATGATATGATGTACAGGTTCAGTTGATATCTATAGAGTACCAGCTATTTCATTCAATTTCAATTTACGGTCATTCGAAATCATTTTGTGGATTTTTTGATGTTTTCGTCCGTAACAACCTCTTTTGGGCGTCGTCCACTGCTTTCACCGTCTTCGGTGCTCATTTCACCACGTCTAAGCATAGCATACCACAAACGAAAACAGTTACCCCGCTTACTTCTCTACCCCGTTCGCCAACAAACAAAAATTGCACGCAATAATTGCATGCAACAAAGTCATCGTCTAAATTGGCTCTTAGATTTTGTAAGGGTTTATCTTGGAAAATATATTGACAACTTTTTTTATATGGATAATTTCATTAAATTTAAACATAAATGTTTTTCAAACGATCAGAATTATCCTTTGAGTTGCAATTGGTTGTAGGGTGTAAGTACTCCTTCTTTTATATGTATCAAATATAAGATATATTACAGGAAAGAAGAGAGAAAAAAAAATAGAAATGTTAACAGTTTAATAATAAATGTATTTTTGGTTGCACAAGCGAATATGTATGTGAATTCTGCAGAGCCGTCTTCAGAAATATAGCTTAAAGAGGCTGGAAATGGAATTTTTTAAACTAAAAGGAAATATTTTTACTCATATCAATCATACAGAAAAAAAGTCCTAGTTAAATCAATTATATTACATTTAAATTAAAAGATTTTAACTAACAATTTTACTAACATTTTTATTTAAATTAATATTTGATAATTAAGTAAATTTTGTTTTCACATTTTCAAAAAAAAAATAATTAGTGGAAACTTATTTAATTAAAAAAAAAATACAAATTCAGTTTAATTTAAAAGTTGTTTCTATTTAATTTAATATTATTTCTCCTTGATTATCTATTAATTAAGAAGGACCCTTCCCTAAAAGAGGAAGGAAAAACGTAGTTGAATCTATAAAACTATTAATATAAAATTAATTTAAAAGCTATTTTTAACAAAACAGGCAACAATAAAATAAAGAGTTGCATTTAAAGCAATTTTATAGAAACACACTCAGAATATTATGTAGTTTATTATTTGTGCATGTGACAACTAGGAAATTTGGCAGCTTTCACATACGTTTATTCCGATTATTAAAAATGGAGCGCTTTACGAAAGAACTTTGCAAACTTCAAAGAATTTCCAGTCGAGAAAGTGCACCTAATGTGTCAACCAATTAAAGAGTGGTCAAGAAATTGGAAGAAACATTGCTGCTGTAAACGAGATTGTCGCCGAAAACCCGAAAAGATCAAATTTCACAAAGCACTACGCAGCGAATTTTCACAAAAGACCTCCACAAAGAGTAATGGCCTGTCATTAGAGCCGTGGGGGCCATTTGACGGATATTTTATTCCACACTTACATTTATCTAAAAAAAATACGTGTTTTTATTTTATAGTGAAAAAGTGCGTTCTTACTGAGATACCCGTAAGTTTAATAAAAAAAAATTTTTCCGTTTCATTTCAAAATAAAGGAACATACAATTATTTTTTACAGAAATATTTATTTTAACTTTTTTATACATTTGTTTAAAATGATTTACTGCCATTTACCGATTTTTGGCAGTTTCATTTTTTTTTTTTTATTTGTTTGAAATTTAATTTGAAATTTATATTTGTTTTCGTTACAGTTATTACAAATTGAAATTTTGTTTGCTGTCTGTTTCAAAAAATAAAATTCAAAAAATTCCAATTTTGTTTTTTACTGAAATTTTTTGTTTGTATACAAAATTATTTGAATTCGAGTTACACACACAACATGTGTTTGTAGTAGCGTTTCCAATTATTCGACCCTGCAGGTTAAACGATTAGGGCATTATTCGAAAAATGGCGAAAATTAATTAATCGGTTATTCGGTACGATTAATCGGAAAAATTGGCGATTAATCGATTAACCGTTTAATGCTGACTAAATGTATTTTTTTCTAAATAACAAAAATGAGATGCTTTTTATTAGGATATTGGAAACATCCTGACACTTTTTAAGGAATCATGCCTTAGAATCTTGCTGCTGGCCAAATCATACCTGATTCCGGGGTTATTGTATGGTTGTGAACTTTATGCCAATAGCGACTCCGCAAGCCAATCTAAGCTTATCGTGGCGTATAATAGCATTGTTCGTTATGTTTTTGGATTAAGGCGACGTGATGGAACTTCGGCTTTCTCAAAGAAAATTTTTGGTGTTTCATTTATAAATCTTATGAAGATAAGAGTACTTCTCTTTTTACATAAAATCATTTACACGCAAAAACCTTTATACCTCTATGAAAAACTTCGTTTTGCTCAGTCTAATAGGGGCAAAAAGATTATTTTACCAAGACATCATTGTCTAGTATCTGAGTGGCAATTCTATATAAATGCAATTCGTCTCTGGAATATGCTTCCACAAAACCAACAACTTAACAGCAACGTTACTCATTTTAAAAAATTTGTTTTTCTAAATTATTCTTGATATTTTCTTACTTTTCCTGTTTGACTTTGAATATTTTTTATTATTATTATTTTTATTTTTTTTTAATCTTGTGTAATTTAAATTTAAGCTTTAAAAATATTTTACCTAATTGCAACCTATTTCTAAATATGTTTTAACAATTGTCATTATTATTTTTGTTTGGTAATTCCTGTACTGTAATTATAAGATTAAATCTTGTTGTGCAGGATATGACAATAAATAAATAAATAAATAAATAAATAAATAAATAAATAAATAAATCTTGGTGGTTTTTGGGAGGAATCTGAGGACTCTTTAAAAATAAAATGTTGTCAGACATGTTGAGTGCAAGCAAATCCTTAAGACTAAAACAGATAAATGCAGTGTTAACAGTCGATAAAACTGGTATTTTATTTTCTTTATTTCTCACTGTCGAAAATTTAGAAAATTTAAAAAAAAAACAATAGCTGTATTCAAAAAGTTCACCTAAAGAAAATTGTCCCTCCTTACCTAGTAAATGGTTCAAATAAGAGAATTTTTAACAACTTGTTTCTACTAAAGTTCTTTTTTTTTGTATTTTTTAACGAAGAATGTTTAAGACATAATTGACGTCATAGTGCTTGTTAGGAAAATTGTTCAACATATAACTATTCAAAAAAAAAAATAGCTTCAGAATATGATTATTGAAAGTAATAATCTAGAGCAATAATTAAGCAGCTAAATTTTCTGTTTCAAAGAACGACTTGTAGAAAAACTTTTTGTCCTTTATAAATATATTTTTCTATCCGTTTTAACACCGATGATTTTTGTTTCAAATGATTTCAAAAGTAATCTGTTATATTGCTCCTACAACTACTTCTGGAACTAGTCTTTGTAAGCTAAATCTTACATGAAATTGGTTCCAGTGGAATATACTGTAGAGTTAATGTTGTTGAAACCGATTGTAAAAAATTTTCCTGAGGGAAGAAAAGGAAAAATTCCTAAGGAATTATAGACAAATTCTATTTATTTTAGTTAGTGTTTTTTTCGTAAAAATTTCTTTTTAATTTTTTACCCAAAGTTACAAAATTAGAATGTTTTAAGACAAATAACGGAAAAATCTATATTAAAAATTTAAACGGTTAATTGACCTATTTTAACTGATTATTCGGGTCGAATAATTATTTGAGTTTTAAATTATTTGTTTCGACTTTAACGGAAATTGAGGTGATTAATCGAAGAATCGTTTAATCGATTAATCGATTAACCGAATTGGAAACACTAGTTTATAGTGTGTGAAACAAACAAAAATACAAAAAACCGAAACAATTTCAAATGAATGAATAATCAGTTATTTTTACGGAACTGGTAAGTAAAATATTAACATTTATTTTTAACTGATTAATCATTTGTTTTTTACTGATGCGTTAGCTGTTTAAACACCATTAAAAGTAAATAACAAAAACCATTTGATTTTATAAGTAAGCTTTTAAATAAAATATCATTTCTTTTAAATGGTATTTTTTGTTATTTTAACCTATAAACCATTCTAAGTGCAGTTTTTCAGATTCTATTAGAATTTTGTCTTTAACTGTTAAAAAAAAAAATAAAAAAATATCGAGTTAGGATCTTTCTACATTAAGTCATCGATATGCCTGCCGGAAGACAATCTTCTCTGAAATAGTCTAAATATGTACACTTCGCTCCCTTAGTCCATCCCTGGAACTTATATTACACAAAAATGTTGTTCTGTATTGTATATATAAAAAAAAAACATGATATAAAATAATGTTTGTTATTTTTATGAAACTAACTTACAAGTAGTGATTTTATACTTGCTACCGCTGTGACTATTGTTGCAATATATGTTTGTATGTATATGAAAAATATAGGTATGTATGTATGTATGCAACATAATATTTTCATTTCGAGGCAATAACAGTCAACAAACTGTCGCCTCGTAGTGATTTATTAAACAAGAAGTTAGAATGTAGATTGTACATACACTTACAGAAAAACTGACACTCACACATTAACACACACACCCATCCACATGCAGCAGATGCAAACAAACTGAAGAGTGCTAATACTACTACAACTTTTTCTCTAAAAATAACTACAACACGTTATAAAATAGAGCATAAATAAATTGTTGCTACAAAAAAAAAACTTTGTTTAGTTCTATTTAAATAAAAATAGGGTAACAAATTGTAAGAATAGTTATAAAAAGGGTAGATTTATGTAGAATTTTTGTTTAAAAAAAGGTTAAATTTATATTTGTTAAACCTACAAAGAAAAAATAAAAAAAAACAGCAACAAAAATTTGGTGTGATATATAAATTTTAGGTGAAAACAGGTTAAAGTGTTTAAATAGCCTCGGCAATGTTATTATGACAAATGAAAACAAAAATTAATTTAAAAATGTTGCTCATTCGTAAAAAATGCAAATAAAGCAAGTGTTATTTTTTGTATTTTGAGTATAGAAAAAGGAAAATCAGTTATTATTCCGGGAAATCCATGAATAAATACCAAAGTTATGGCTAATTATGTAACACATATGTTTGAATTTATTAAATAAATTTAAAATGCAGTGTACTCCATACGTATGAGTTATATTTAATAACGTATACGCTAGAGTGGCCATGAAATACTAGGAATTCAGAAAATATGTTGCGTAACTCAGTTGTGATTTTTTATTTTTTTTTTTAAGCAACTTGTAAAGTTTAAATCAAAGGTGCCCAAGCACTATGCGCTTGGTGCTCATTTGTTTTTGTAAAAGCACTTAGCTATAGGATGTGTCCACTCAGCACTAGCAATACGAAATACATAAACAACTTTGATATGAATTTTTTTTCTTTTTTCTTTGTATGTATTGGTTTTTACAATAAAAAATATTGAATAGAAATTAGTTATTCTTTAAATGTATTGGTGTTTGGTCTTCCATAAGGAACTTTTGGGCACCCCTGGTTTAAATTATTTTATAAAAATAAAGGGTGATTAGAATACATACAGGTTGGTTGAAAAGTTCCTGCGCTCACCAAGAGATGGCACTGCTAGCTAAAAACTTTTTTTTTTCTCAAGTTGGTATAACTGTCCTGAGAATACACGCAAAGTTGCAAGTCATTCTGTCAATTCTTTCTTTGTTTACAAGCCATATGAAGTTGACGTGTCATTGATTTTTTTAATATGGAAAAAATTGAATATCGGGTTTAAAAGCAAAGGAAATTTATGAACAATTGTTAGAAGTGTATAAGGAGTCCTCACCTTCAAAACGCATGGTTGAATTTTGGGCTGGTGAATTTAAACGTGGTCGTACCAGCCTTAAAGACGATCCACGCGAAGGACGACGAAAAACTGCAACCACAGCAGAAATCATTGAGCAGGTACATAATATGGTTAGTGAAGATCCAAGTTTGACTAAACGTGAAATTGCTAATGCCATAGGCATCTCAGACGGACAAGTACTCCATATTTTACATGAAGAATTACGTATGAAAAAACTGTTTGGAAAGTTAGTGCCGCTCACATTAGCAATTCAACAAAAACTGGATCGAAAACAAATTTCTCAGCGTAATTTGGAGCGTTTTAAGCCGAATAAAACCGACTTCTTGCGTCGTTTTATAACTATGGATGAGACTTGGATCTACCACCATGATCCTAAATTGAAACAAGACCGTTTACAGTGGACTGAAGCTGGTTCTTTAGCTCCAAAGCAGGTGAAGTCACAACGATAAGCAAAGAAGTTTATGGCATCAGTTTTTTGGGATGTAAAAGGAATTTTGTTGATTGATTATCTTCTGAAAGGTAAAACAATCAACTCTGAATATTATTGCAGCCTTTTGGATCAGCTGGATAAAAAAATTCGTGAGAAAAGACCTGGTTTATAGAAGAAAAAAATCATTTTTCATCAAGACAATGCACCTGCTCACAAAAGTGTTATGACGATGGCTAAATTCAAAGAATTAAAGTACGAATTGCTTGAACATCCACCGTATACACCAGATTTGGCTGCCAGTGACTACTATCTCTTCAGAAATCTCAAACGATTCCTTCGTGGAAAGCATTTTTCGTCGAATGAAGAGGCCATAGCAGCCGTAGACGATTATTTTGCAGAGCTTCCGGAAAACCATTATAAGGATGGGATAAAATTAATGGAAGATCATTGGAACAAGTGTGTTGAGCTTCTAGGAGATTATATTGAATAAAAAAATATATTTCGTAATAAAAACAGTATTCTTTCATTTCGAGTGCAGGAACTTTTCAACCAACCTGTATATCGCTATAAATACTGTAAGATTGACATTGAAACGATATACTTTTTAACAATATGTATTTGGACAGTAGGTATGGAAGGCCACATATATATCATTAATATCACACCACCACCAAAACCCAGCTATATTTATCAATACTATTCAACTTATGTACATGTGTACAAACGCATAATTCTTAAATAAAATAACAAAGCCAAGTGAAATCATTAATTTCAGTGCATACAACGCTGCTACTGCAACTGCTGCATTTGATTTTATGTACTTAATAACAGTCATATTGTATGTCAATTTTGTTAATGAATGCATACAGTCATGAAAAGCCACATTTATGAATTAGGGTGAATGGCGACTTTCCAAATTTCTCTATACAAAGCAATTAAGAATAATAGTTAAGAAGATGCAACATACAAATCGTAAAGCTCTTTAAACTTTAAATTGAAAATAACCACCTTTACATATGGGTATTTCCACAGAAAGGTCAACCACTACCAAAATATTAAAGTTGAAGAAAAAAGACTTTTCTGAGAAAATTTAGTTGGTTAATGCATTGGATTTTAAGAATATACCTAATTAAATACATATTACCATTTGTAATTTAAGAAAAGTGGTCTGCAAAGAGCAGCTTTGCTTTTTTTGGTTTTAGCGTTTTTAATTGACATTTTTCCTTGAGTTATTTCTAAGTGTTACATATCATGTCGATTGCACTCTTCTTATAGACTAAATATACCAACAATAAATATTTAAAAACACCACAGTAGAGATCAAGCAAACTCCGAATAACGGTATAATTCAAAGATTCTTTGTACTACATTCTTCTATCCCGTTCGCGACCGAAAATAAGCATTTGTGTTTAGTTCTCCGTGAACGTTGATCGGAATGGTTTGATATTTACAATTCAAAACAAAATAACCGAGATTATTTAAAAAAAACCAAACCTAAAACATTTTGATCCATAAATAAACCTAAAAAATGCCTTTGGAATCATTGTCCCGTTCGCGATTCTAAAAAATATTAAAAAAAAATAATAATAAGGATAATAAAAAAAAACAAAATGCTAAATAAAATCTTTATATCTCTGCTTTAGTTAAAAAATAATCTCCATTTAATAAACTGACGAAATTCGCAGAGTTTTAAACAAAACCACACACCGAAAAAAATGACTTACATTTTTTGTCCCGTTCGCGATCGCAAGTTTATCCAAAATATTTGGAGAACGTTCATATTTTATAATTTTCTTTTTGTTCTCAAAAATTGTTCTACTAAAATGCTATTAAATATTGATAAAAAGTTAAAAAAAAATTTGAGTTTTCATATTTTTTTTTTCAAGTTGAGTGCGTACGAATGTCCCGTTCGCGATCCTGGAAATGCCCATATGCAGTTTAATTAAATAAATTGCATTTGCAAAAATATGATTTATTCGAATTTCTATGCATTCTACACAGAAAGAACTAAAATCGAGTTTCAATTAAAATATTTGTAAATACAATTAAAAATATAATTGAATTTAGACCAACGAAAAAAAATTGGATATATAAATTAATTTTTAAAATTAATTGAAATTTTTCAATTTTTTTTTTAATCATATCAATTAAAATAATTAAAAATGTTTATCATTTTCAAATAAAATTTTAATCAAATTTTTAATTGAAATTCCAGCATCAATTAAAAGTTTAATAAAATTTTTGATTGAAATTCCAGATTCAAATCAATTGAAATTTTAATCATAAAATTCATAAAATTAATAATATGAAATAAAATGAATTAACAAGCTCTGCATGAAAACCAATATGTCATTAATTTAGCAGAAATAGCTTTGGATTATCGATCTGAAAAATTTATCCAAATTAAATTTTTTTTTATCAATAAATTTTCAAATCTGAAGCCAATTCCCCCTATCTGGCAACACTGATGAGTATACACTCTGATGCATACAAACACTACATATACTATGTTTTTTTTTTTTTTTGTAAATTTACACAATGAGTGGGTTCTTTTTCTTAAAAAATATAAGTTAAGACGCTTTTATTAATACGTGTAATATTAAAAATACTTTTAATAAACATTTTCTTTTTTTTAAGGATTTGAGATGCAATTTAATTAACTGTAATAAAAGCTAAAACATATCCAGTAAAAATAAATGGAAGTGATTCTTAAGAAATTAATTTATCATTGATTCCAAAGTATCGTTTAGTTCTGATTTTCCTCTTCTAAGGCAGTTCTTTTTCACAACTTCTAAAAATGTAATTTTTTAGTGAAATTTAACACTTTTCAAATATATGTGTGACGGGTAACTTATTTTAAAACCTACCAAAGTTTAACACTAGTCATATTTAGATATTTCTATATAAATTTGACATTTATACCCAGCAAAAAAAATGGTAGTCAGTATGTGAACTCCCAAAGAATTCATATGTTCATATTTCAAATGTAGTGATTTGGATATAAAGCCGTTGCATATCTTAAAAAATCAATCTTCATTGCTTCTAAAGCATAAGTGATAGTATATCGCATATTTTCTGAATCTAAGAAAAAAAAATTTCAGATCATTTAAAATCAAAAATTTCAATGAGAAAATAGTTCTGATGAACCTTTATTTTATTTTTTTAAATCACTTAGTATTTTATTTAACACTACACCATTTCCAGCTTAAATTCAGAATTTTCAAAAATAATTTTTTTACACAATTTTAAAAATCTTTTAAAATTATCGAAAATAATTTTAAAATTGTGTAAATATTGTCTAAAATGATTTTAAAATTGCCCAAAAATTATTAAAAATTGTTCAAAAATATTTTAAAGTTGTCTAAAAATGTTTCAAAATTGTCCAACCTGTTTTTAAATTATTCAAAAATATTTTAAATTTGTCCAAAAATTCATTAAAGTTTTGAAAAATGTTTCAAAGTTGCCGAAAAATGTTTTTCCATTAATGCATAATCTATTATTTGTTCTAATAAAGAGTATTTCTATATCAATCGAAAAGTTCCCTTCTTTAAACTTATTTTTCCACATCCTTTTAATAAATTTTTAGACAAATTTTAAAATATTTTTGGATAATTTAAAAACTGGTTGTACAATTTTAAAATATTTTTAGACAATTTTAAAATATTTTTGAACAATTTTAAATAATTTTTGCACAATTTTAAAACATTTTTGGGCAATTTGAAATAATTTTTACACAATTTTAAAATCATTTTGGTAAATTCTAAATTAAAACTGGAAATGGTGTAGTGTTAAATAATAAACATAATGCGAAAATGCACAGATTGCGTCGTTAAAAATATTTAAGGCTGAAAAAATTAAAATGACAGGCCAGCTAGTTTCAATTAAAGGTCAAAAAACTCTGTTCTTCTTGATTTTTCAAAACTTTTATTAAAAATTGGAAAACTGCATAAATTTTAACCCTTATGAAATATTTAACTAAAATATAAAAAATGATTTAATAAAAAAATTAAAAAAGTTCCTCAGAACTATTTTCAAATTTGAATAAATGCTTTAGATTCAAAAAATATACAACATAACTTATGGTTTAGAAGTAATGAAGAGTGATTTTTTAAGATATGCATCGGATGCATCGGGTTTATATCCAGATCACTGCATTTGAAATATGAACACATGAATTCTTTTGGAAGTGCCTTAGAATAACACCAAAATTATAAAAGAATGTCAACTGAAGTTTAGGAAGCAATGAAAGAAGTTATAGTCACAGAATGACTACCATTTTTTTTTTGCTGGGTTAATTGTAAACAAGAATATTTTTACACCAAGTTCATTATAAATAAAACATCATATTAATATAATTAAACTTTTAATTGAAAATGAAAAAAAAAATAAAAAAAAAATTTATTGAAATTTTTAGCAATAATTTTTTTTGTGTATGCAATTCATGCGTATATGAAAAAAAGCTTTTTTACGCAAAGATTTTAGTAAATTTACAAATTAAATTTTAAATTATATTTATTTTCACAGACTTTCAATGTAAATTTATAAAGATTTTGTTTATTCTTATAAATGATATTTACTTTTGTTTTACATGTTAATTTGACTAAAAAATTTTACAAAAATCAAGAAAATGTTGATGCTGTCAACTTACACATAATCTGTGTATTTTTATAATTTGCTCACACAGAGTAAATTTACACAGTTTACAGTAGGAATTCAGTTTACTAAAAAAATTGGGTAAATTTCAATAGAAATTAATTACAGTACAGTTCCAAATTAATAATTTCCACCATAATGATGGTGGCAAACAGATTTTAAATTCCACTTTACAAAAGTTTTATTAAAATTTAGTAGCGGCAGCTAATTTTGTACTACACGTCAGCAGACATGTGTTGCTAAGATTAGCAAAAAAAAAAAATACCGCTGGGCTCAAATTAGCAAAATTTCCCGTAATAACAGCAAAATTTTCAGTTTCCATTACAGACTTTTTTTGGTGAGTGTATGTGTTATGGCTGTATTTGTTTGATTTTGTATATGTGTACACGTGTGTTTGTTAGCAAAGTATAAATTTAATAATTTGCCATGCATGTACTATGTATTGTAAGGCAATGTTGTCCTTTGTACCAAACATATTTATTTCATATGCTGAACATTATTTTTTTTCTGTTGTTCTTGTTTTTATTTAATACCAGCGGTTTTGTTTGGTTTTTACATTTTAATTGGAATATTGAATTTTATTTATAATAGCTTGTTTTTCACACACAATTTACGTGGTATTAAATTCATAACATAACATTATTTTTTTCACATATAAGGCATTCGACATTAACGGCTGCCTAATAAATGATTATCCATAAAATATGGGAAACACATTTTTTTTCAAAATTAAAAAAAAGTGTACAAAGCAGGCATAATATTTAGAAACAAAATTTAAATCACAAGTTTACGTATAATAGTTTCAATTTCGTATTTCAGACTTTTCATGTATAGTAAAATATATTCGTAAAATAAACCATTTTTCGTAGATTTTACAAAATTTTTCGTTACATTTTTATATATTGAATATTATAAGTGTAATGTGTCATATACGATACGATGGTACCATTATCCATTATCCATCCATCATGTTCAGGCACATACACAAATTAATTTTTATTACCCAGTAAAGTTTATATCAAAATAACAAAAAAATTTGTAAAATAAACAAAAATTTGTTAATTTTACTAAAGTTTTTGTTATTTTAATATTAATTTCGTATTTTTTTTGAATGGATTTTTATGTGCACAGAGAAAATTTAGTCATTGTGACAACTAAATTTTTTGTAGATTAAAAAAAAAAAGGTTTCTGTGTTTACAAAAAACCGGTTTGCAAAAAATTGCATTGCAAAAAAACCGGGTTAACATACTATTTGGGCGGATTTTTGTATATTGTATACACGGAAACGTCGATTTTTTATCACATTTGTGTCACAAATGTATTTCTCGCATCAAAAAAGTTTTTGAGATTTTCTGTAACGGTTTGTTCTAGCAGGAAAAATTGTCAAAAATCTTGCGATTTTTATCAAGCATATTTTATCCTTAAGAGCATATTTTTGCATATTCAAGCATTAAGAGCATATTTTGAGGTACAAGCATATATTTAGGGCATATTTCTGTCTTTTAAGGCATATTTTGACTTCTTTTATTTTAATATACGATAAACAGAATTTTGCAAATCGATTTGTTGAAATTTGAATCGGAATAAAAAATTAAATCAAGGAATAATTTTTTAAAGGTCTATTCTATTACCACCCTTTTTTCTAAAATATTAATTTTTGATTTTTAACATTTTATAAAAAAGGAAAATTTGATTATTTAACAATTTATTAGGGTTGTTGGGTATTTCAACTTTAAAAAAGGGAACTTGAGAACAATCTTTTTTGGCAACTGATTAAAATTGATATGAATCTGGAAATTAATCAAAAATTTTATTGAAATTTTAATTGATTTAATGTTGGAATCTCAATTAAAAATTTGATTAAAAATTTAATTGATTATTGGTTACAACTTAAATTGAAAATGTTGAAGATTTTGATTTAAAATTTTATTGATATGTTTAAAAAAATTAATGAAAAATTTTAATTAATTTCGTTTGCTGGTCAAAATTCAATTAAATTTGTAATTGTATTTACAAATCTTTTAATTGTAACTCGATTTTAGTTTTTTCTGTGTAGAAACAATTAAATTTAAAAATAGGTAAATTTCATTAAAATAAAATCTAATAAAAATAGTAAACAAAAAAATCAGTGGCGTAGCTAGGTCATCAAGGGCCCATGTGCAAAACATCAATTTGGGCCCCTAATGATACAAAAAATATCATTAAGTGCTACATAGTTGGAGAAATTTTATTAATTTTGTTTACGTGCTTTAACATTTGCAAAATGTTCTATTAATTTTGATACATTGATAATCTAGATTAGCCTACCTTGTTTCTCAAATTATTAATTTTTAATTCGCTAGTGCTCTACCCTCTCAAATTATGTAATTATTTATTATTATATAGTTATTTAGGAAATAAATAAATAACTTTTAATTATTTTTAATTTCTTAAATGATCTTTTAACACTTGCTAAGGTCACTAGAACTGTGTAAAATAACAGCATTGCTGTGTAGACTTCCGTCATGTCGCTAAAATTTTTAATAATTTTTTGAAACACTTGATGCATATTATGGTCAACTGTTTTTTCCAACATTTTGGCCTCAGTAGGTTCATCCTTGTTTGTACTTTTTAACGTTATTTCAAACAATGCTTTTATGTCAAAAAAAACTCCATGTATTTGATTTTGTAATGGCAATCAAACAAAGCAATACATTATTAAATGCTGGACATGTTGTACAACATGATTGATCGTCTAAGGCCCCTTTAACATTTTATTTGATTATTAATATATTGAAATCCTTAAAAACGAAAAAATGTATGGAAATAATTTCCATAATTTCTTTTTAACATAAATTTTTTTATACATTTAAAAAATACACAAATACATTAAACAAAAAAAAAAATTTTACTACTCCCAACAAAGGGCCCCTGTCGGTCATGGGCCCTTGTGCAGTGCACCACCCAGCGACCATGAACTTACGCCACTGAAAAAAATGCCTGTTAAATAACATCTTGATTTTAGATAAGTTGCTAGAAGAATACATTTTGCAAATCTTTTAAAGATAACATTTTTGCTTTTCATTGCAGATATAATACCCATTGAAGAAAAGTTAAGGTAGTTAAAAAAGGTATGTACATACATAAATCCACACAAAAATGAAAAAGTCCCAAGTGAAAAAAAAATTAAATAATACCCAAAAGGAAAATGAAATAACCTACAAAGTTTGGGAGTTCTTTCATAGTAAAATAACTTCCAAAGAAGAAAACCCCCATAAACCTTATCATAAGTCCCAAAAGAAAGCTATTAAATAATACCCGAAAGAAAAATATAATAACCTCCAAAGTATGGGATGTGTTTCATAGTGAAAAAAATTTATAAAAAATTGTAAACCCCCAATAAAATAAATTCTAAGAAAAATTAAACAAGTTCCAAAATAAAAAACTTTATTAATACCCGAAAGTAAAATGAAGTAATCTTCAAAGTTTAAGTTTTTTCACAGTGAAATAACTCCCAAATAAAAAATGAAATAAATCCCAACAAAAATTAAGTAAGTCCCTAGAGTAATAATTAAATGATACCCGTAAGGAAAATTAAATACCTCCAAAGTTTGGGTTTTGTTTCATAGTAAAATAACACCCAAAGATGAAATAAAATAACACCCAAAGATGAAATAAAATAACCCCTTTGAAAATTAAATAAACCCCAAAAAGTTTATTTACTTTAATTAGGACCAATCCTTCCCTTTGTCAGAAATACCGAAATATTTAAAATGTAAATAAACCTTTGCCTACAGGACCCTGATATTAAACGATAGATATTTAACCCATTGGTCGTCAAAGCTAAAAAATGAAGAATTTTTTGTTCAGTTTAGAGTATTTTTTGTTTGCACCTAAATTTGTTAAATTTTTGTTCGATTTTAAAAAAGTTAACATATTAGTATTCAGCGTACAAAAATTAATTAGAAACGTCAAGTCACACGACATTAATAAGTTATTAGAAAAAAATTTTACACAATTTTTTTTTGTATAGAATTTGTTCACAATTTTTTACAGTTGACGACGAATGGGATACAAGGATTTGAAAATAATGCATTTTTGCCGACACATTTCATAAGAAATGCTGAGTCCATTTACACGAATCCGAAAAAAAAAAATAAAAAATTTCCAGCAGTTTAGTTTCGGTCGTCAAAAGGTTTAATATAAACTTTTCAAAAAAGAAGAAAAATAATTTTAATATTTTTTAATTGTAACTTATATTGTTAAAAGTTAACTTTAAACAAAATGAAATAACCAGCAAAAATTTAATCAACTCCCAAAAAGAAACGAAAATTAAACAACTGCCAAACAGTTTTAGTTTTAAAGTTTATTTCTTTGGACTTTTTTTTTTTAAATGAAATAATCTCCAAATTTTATGATGAAATACATCCCAAAAATAATTTTATATAATTTTTTTGAGTTATTTAATTTTTTCCTCTTTGGAGTTTATTTAATGTTTTCCCTTTGGGGGTTATTTTAGTAGCTTGTATTTCGTAGCGCCAATGTTTAAAGTTACAACAATTATTTGAAGATTTAGTTAACCCATTAGTATTCCATCACTGCATTAATAACATTTAGCATGTATTCATTATTTGGGTTGGCAATTTTGTTAAATTAACTAACATTTATCTTACTTAAGACCTTCAGAAGCAACAACAAAAAAATGCTTGTCTTAACAAGTAATTTGGTAGTTGTTAATACTTAAGATAGTATGTATAACCAAAACATAATTTAGAATTTAGTACATACACATACACACTTAAGCACAAACACACACATATACATATATATATCGTCGTTCGCACATTTTCTGAAACATAGATTTGACTGCGGTATGATAGAACAAGAAAATATACATCATTTGCAGGAAAAAAAGAATTTTACAATTTTTGTGTTCCTATATATTGTTACACTCACAGAAAATAATTGTAAAACTAGCAGAAAAAGTTACTGAAAATTAGTTTACAATAAGTTTACAGTCAAAAATATAAGTAAAAAATGCTGTTGATTGCCCGCAAAGGTTAGTGCAACTGACAAGTAAAAAAGTTTTCAATTAACAAAAGAATCCAGCAAAAACATTGTATCAACCACTTACCAGGCTATTTACTCGCCTAATTACTTTTGTTCGCGATGTCCAAAAAGTAATGGGTACTCATTATTTTTTGGCTCTTTGTAAGCGAGTTGGTAATGGCTACCCATTACCTTGTGTTTTTTGTAAGTGAGAGGATAATGACCACTCATTACTTTTGGGACATCGCAAACAAAAGTAATTAAGCGAGTAAATAGCATGGTAAGTAGTTGAAATCCTGTTTTTGCTGGGAACATACACTATTTTCAAGGAAATATTTATTTCAACTTATTTGTACATTTGTTCAAAAGTTCTTAAGTGTTAATTTTTTTAATTTGTTTCATATTTTTATGAAACATTTCATCATTTCATAAAAAAAAATGTCCTTTATATAATTTTTTGGCTCATATCTCTTAAAATGAGATATATAAAGAAAAAGGGAAACATTCTGTAATCCAGTGAAGTACTTATACACTTCAAAAATGGATCTGCACCAGGTCCGAGTGAAAACGTTGGGAAACAACATTTTTTAAGGAACAAAACTATCAGAAAAAATATTTTTTTATTAGAAACACTGAGACAAAAAAATTAGAAAAAGCAATTTGAAGCTCAAAAATCTTAATAAAAAGCTACTTTAAAGCTAAAAACGGGAAAATCCAAAATAAAAAAAAAACAGAAAAAGCAAATATGAGTAAAAAAAAAGTAAAAACTGCCAAATTAGCAAATTTATGCTCTCTGATGAGCATACATGGGCCTACTTAATCATACACTTCCATGCATTGTTCAATATATGATCATACATGATCTCATATATTTTCATATATCTTCAGATCTGAAATGGACGTGTATGAAAATATATGATCATACATGAGCATATATGAATAATATATGCATATATGAATAATATATCAGGCATAATCATATATTTTGATTTTCAAAAAATTCCCTAATTATTTGAATTACTTGTTAATACACTATTATAACTAGATATACACACACATAGAGCCATTTACAAAATATATGTTTATTGTGTTTGAATTCACACTTTCAAGAAAGGCCCGATTACTGAATGTACAAAACACAGCAGAAGTGTCAGTTAAAGTCCCAGTTAGCAGCTAATGGGACATTGTGATTATAAAGCTAAACGAATAAACATTTATTTTTACCTTATCTATAGGTAAAATATCAACATTTATTTTAAACTGCGAATGAGTGCACTCCAACCTACATAATCCCATTTTGCTGAAAAAAACAAATCTAAGATTGACCTGTCTCGGCTGGTGTTAAAAATGGATATATTTGATTTCTTTTAGCTTTTAAAATTATTAAAACAATAGAAAGAATTTGAAAATGTGGTATCATTAAAAATGGATTTTTGATGGTTTTTGTTTTTGGTACCTCTTTTGGTACTTTTTCGATTTTTTAAATTTTCTTGTTGTAAAAATTAAAAAAAAAATGTAGGGTGTTTTTATGAAGAAGGATACTGCGTGTCTGCCAAATTCACATATTAAATTTCAGCCTTCGCAAATTTTTTTTCTTTTTTTGACATTCGTGCTATTTTTGGGTTTTAACAAATTTTTTGCGAACAACTTGTCAACCCTAAAAGATACATAGTTATTTTGTATATCATTTGACGAATATATTATTTAAATGCTGTGTTTTACACATTATTGAAAGTTTTTGACATGCTTCCAAACAAAAAAGTACCGAAAAAAATGTCCGAGTTTCTTCCCCCTATTTCACCGCATATTTTTCTTCTGATTTTTTCAGTTGTTTAAACAGCATTTTAAATTCAAATATGAAATAAATTATACCAAAATACCATTTTTTACATCACTACGTCATGGTGAAAATTGCGATAAAAAATTAAATACATTTAAATTTGTAATTCTTTAATTTTTGCATATATTTCCATGAATTTTATAAACACCACCTTAGGCAGCCGCCAATCAATTGTCAAATTGAAAACTAGGTTACTTGCGAATTTTTCGTTAAATTTTTTTGTTTTTTTTTTTCTCTACTTTGTGAATGACAGCATATTAAACAAACGTATGTCCAATAGGGGTATAACATCTTTTTTCAAAATTTAATAATTTTCCGATTTTCATGATTAATGTTGGCGCAGTGAAAAGTGTTTGTTGTTCGACAAAAAAAAATATATTTTTTTTGTAAAATTTAAAATCTTCGATCTAAAAGAACCCTAAAGCATCAATACATATCGTTTGAGTCTAATTACTTTACAATTTAAGCGAAATATTGATTTAAAATTTAATGAATTATAAAAACCAAGCATACGAAACTCAAAAGTTAAACCCCTAATACGCATAGATGTAAAATTAATTTTCATTCATATTATGAGTTCCAGACCTGGGCGATCTCAATTTCATTTTGCAATTTGTTCATATTCTATCAGTCCTACGTTTGTGGGATTAAACTTTTCCTTGAAAAATTTCTAAACTTTTTAATACCAGACATGGGGAATAAAGAATATTTTTGTGTTCTTAAATATCATGCAATTAAGTGCAATTACTTCAATTACATAAAATGGATGCAATTGAGTAATTGCTATGCAATTCCCCTGTAATTAAGTAAACAGAAATACTTCTTATTCCCCATGTCTGATATTAAAAAGTTTTAAAATTTTCCAAGGAAAAGTTTAATCCCACAAACGTGAGCGTAGGACTGATAGAATTGTTAATATAAACAAATTACACAAGTGAAGAATTGCAAAATGTAATTCAGATCGCCCAGCTATGATAAGTTCTTACATTTGGTGTTTGTATTTCAATTGACATGAGTGCAAAGGTCGGAACTTTAAAAATCTCAAAAACTCTGTAAATAAGTGCAAATTTTATTACAAAAACTTCTGGAAAATTTTTTCAAATTTTTCTAATAAATGTTTTAAAAATGTAGTTAAATATTTCATTTGACGAAAATTTATGAAATTTATCATAAACTGACAGATTAAAACTTCTGAGTAAAATAGAGACGGGACACAGAAAAAACTAAAGAGGAGGTGCAATTAAAATATTTGTAAATATGTACAATTAAAAAATTTAATTGAATTTGTTTCAACTAAAGAATTTGATATATTAATTAATTTTTTTTTTGTCAAAATTAATTGAAATTTATTCAAATATTTTTTTAATCGTATCAATTAAATTTTAAATCAAAAAATCTTCAACATTTTTAATTAAAGTTTTTTTTTATAATAATTAAAACTTTAATTAAAGTTTTAACCAAAAATCAATTCAAATTTTAATCAAATTAAAATTCCAGCATCAAATCAACTAAAATTTTAATCAAGTTTTTGATTGCAATTCCAGATTGAAATCAATTAAAAACCAAATCAAATTTTCAAATTTTTTGCTTAGCGATTTGAGATGCAATTTGTTATTTCTTTATAAAGGGTGTCCCAAGAAGAACGCAATTTTTAAATTTTAAATAAAACACAGATATTTAAAAAAAAAAATCGTGAAACTTTATTATATCGTAAAGTAGACAGAATGAGGTTATGTATGGAACAATATATCGTGCAGATGGCCGCCGCGGTCAAGGGAATCAAGGGAATTTCATGAATGTTAGAAAATAAAAAAAACATTTGAAAAAACAAATAAATTTAATGGTAAAAATGTATATTGCTATGTCAACTTTATGTTCATAGCAACAATAAAATTTGCAATGCCATGATTTTATACGTGATGCTATTTTATAAATTGTTTTATTAACGAGGTTTAATTGAAATGTTACTAAAACATATGTGCACACAGAAACAAATTCATTTTTTAACACTAAGTTTTCACAAATTTATTGCACTTTTCCCTGAATTTGGGCCAATGGATTTGCAATACAATTCAATTCCAAAATCATGTATCAAACGTAAAGTATACCTGGGCCATCATTTTGTGCTTGAAATCCTAAAATGAAAATAAAAAATACCCGTTTGCGCCTGTATACCCTGTGATGTGTGTATGTGCACTGGTTAGGGGTTTAATGAAAGCGTCATAACTTTATTATTTTAAGTAAGAGTGTCACACTCATTGTCCCAACTTTCAAAAACAATATGGTTAGGATTGTGATTAAAATTTTAATTGATTTGATTACAAATTTAATTGAAATTTTTTGTCCCAAGAAGAACGCAATTTTTAAATTTTAAATAAAACACAGATATTTAAAAAAAAAATCGTGAAACTTTATTATATCGTAAAGTAGACAGAATGAGGTTATGTATGGAACAATATATCGTGCAGATGGCCGCCGCGGCTTTGCTGGCATGCACGCGATCTTTTAATGAAATTTTCAATGACCGTTTTGCATGAATGCTGCGGTATTTCATTAATGCAGCGTCCAATTTCCTCTTTTAAGGCTTGAGTAGTCGTCGGCTTATTCGCGTAAACCATCGACTTCAAAAAACCCCAAAGAAAAAAATCTAGTGGTGTTAAATCGCACGATCTAGGCGGCCAATTCTGATCTCCAAAACGCGAAATAACACGACCGAGAAATGACTGATGCAGCAATTGAATTGTTTCTCTGGCTGTATGACATGTGGCGCCGTCTTGTTGGAACCACATGCCCTCCACATTAATTTCTTCAATTCTAGGCAAGAAAAAACTGGTTATCATTTCACGATACCGAACACCATTGACTGTTTGCGCTTGACCTGCCTCATTTTCATAAAAAAAAGGTCCAATGATTCCTCCAGCCCAAAAAACACACCACACAGTGACACGTTGAGGATGCATTTGCTTCTCGTGAATCACTCGAGGATTTTCCTCACCCCAAATGCGGCAATTCTGCCTATTGACGAAGCCATAAAGATGAAATGGGCCTCGTCACTGAAGATGATTTTATCGGCAAAATCAGCACTTTCATGTTGTCTCTCCAATATCCAATTAACGAACTCCCTTCGCTGTCCATGGTCAGCTGGCTTCAGTTCCTGAGTCAATTGAACTTTGTATGCATGAAGATGCAAATATTTCGTCAAAATTCGCTGCAAAGTGGATTTGGAGACACCAATTTGCTGAGCTCGGTGTCGAATTGAGGTGGATGGAGTTTGAGCGACATCATCACGTACAGCTGCGACACTTTCGGTCGATCGACCTGGTCGATGGCGCGTTGTTGTCTTTACATCACTAACAAACTCAGTTTCGGCAAATTTATCCATTAATCTCTTTACAGTTGACTCTTTTGGAGCATTATTGTGACCCCAAATTGATCGCAATTTGCGAACTGTAGCCGCAAAACTTTCACCATTTTGGTAAAACAATTTCACAATGAGAATGCGTTGTTCATTCGTGTAGCGCTCCATTTTTACTAACCTCGTACCTTCTACTAGCAAACAATAACAATTGTTCAAATGTCAAACAATGACACTTCGAATGTTGCCAGATTTAAAAATTGCGTTCTTCTTGGGACACCCTTATGTTGTCAATAGTGTTTATTGTAAACCATTATATTTTTTTTTTTTTGCACTAAGTTCATTATCAATTAAAAATTTAATTCATATGATTAAACTTTTAATTGAAAATAAACAAACAAAAACAAAAAAAAAACAATTTAATTAAAATTGTTTGGCAATAATTTTGTCTGTATATGATACAAATATTATTTAAGAGCGAAAAATAAAGAAACAAAATTCCCTCCACACAGTAGAGTACTCCAGTATTGTGAATTCAACTTTATACTACATAAATGTGGAAATTTACTTCGTAATGATGTATTCTTCAAGTAAATGTTATATTTACAGAATATCACAAACTACTAGAAATTTCCAGTACATTTTGTTGTTTTAAGTAAAAAAAAAAATAGAAAGTTGATATGAAATTTATAACCTAAGGTAAACATTTCTTATCTTGCTGGCTTTGTGATAGATTTTTTGTAAAATATTCCGTTTTGTGATATTTTATGACATGTAATGACATGTTTCCATTTACCATTGATCAATTATTTTTAAATTATTCATATTTCATTTACTGCTATTTAATATTCATTGATTTTTTTGACTAAAATTTTGTTTACTTGTTTTACAAATTGGTAAATGTTTGATGTTTGCAAAAGTCCAAAGGTTTAACAATATTCCATTAAGGGACATTGTGTTTTTTTTTCATATGATACACTATATAGAAAAATTTCCATAATATTGTATATGATAGTACAATATAAACCATTTCAGTTTTGTGTATATAACATTCAATTTTGAAGGGCATGAATTTGACAAGATTAAATATGTCAAACAAGTTACCATATTGATATACACAAACGGACAGAAAAAACTACAGCAAATGAATATACAAACAAATTGTAATTGAGAAATTGGTAATTGGAAAAATGTTGTTAAAAACTAAAAGTGAACGACCGAGCAAAACTTTGGTAATGTGTTTCAAATGTATAAACTGATATCTTATCTTAAAGTTTTAGTTAAAAAATCATCCATTTTTTAATACAATTTTTTTCTAAAAAAAAAAAAATTATTTTAAGGACTTTTTGACGAAAAATTGTTAAGGAAAAAATCGTAAATTCTAAGAACTTTTCTTTCAAGAAAACTTTGATTTTGTGGACTTGTTTTAAGAAAAATATTTAAAACTTTTTTTGTAAATTCTAATGACTTTTTGTTATAAAAAAATATCTTAGACATTTTTAAGATTTTTTTAAAAAGTTTTTGGAAATTTTTCTTTTAGAAAAAGTCCTTAGAATCTAAGAATATTTCTACTAGAAAAGGTCCTTAGAATCTATGTATTTTCTTTAGAATTTTTCTTTCAAAGAAAGGCCTTAGAATCTAAATTTGTTTGGAATACATAAACTTTTATCTAAGAAACAATTTGGAGTATTTTAGTTTAAGGAAAAGTCCATGGAATCTAAAAATTTTTTATCAGATAAATTTATAAATATCTATTATTTTGTGTAAGAAACCTTTTCATACAAAAGAAAATTATGGGTTCCAAGGACTTTTTCTTATAAAAAATATGTAAATAATATTTTGGGAAATTAATTAATAAACAAGAAGAAATTAATTAATAAACATTTTTTTTTAATTCTAATTGTTTTTATTGAAAAGAATTAAAAAATATAAAATCTTTCAATAGAATCTTTTTGAAAATGAATTGATTTTGAATTTGATTTTTATGAAAAAAATGTCATGTTTTACTTGATGTATAATTATTTAATGATTGTTGTCAGACTTTATCGTTGCATAATTATGATATTTTTTTTTTATAGTCAGAGTTTTTGTTACCACAGTATGGTTACGGCCAAACATGATATAAAATAGAAGGTGCCAATCATAAAATAGTAAAATATTTGCTAAACAATGATGGTAGCGACCATGTTGATGATTAGAAAACCAATAACTTGGTTGTGACAACCATACCTGATTACAGCAAGGACAATTTAGTAGCAGTGATCATATTGCAACCATGTTTTTTCTCTGCGTGCAGGAATCATAATTAAAATCTTTTTAATTTGTGGTTGTATCCAAACTTTTATACTATCTTATGCTTTTATGGATTCCAATACATCGGTTCTTGAAGTTACGTCGTCATGTGACGACGCCAGTATAATAAGGGTTAAATTGTATAACTGTATTGAAGCTTTTATAATTTTTATCAAGTAATGAGTAAGAAATTTATGTTTCTTTAACAGCCAAGTAATGTGACATGTGACCTGTCTTTACACACATGTAGCATATTTATTTATGTTTGTATGTACATGCAACATATTTATGTATCATAGATGGGAATTTTTCTATATCATTATATATTTTATAAAAGCGTTTATACCTAAAATTTTTGGTACGAAAAAAAAACAACTGCGAATAAAAAATTTCGTTTTGAAATCGGATGTTGACATTTTTATGTATTTCTATTTTGAAATTTATTTATTTAAAAAGAGTTACCTTTTTGAATAATGCCTTTGAAGTTTAATAATTATTTAAAATTTTATTATTTTTAAATAAAGAACATGTTTATATACAAATTAAATTTTTATATTTTATTTGTGGGATCCTAGAAGCACAAATTATAACTTTTACTTAAATATTAATACAAACTCACAACATTAAAGGTACAAAATAATATAATAAATTTTACTTACGAACTGTCTTTGTTTATAATTAAAGAAATACAGAAAAACAAACTCGTGTTTTTCAAAAATTAGCTGTTTTGACATATGCAGTAAATGGAGATTATTAAACACAGACACTGTAAATTTCACCTTAACTTAATAAATCAGCTAATGTCTAATAACTTTTTACAAAAAAGTATATGCGAAATTACTTTTCCACAGTTAATGAATGATTGACCGTACAAAAGAGCTTTTTTGATCTATTTTTAGAATGTACCCTGGCAGACATTTTTAATTCTGCATGAATAAATTGACAGAATTGCTATTCCATTAGCAGATTTTGTTTACATTTACAAAAACAAAGCAAATTAAAAATTTTAGCTAGGCTGATACATGTATATCGATTCCGTAAAACATTTCTGAAGAACCCGAAGTTTTAGGCAAACTAGAGCCTTTAAAAGAAGTCAGAGTTTAAGGAAAAAAAAAACTCTTCAAACCTATATTTTGCGATCTTTATGTTAATTGAACTTCGGGATCTGAAGAGATCTTTTGCTGAATTAAAATACCTGTATCAACCTAGCCAAAAATTGTTAATTTTTTTTGTAAATATACGAAGATTAAAAGCTCATTATAAATAAATAAAAATGACAAACAAAAAATCTCCATGTATACAAAAACAAAAAAAAAGTTATGTTATCGCAACGCATTCCTTTTTTCCAAAAGTCGATATAATCTATTAGTCCCACCCATGACATATGTATATGTATGCAAAGTTATTATATGGTTATTTCTGTCCTTTTAAAATCTGTGTGCAACAACCTACAAAAAATAGAAAGATATTCAACTTGTAGTTGAGTTGTAGTGTTTAAGTCTTGATATATTTTACAGTTTCCCAGCAAAAAAAAAAGACTACTTGCTTGCCTGAAGTTTCGCCAGGGAAAGTGAACAGGGTAACGTTTTTAATATTGATGATATGGATCTTTGTTCGAGAAATGCGCTTCTTTCACAGCTCTAGATAGTGGCATGAATTAACTAAATTTAGCAAATAATTTTCATTATCGCTGCCATTCTTTGATGCTTTCGTAAAGCGAACAAAACTCTATTGATTTTTTAGCACACTACTGCTAACTATAAATCTAAGAAGCAGATGAGGAAGTAGACCTGATCTTGAAAAAAATAAATCTTTATTGAATTAATTCGCGAAAACAATAATTTCTTTTGTAAATCAGCAAGTTTATTCAATAGTTTATAAATCGATTTATAAAATCAGAATTAAAATCATAGTTGATTTATCAATTTCATGTTTTTTGATTCAATTAAATCAAATCATTTCAAACATAATTCTTTTTTTAATACGCAAATAAAAAATGAATGATTTGATTTGCGAATTAGAACGAAATAAAAAAACATTAAAAAATCTCGCTTGGTAAAATGGTAATTTTTTAAATAGCCGGTATCTCGAAAACTAAGCGAGATAATGCTCTGCTAGAGCATTAATATACTGCGATAATAAAAATAGGTGAGGTCTGGAAGACATTCCGTGGTATCTATTTTTATTAAACAGCCACAGGGTGACCTATTTCTATAAAATTCTATAAAACCCTTCGGGGACCTACCGAATCTGTTCTATAGAAGGGTAACCTTCGACGAGCTTTGCAAAAACTTTGCCCGTTTTGCGCTTTCTCGCTTAATTTCCAAGATATTCGCCATTTTATAAAATGGCAATTATTTAAAATGGCCGGTATCTCAAAAACTAAGCGAGATATGGCTAAGCTCTGCTAGAGTATTAATATACTGCGATAATAACACACGCAGAGAAAAAACATGGTTGCAACATAATCACTGCTACTATATTAAGCTTGCTGCAATCGGGTATGGTTGTCACAACGACGTTATTGGCTTTTTAACCATAAACATGGTCGCTACCATCATTATTATAGTAAATATTTTACTATTTTATGATTGACACCTTCTTTTTTATAACATGATTGGCTGTAACCATACTGTGGTAACAAAAATTCTGATTATGAAAAAAACATTATAATTATTCAATGCTGGCAACAATCAATAAATAATTATGCATAAAATATAACATGATTCTGACATTTACGGTCATAATATTGTCTTGTTTTCATAAAACCCAAAATTTGATCAGTTCAGTCAGTTTGTTTTTACCACAAACTGGACGAATGTGGGTAGAGAATACCTTTCATGTGGCATTAAAACATTCCATCAATTGACCCATTAGGATCCAGATAATTTATTTTTAGCTTTAGAAGATTTTTTAAGGGCTTTCTTATACATACATATAATATTATTTACACTAATCAATTCATTGTCAAAAAGATTCCATATAAAGATTTTATATTTTTTAATTCGTTTCAATAAAAACGATAAGAGATATTTCTGAAAAAAATATATTTATTAATTCATTTCTTGTAAAAAGTTCTAATAATATTAATAAAATATTTTTTTTTAAGAAAAAGTCTGTAGAACCCAAAATTGTTTTTGTTTTGATATTTAGAAACATCATAATATGTTTTTTAGAATCATAATATGGTAATTTTTGAATCATAATATAACTGTAGGTACAATATTATGGTAAAATTATGGTTATTTTATTATCGTAATATGATAACCATATTATAGTACGACTATGGTTGGCACAATAATAAACCCAAAAATATATGATGCTCTTCGAATATGATTGTGCCAACCATGTTTTTTCTCTGCGTGCAATAGGCCATCCCTAGATATCTATTTCAATAAAACAGCCACAAGGTGACCCATTTTTACACAAACGAAATGGAGCGGGAAACGAAATTTGTATTATCGGAGTGTTTTTATTTATATTATCATATAAATTGATAAAATAAAAATAGTCACCCTGTGGCTGTTTTATAAAAATTCCATGAAACCTTTCGGGTTTAAAATAAAAAATAATCGTGATTTGAAGAAATAATTCTAAGTCGAAAATCAAATCCTATACGAGAATCAAAATAATTCTTTTTTTTTTCTTTCGCAAAGCAAATAAAAAATTTATTTGATACTTTGATTTAAAATTTAATTATTCAAATTGAATTATTTCCTTTGATTTATAAAAATAATTATTAAAATACACTTGAATTTTCTAATAAGATAAATATTGAATCATGGTATAAATAATTCAATTAAAACAATGAATTCGCGAATTAATTTGTCAAAATTTAAATCAGATTTGACAATTCACTTAAGGAATTTTGTTTTTAAAGGTCTTAAGTAGACAAAAAGCAGCTTTAATTTTTAACCGCTTCCTTATTTCTGCTGGGTTATATTACATGACTTCCATCCGAATGGCAACCAACTGGAGAGCGGTGTAACATTATATAACATGTAAAAGGTTTCAAACAGTATAGCAGTGCAGGCATGAACAAGAGGATGATAATGATGTAGAAGAAGATACATACATCTTCTTGTCTTTGTTTATCTGTATAGGTAAAAATGACAATAAAGACATAATAAAGTCTTGGCGACCGTAGAGAGTGAACTTTTCATGTAGATGAAAACACAAGTACACATATTTTCTTTTGAAGACAACATCAAAGACAACAATATCATGCAGAAAGGAAGAAAAATATGTTACGATATTGTATTTCCTGGCGCCTTAATGATACACAAATGTGACAATTTAAGAGGAACTTTGTAATTGGTTTCATATGTTGCAATCACAACGAGTTGTTGATATTCCCATACACAAGGAAGTTTTTTGTCTTGAAGAAATAAATAAAAAAAAAAAAAAAAACATAAATATATATATTTAAATTTTTTGCGAAAACTTAAATTGGCTGATACTTGTAGTTTAGTTTTGAATATTTTTTTTATTTGCCATATAAAAGGGGAGTAGATACATAAAAATATATCTTGTCATTTCCTTTATAACACTTTAATATGGAAATATATATTTAAATATTTGCGAAATTCAATAGAGACTTATAAGGAAATTAATAAAAGCAGTTTAACTATTTACTGAAAGATATTGTCATACTGTTGGAAAAATCTTCAGTATTACAAAACTTAATATGAGAAATAACAACAATTTAGATAAATATTGCAGCCATAGCTTACCTCCTTGGAAGTACGAAAGCAAGTAAATAAAACAACTTAAATAAAGATGGTTGTAATATAATCGAAAATTTAACAAGTTATCGTGCTTGCAACAAAACACCTTTCATTTGACACCGAATTTTTTTAAACATATATAAACAGAGAACCCCATAAAGACAATCGAGTGGCAATATTTTGTCGTTCCTAAAAATTACACTTTGAAATAAGATCTCAATTCTAAATGAAATAAACCCCAATAAAAAATATACTCAAAATAAAAAATCAAATTATCTCCTAAAAATTAAATTAAATAACCGCCAATAACGATTATTTAAAAAAGTGATTGTACGTGCGATCTGATTGTTCGTACCCTTGACCTATAACATGACCAGTGAAAACAGGACGGGTCTGCAAGGACCTACCTCGTGACTGTTAAAAACAGAACCGGACAGGACATACAAGTGAAGTGGTGAAAATATGGTCGAGAAAAAGTCAATTCGTATGAATTGCACGCAGTCAAATTAATTATTATTTTTTTGTATACATCATATAATTACAGGTTGATTAAAAAGTTCCTGCGCTCACCAAGAGATGGCACTGCTAGCTCCAAACTTTTTTTTTCTCAAGTTGGTATAACTGTCCTGAGAACACATGCAAAGTTGCAAGTCATTCTGTCAATTCTTTCTTTGTTTACAAGCCATTTGAAGTTGACGTGTCATTGATTTTTTTTAAATATGGAAAAAATTTAATATCGTGCTGTCATTAGATTCTTTGTTTTGAAGGGTTTAAAAGCAAAGGAAATTTATGAACAATTGTTAGAAGTGTATAAGAAGTCCTCACCTTTAAAACGCGCCCTTGAATTGTGGGCTGGTGAGTTTAAAGGTGGTCCTACCAGCCTTAAAGACGATCCACGCGAAGGATGACCAAAAACTGCAACCACAGCAGAAAACATTGAGTAGGTACATAATATGGCTAGTGAAGATCTAAGTTTGACTAAGCGTGAAATTGCTAATGCCATAGGCATCTCAGACGAACGAGTACTCCATATTTTACATGAAGAATTACGTATGAAAAAACAATTCAAAAAAAACTGGATCGAAAACAAATTTCTCAGCGTAATTTGGAGCGTTTTGAGCCGAATAAAACCGACTTCTTGCGTCGTTTTATAACTATGGATGAGACTTGGATCTACCACCATGATCCTTAATTGAAACCAGAACGTTTACAGTGGACTGAAGCTGGTTGTTCAGCTCGAAAGCAGGTGAAGTCACAACGATCAGCAAAAAAGGTTATGGCATCAGTTTTTTGGGATGCAAAAGGAATTTGGTTGATTGATTATCTTCAGAAAGGTATAACAATCAACTCTGAATATTACTGCAGCCTTTTGGATCAGCTGGAACTTTTCAACCAACCTGTACTTCATAAATCGTTTGTCATCAATCCATCAATTCCAATCAATTTTTATTAATCATATAATTACAAATTATATCCTAATACCCTAACCGAGCACTTACAATGAAGGCTATCGGCTCGTTGTAGCGTAAACAGAACAGAGCCTCTGGTGGGAATCGAACCCACGACCCCCACACTGACAGGCTAGCACGCTACCAACTAGCCTATTGGGGCGCTCAATTTCCATTTTTATTTACTTAAATAATTTATGATAATTAATTTTAACAGGCTCAAGATCATAATTTTTTAATGTTACTTCGAATAGTAAACACTAATTTTTTTTTTTAATTAAATGGAAAAAATTGTAAGGATCAGCGCTAGAGGGAATGCACACTTTCGACCCGAGGGACCAGGTTATCTTCAGCCTCCTTCTGAACCACCCAACACAAATAACTCATGGTTTTGAACAGCCATTTATATCACACACTCTAAGGAAAATTACTATGTGAAATTACATTTTTCATTAGTGAATGAAAAATGTAATTTCCCAGAAATGGAAACATTAAAATTTGGAATGGCAACCCTAGCAATTTGTGCTTCGAAAATCGAAGATGGTTGCCAGAGGATATTTCTATAAATAGATGGAAAAAGCTCATTTGTACGGGTAATCATTCACTAACTTAAAAATGGAATTTCACATAGTCATTTTCCTTAGAGTGTGTGATATAAATGCCTGTTCAAAACCATGAGTAATTTGTGTTGGGTGGTTCAGAAGGAGGCTGAAGATGACCTGGTCGCTCGGGTCGATAGTGTGCACTCCCTCTAGCGCTGATCCTTACAATTTTTTCCATTTAAAAAAAAAATTAGTGTTTACTATTCGTTAGTATCATTAAAATAATTATAATCTTGAGCCTAATAAAATTAAAAATATATAATTAAAACAGATAGATCAAATAATATACAAAATTTACAAAAAACGATTTAAGTTTAACAAAAAAAAACACTTAATCATATTGATGAAACTCTTCATTATTCTAAGATGAAAATTTTTTATAAATTCGGCTAACTTTTCTAAATATAAGCTCAATTTAACACTTTTGAGTGTTAATTTAAAATAAATGTTTACTCTTTTTTTAAGGTAGAGGACGTTTAGTTTTAACCTTAAACATTAGTAAAATTTGTATAAAAATAACTCTAGATAGTGTTTAATTGAACATACTTTTAGATTAGTTAGGCGTCCTTAATATTTTTAAAAATAATTCATTATATTTGCATTTTTATAAAAAATAAAATTTATGAAGTGTGACGAAAATCTATAAAGTTTTTCATCATATATGTATGAAAATTAATTTTTCATAGAAAAAATTTTTTTAAGGGCACGAACAATGTTGATGAAGGTCATAGCCGACCAGAAAATGCATTCTATTCAGCTTAAGTCTAATAACTTTTCTGTGTATTCTCCATGATTACTAAATAAAAATAAGAATATTTTTTTCATTTGGAAAAAAAATGTATGATCTTGAACCAGACTTAAACTACATTTTCATATATATATGTTTTTCATCATATTTATGAAAAACTTCATAAATATGATGAAGATTTTTCCCAGAGTGTTTTAAGCCAATTAAACTTTTCACTCTATGAATTCATTTTTTATAAATTATTTTTAAAGATTATGAAATTTTTTATAAATTTTAAAATTATTTCATTCATAATGAAAAGTTAACCCAGGAAAAAAGTAAAAGTTATGCTTTACAAACCAATACTTTCATTACTTCCGAAATTCCGTTGGTTTAGTTTTAATACTTTTCATTGTTTCCAAAGAATCCGTAAGTATGTATACAGCTTTTTTAGAAGTAATTCTGAGCAACACCCAAAATATTATCCAATTATTACTTCTAAAATATTGTTGCTTTTAATGTGATTCTAATGAGCTATTTTGAGTACAGTTCGAATACTGGCGGGACCAATTATTTATTTTTTATATTTATAATTAATTTGCAACGTACCACACGCAATTGAAAGTAAATTTTTTTTAATGTTGATATCAATGAAATTTTTTTTAAGTATCTTCTTTTAAAATTGTGAGTAAAAAAAAAGAGATTTATACAATTAACACTTATGAGATGCAAAGAATGTTGATGAAGGTCATAAATTATCAGAAAATGCATTCTATTCGGCTGGTGTCTAATAACGTTTACTGTGTATTCCAAATTATTACAAATATTACACATTTATTGTAACTTTCAAAAAGAAAAATTTTCATGATCTTGGAACGGAGAAGAACATCCCACATAACTCTTTTAATTACATAACTTTTATATACATGTAAATATATAAATGTGACTTTTGTTAATAATTTTATTGTTCAAGATTTTAATTAAACGTTTTCAATTATTAATATAATTTTTGTATTTAAGATTTTAATTCAACGTTTACAATAATTGTTAAACTAAACCGCACATTTCAAATTTCCGCAAAAATCCTTTAAAATTGCAATTATTTTTCATAAACCCACACACATTCATATTAGACATATTTATATTTTTTGTTATAAACCAACTACTTTCTAAATAATTGTGAATATATGTATGTATGCAGTATGTATGTATGTATGTATTAATACCTGGAGCTTAACAACTTAAGAACACCGATATACTTATAAACATTTGTTGTCCTCTACATGTTTTGCATACGCAATTTCCTACTTTTATACATAAAGTTATGATTATGGCATCCAGAAAATAAAAACCAATTAAATGGGAAACCAACCAAAGAATGGAATCACACACATACACACATATGTACAAAACCAATGTAATAAGGGAGAAACCAAAAGATGGTTAAGATGATGATAATGATGATGATGATGATGATAAAGTAGAAGGAGCATGAAAATTCCAAACATATGCTTTTAGTAAGGTTATGTGATTCGAGTTTATATAAATGAATACAACGTACTTACAAAATTTAAGTGGTTAAATTTATAATTTATTAAAAAAAACATAAAATAAAAAATTATAATTTTAAGTATAGTAGTGTTAAAATTGATTTAAAAAAAAACTTTGGAATTATTGAAGGATATTTAAAAAGGAAAATTCTTGGCAAACAGTTATTAATATTTAGCAGTTAAAATGGGTTAATTGTGAAATATTTGGAAATAATTTTATGGGTAACAAAATTCATGACTGTATCTACTAAAAAAAAAAAAACTAAATTTAAAACAAAATTTCAGAGTTTTTTACTACTCAAGCGTAAATACCCAGCAAAAAAAATTATAGTCATTATGTGACTATAACTTCTTTCATTGCTTCCTAAACTTCAGTTGACATTCTTTTATGATTTTTTGGTATTATTCTAAGGCACTTCCAAAAGAAGTCATGTGTTCATATTTCAAATGCAGTGATCTGGATATAAACCTGATGCTGTCTTAAAAAATCACTCTTCATTACTTCTAAAGCATATGTTATAGTATATCGTATATTTTTTGAATCTAAAGCATTTATTCAAATTGAAAAAATAGTTCTGAGGAAAATTTTTAATTTTTTTATTAAATAATTTTTTATATTTTAGTTTTAAATTTCATGGGGGTTAGAATTTATGCAGTTTTGCAATTTTCATAAAAGTTTTGAAATATCAAGAAAAACTGATTTTTTTTTTAACTTCAATTGAAAAGCCATGTCATTTGCATTATTTCAGCCTTAAATATTTATGACGACGCAATCTGTGCATTTTTGCATTATGTTTATTAATTAACACTACACCATTTCCAGTTTTAATTCAGAATTTATTAAAATAATTTTAAAATTATGTAAAAATTATTTCAAATTGCCCAAAAATGTTTTAAAATTGTCTAAAAATTATTTAAAATTGTTCAAAAATATTTTAAAATTGTCTAAAAATGTTTCCAAATTGCACAACCAGTTTTTAAATTATCCAAAAAAAATTTTTAAATGTGTTAAAAATTCATTAAAATTTTTTAAAAATGTTTCAAAAATGATTTTTCACTAATGCAGAATTATTTATTTGTTTTAATAAAGAGTATTTGTATATCAATTAATAAATTTCGCTTCTTTAAACTTATTTTTCTGCATTCTTATGAATTAAATTTTCATCGAAGCTTAAATACTACAACGTATATGAACATTTTCCACTCATGCATAAGAATACCTAATCATTGTGTTATCATTGCTTTCTTAGAGTAAAGTTTGAGTAATGCTAGTAGCTACATTTGAATACTTCCATCCTATGACACGCTAATGTTAAATTCATCGATGAAACCATTAGAAAAGAAGTGATGCCTTTGCCATAGTAGTGATGCTTTTATTGCTTCTTTTGCAGCTTCATTTTTGCTGGGTAGTGGTCCTTTATTTTTATATTTATATTTTCTTATATTTTAGGGACCTATTTTCTCCTGGTTGGTCATAGTTTTTTAATTCACACATGGATTGTATTAAAATATATTTGATTTCCGTAAAGTCGGTATATATTATTCGATCTCTCCTTTTTAATTATATATTTTTAAAATTTATTAGGCTCTACATCATAATTAAATGTTACTATCGAATAGTAAACACTAATTTTAAAATTTAGCGTTGATCCTCACATATTTTATTCCAATTAAAAATTAGTGTGTACTATTCTTTTAATTATGCTTGAGATCATGATAAATTTTAAAAATATATAATATTTTATTTCCTCTATAAAATTCCAAACTAAGTGAGAAATATAAAAAAATATTTCAGAGATTTGTATTTTTCTTTCCAAACTATTTAATTTTTTTTTTTTTAATTTAAATTATTTGTAAATTTTTTTAGTATAACAGAAACAAAAAATAATTATTACATCTAAGTTTTTTTATAAATTCATCCACTTACATTGTATACAAATTTATAAAGGAAACCAAAGATTTCCCAAGGCTATGAAATGTAATACAATTTGGTTAATACAAAAGCAAACACGTACATCTGTATCCGTAAAGATGCTGTAGTAGTATGTAGTTGTTATAATAATATGGAGTATGAGAAAGTCTGGATATTTTCATCTACTTTTTGTAAAATACCGAAGTATGCGGAAGGGTAAACTAGATGATTTTAAAACCCCAAAAAAAAAAAAAAAAATAAGAATAAAATTTTATATATCCTTACACTGAGAGAATTATCTTTGGAACAATTTTAGTAGCAATTTTAAATTATTAAATATTTAAACAAAATAAAAATTAGTTTATATTTAGAAAAAAAAAAATCCTGATTTTATACCGAACTAAGGATATCTCACAAAAGATTTATACAGATCACCGATAAACTTCACTATGAAATCACACACACGGTACGGTGCAGAATATAATATTGTTACGATTTTACCTAATAAAATCATTGATTTTTTTTTTACTTTTCAAAAAATCGAGTTCCAACGACTAAAATTTTTATTTATATTAGCTCTTTATTTAAACAATTACAAAAAGTAACTTTACACAATTTATACAATTAATCACCAATGTTATTCACATGTTCTGGTCTTTGCTATTTGATAGTAAAGAGTTGCCATTGATGGCAATTTATTTACTCACTAGGGCTAGCATATGGAGTATCTATGAGTAAATTGAAAATAATAAATCGAATTGTTATACATATGCTCTAATTAGAATTATCAATATTACCAATTTTTTGTTGGTAATATTGGTAATTTTATTTAGAGCATATTGTTACGGAAATTCGATTTATTATTTTCAATTTACCCATAGAAACTCCATATGCTAGCCCTAGTCACTATTAAACAGCAAAGACCAGAACATTTCATACAGCTCAATTGGTACGCAAATCATTGTTATCACCAGGGAAACCCCAAATATACAATATCATGTTTTTTCCTGTGCGTCGTATGGACCCATGGGTAAGCTATTAATATGATTCAGAACAATTTAAGAATTCTGACATCGATTTGTTAGAACATAATTTAGCATATTTTATTCTTAAGAGCATATTTTTGCATATTTCAGTCTTAAGAGCATGTTTTAAGTTACAAGCATATTTTTAGGGCATATTTCAACATTTTTAGAGCATATGTGTGTCTTTTAGGAAATACATATGTTGACTTATTTAATACATATTTTTTATTTTAATATACGATAAACTAATATTTGTTAGCGCTCCCCTCCCAAACCCCCACTTGTTGTGCAATATGGGTTAGTAACAGAAACAATCAAAAATATTGACAAGGTACCAGAATGTTATACCAAAAAAGATATTACGAACAAACTTAAACAGATTTTAACAAAAAAATTATGGTCTGCAAGTAATAAAAATAATTAGCAAACAGCTGACTGGATCTTCAATAAAATCATTTTTGGCATATGATCGGAAAGAAGCACTAGTTTTTAAATTCGCCCCCATTACATCAGTTGATGTTGAAAGAACTTTTTCAATGTACACAAATATGCTTAGGTGTAACAGAAGTCTTTTATTTGAAAATTTAAATCAAATTATAACGTAATTTTTTATAAAAACAAAAAAACCGTCCAAAAATTTAAAAGCTGGTATGGTGTCATTTTGCAAGCATTTTCCTGTTCTTTTATTCTCCTTATTGTTTTAAACAAAAAGAAGAAACCGTTTAAAAAAAAAAGATTTATAAAATAATAAAAACGCGAAAATCAGACATGAAAGAGTCCGAAAGAGACATGTAACCAAATAAAAAAAAAAATAATTAAATTTTTTTACACACGGTACGGTGCAAAATTTAATATGTACTAATCCTAACTATCAATTTTACCAACAAAAAATGTTTGGAGTTGATCGAAAAGGCTTAGAAGGAAAACATAAGCAAACAACTCTACTTGACATTTCCTCTTGTATTTACAGCAAAACAAAAAATCTTTCGCCATCAAAAGTTAGCTGATTTGACATATTTAATTAAAGGAGATTACAAAACACAGAGTTCATAAGTAAATTTAATTTTAATTCAGTGAATTAACGTGGAGATAGATTTTATTAGTTGTTTTTCCTTTAAATTTGTGAGTTATAATTAGCACTGCAAAGAACGTGAATGAAGTTCATAGCTGACCAAAAAACACATAACACTCCGCAAGTGCCTAATATTTTTTTTTGTGTGTTCTCAATGATTACGAAACAATTATAGTTTTTCATTTAGGAAAAAAAATCTAGATCAGGACATTTTGTTGATTTTGGGAAATTCTTCATTTACTCTATGAGGAAAAATTTCATTAATTCTCATGCAATAAAATTCTCTCTGTTTACATGCACACAAAAAAATATTCGTTGTAACAACCGAACTTCTGCCTACTAAATAATAAGGTTGCAGCAACTGATATATATTAATTTTAGACAACAGAAATTCGGTACATTTTATTGAATAAGTTTTAATTAAACATTTTTTAAGAAAATACAGGGTGGCGCAAAAATAACCTTCCGATGTTTTTTGGCTGTAATTTAAAAAAAAATGAAAAACTTTGATTCTTTTTGTGGATTATTTTTATTTGGTCTTTTAATTTTTTTTACATCAAGTCGAGAATATGATGTCATGTAAATGGCCGCCGCCACAGTTGATTGTCATTTGAGCCCTTTTTATGGCATTTTACATTACTTTGGGCAAAACTTCCGGCGATAGGTCCTCACATTCTTGACGGATATTGTCTTTAAGAGCTGCAAGAGTCTGAGGCTTGTTGACATAAACCCGTGACTTCAAAAAGCCCCACAAAAAGAAGTCTGGAGCGGTCAAATCAGGCGATCTTGCTGGCCAGTGCAAATCGCCAAAACGGGAGATTAGGCGCCCGGAAAATGCATCCTTCAGCATATCGGTTGTGGCACGTGCAGTGTGTGGCGTTGCACCGTCCTGTTGGGACCACATGTTTTCCAATCCCAATTCATCAAGTTGCGGCAAAAAGAACTCGTTGATTATTGCTCTGTAGCGCTCACCATTTACAGTAACCGTTTGGCCCGCGACGTCTTCGAAGAAAAATGGTCCGATGACTCCTCCAGCGAAAACAGCACACCATACAGTGACTTTGAGCGGGTGTAATGGCTCTTCGTGGGTTACACGCGGATTTTCAGTGCCCCAAAAGCGTAAATTTTGCTTATTTACGTACCCGCTAAGATGGAAATGGGCCTCATCACTCATGATTATTTTTGATAAAAAATCATCTTCATTATTGCTCAAATAAATAGTCACCAATATTCCGCGTTCTGGAGCAGTGTAGCGTAACATTGTTTATTAACGTGTATTTCGCATGTGTTTACTACACAAATGTCAAAACAGAACTGACATTAGGGGCCAATCGCAAAATTTATAGCATTTTCTGATAGGAGGATTACTTTTGGGCCACCTTGTATTAAAACTTCTTTCACAAAGTGAATTAAAAATTTCCAAAATTTATTAAAAAAGTTTCATAATTTTTATGAAAAAAATGTACAATAAAACTGCACTTAATGTATGAAGTCTTTAATAAATAAAATTAATTTTTTTACAAAATTTTGTGATTTAAAGAAAAGCTTTCAATGAACTGCAACCCACAAAATTTCATCAATATATTTCTCTCAGTGTAAAATAAAATATCAAATATTTCTATATAAATAGAAAACCAAAAATTCCATTTTTTTATTTCCAAATATTTTTTACAGCTAGCAAAAAATCGACAAAAACAAAATTTTCTTACACTCAAAATAATATATCTGTAATTTTACAGAAATATGTCTTATTTTGGTCTTGTAATCAAAAAAATTAAAGTTAACAACATTTTGGGTGAAAAGTAATTAATAAATCTACAATTATTGTGTTAAAATTAACACTACTTAGTTTTTAAAATTCATAAATCAACAAATTTTTATCACAAACTGTTGTTAATTTTAACAAATATGATTCTAAGTGAGCCATCACACACGAGACTAATATTTAAGCGCACAATATTTGTTCTTTTCGTTAGCAGAATTATTTTTTTAAATTTGAATGATTTTTTTTTTAACCAAACATTCAAAACAATTTATTTGTAAATAACAGATGTATTATTTTCAGTGTATGTATGTGTAAGAAACTTTATTTATGATTGCATTCATATTGTTACCAAAAAAAAAAAAATATGCAAGTAGCTGTATACACAATCAAATAACACACACAAAAGTATACACTTACACATTAATCCAACAAAAATCCCAGCAAACAACTTTAAAAACATTTGAATTTTTTACATTTGTATTTACAGGATGCGTCATCTTTTAAGTCGGTATGTGAATATTTAATAACTTAAAAAAAACAACCTATTTCCATGTGTGTGATATTTCAATTCATTTGGACTACATTTTGAATACAACATAAATCAAATGGTCGACTCTATTGACCACCGAAAAATGTGGCCCTTTTTGCTGCATTTTTCAGAACTTTTTCGATCATCTCGGACGGTATAGCGATGATTTCGACACGAATGGGCCCCTTGAGAAGTCCGGAGGGGTCAGATCTGGAGATCTAGGTGGCCAGTCAATGTCTCTTTTTTTTTGACATTTCACATCCACGGAATTTTTGTTGGAGAAACTGCGTTGCACCATCTTATTGAAACCACTAACCGTTCAGACTTTTTTTTCACGCAAGTTTGGGCAGACATAATGAGCCAACATCGACCAATATCGCTTAACATCGTCAGTTTCGAGTACTCTGAAGAAAAACGGCTTAATAATCGCTTTTGGCGCAAACGCCATGCAATGGATCTAGTATGGATTCTCCGTTCCGACAATTTTGTTTGTTAACACCGCCACAGCGTCATTATTTCTGCACATTGTTTAGTTTCTTAAGTCAATCGTTTGACAAATGTCAAAGTTATTAAATGTTGTCATACCGACATCAAATATGGCGCACCCTGTACAAAACGATGTTTCTGAATTTTATTATAAGCGAAACTGGACCACAAATGCAAATTTCAGAATTTCTTTAAAAGAAAGCGGGTTGTAATTTCAATTGTAAATGTATAATCAACGCTTTTGTAAGGGTTTTGTATAATTTAAAAATATTTAAAAATAAGCCCAACTTTGAACTATAAAATTCCTAAAAATAAATTCTACACTCACAAAAAAAGTCTGTAATGGCAACTGAAAATATTGCTGTTTTTGTGGGAAATTTTGCTAATTTAAACCCAGCGGTATTTTTGGCTAATCTTAACAACACATGTCTGCTGACGTGTAGTACAATGAAATTAGTAGAAAAAATTAGTATCCGCTACTAAATTTTAGTAAACTTTTAGTAAAGTGAAATTTAAAATGGGTTTGCTAAAATCAGCAAAAAAAATTAATAATATCGGTACAAGCAAATTTGTATTAAAAAATAAGTAAGCGCTACTACATTTTAGTAAAATCAATGAATTGTAAAATATAGCAAAATTTTAATGTATAAAAAAAATATTAAAATGTACAAATTAACTCAGTTATTTTTAATACACTTGTTTTTTTTTTTTTGTTATCAAGCAACATTTTTTTCTTTTATTTATTTTTTCAAAAAATATTTTAGACAAAATAAAAAAATAAAAATCTTAAAAATAGTAAAAACATAAACGAATTTATCATTTTGTTTTAATTTGGTAGTTTTTGTTATTTATTTTATTAAACATCTAATTACAAATTATATCTTAATACCTCAACCGAGCACTAGCAACGAAGGCTTTCGGCTCGTTGTAGCGAAAATAGACCATGGCCTCTGGTGGGAATCGAACCCACGACCCACAGTGCTTTGTCCCCATATAGTGAATCGGCAAAATTAGAGGAGTTGTCGCAGAAACTTGAAATTTGGTATGCTGGCTCAGAATATCTAAATTAAGAAAAATTTGAAGTTTCGAAAAAATCGGCCCAAGGACACGCCTACTTCCGATACATCCTTAAATTTAAAAGTTTAATTCCAGCTACTATTATGAGCAGAATGAAGCAAAAATTGGTAAATCTCTGTTAAATTATGTCATTTAGCTTAGTGCTTAATTTTGTTTCATTCGGAGCAAGGACATAACAACCTCCCATATATCCTTTTTCTTAAAATCTACATTTTGGCTACATTAATGATAAGAATACAGTAAGAATTCGGAATAGTTTATGAAATTATACTTTTTTGCTCTGTGACAATTTTCGTTTCATTCGGTGCAATGACATTACTACCTCCAATATATCCTTTTCCTCAAAAACTGAATTTTAGCTACATTAATGATCAGAATGCACTAAAAACGGATAATAAGTTTTAAAAATATACTTTTTAGATCTCTGGAGATTTTTTTTTTATTCGGTACAAGTACTTGACTTTCTCCCACATGTCCTTTTTCTCAAAAACTAAGTTTTTCCCAATTTTGCCATTTATTAATACAGATATATACTTCTGGGATTTTATTTTTTTACACAAATATCCAAAAAGCAACTATACACAATTTTAAATACAATTTACCATTATCGAAAAATATAACTTTACAATTATAAAATAAATTTTACAAAATTGCTTCATTATGTATATACATATGTATAGAGAAAATATGTCAAAAATTGATAATTTTAAAAAGGGCTACACTTATTCCTTCAAATTTTGTAAAATAACTTCAAAATAATGTTAAATTTGTTTAAGAACGTAGCAATCGTTTTCAATGCAATTTTATGCTCTATCAAAAATAGTAAAATTTTCCATAAGAATACTAGGTAATCGGGAACTAGAAGAATAATTTGTACGGTGGATATGCAAAATTTTGTATCCAATTCGGATAAAACTAGGTACAAGAGATTTTATCCGATTCGGAAAAAATTTCCAAATTATAGACTTAGAAAAGCCGAAATAAAAAGTTGTATAATTTTATATAATTTTTTTTTATACTCAATCAAAGATAATAAATTTTTTCAAACAAATGCGGTAAAAATCACAAACTTAGCCATTTTTACATAAGCCAATATTTTGATTTTTTGTGAAAAACCGGCACTTTTTTTTTAATAATATGTTAGTTAATATTATAGACTTACAAAAACCGAAATAAAAAATTATTTAATTTTATATAATTTTTTTTTATACGCAATCAAAGATAATAAATTTTTCCATATTCCTAGTATGTTCTTCTAATTCATTGGGAGCTAAAAGAATAGTTTGTAAATAGACTATTCAAATGACTATACATGATGATTGTGACTAATTATTTTTACTGATATTTGTACATATATCCAATTTGCTGAAAATTGGTCAATATTCAATCATATAAGTCAAAAAAATGCGGTAAAAATCACAAATTAAGCCATTTTTACAAAAGCCAATATTTTGATTTTTTGTGAAAAACCGGCACTTTTTTTTAAATAATATGTTAGATAATATAATAGACTTACAAAAACCGAAATAAAAAATTATTTAATTTTATATAATTTTTATTATACTCCATCAAACTTAAGAAATTTTCGAATTTTCACCAAAAAAAAACCTATTTTTTGGAGTTGTAAAAAATATTTGTTTTGAAATATATATTAAATAGTGTATTAAAGGTTTACTACAAATATATCTAAGTATTCAAAAAATAAAACTTTAAATCAGTATTTAAAAAAATATATTTTTGAGAATTATTTTCGTGAAACAACTGAAAACAATATTTTTTGTTCAGTAATTTTTGCTTAATATTTTCAAACTTTGGCGCCCTCTACTGACGGCGAAAGCAATCAGACTAAATTTTTTTTTGCATATTTATTTCAGTTAACTTCTTGTCTTTCAAAAAATGTACTTTTAAGAACAATTTGAGCCCATGCTTAATTTTTGCCTATGGGACAAAGCACTGTGCGACCCCCGCACTGATAAGCTAGCATGCTACCAACTAGCCTACCGTTCCGCTTATGAAAAATGTTTTTAATAATTTTAAGGCCAAATTTGAATTGTTTTAAGAACTGATTTTTAGAACTACAAAAGTTTTTAGTGCTACTTTAAGTGGATGTCCTATTTTTGGAAATGAGTCGGTTGTGAAAAGTTAATCACTTCCGATCCCTTTTTTCAAAATGCATATGTAACATTTTATGGCAATTTAAGTTTGTATGTATACGTTTGAATTATTAGAAATCACATTTCCTTCAATATCCATTGTTTTTAAAAAATTAGCAAATTTTTTTGCTAAAAAAAATAATAAAGTGGGATTGAAAATCGTTTACAAATTTTCCTACTAACTTTTTTTCTGAGTGTATGTAAACGTTTTGAAATCTTTTTTTTTTTTTGTAGATAAAAAAACGGGCTTAAAGCAAAAATTTAAAGCTTACTTTCTATTATTTTTAATACGCTTTTAAAAATATTAAAATGAAAGCAATTTTTAAGTTGATATAATATAATGATACTTATATTTCATGTTTGCAAATAAGACAAGGTGATAAAAGTTACCGGATTTCCCATATTTCCTTCATTTCTAAGAAAGCTGGCTGATTTTTTAATTTTATTTTGTTTTTTTTTGAAACAGTTTTGTAATTTTTTTTAATCTTTAATGTAAGTTATGTTTTTAATACATAAAAAAGGTTACAAAAGTTTTATTTTTAATATATTCTAACAGATATTTTATAAAGCTTGCTTATTATACACTTACAAAACGCTTTCTTTTAAAGAATATCTGAAGTTTGCATTTGTAGTCCATTAGTCCAGTAGTACAGTTTTTTAAAAAAAAAATATTTGTAAATGCAAATTATTTGCTGGGAAGTATGTAGTGTGTCTAGGAATTAAATTGGCCGGTCATGTTGGTAAAATTTCATGCATTCATTCATTCATTTCTTAGTTGTTCGAGTACTATGCTTCATTTCAGGTATTCAATGAATGGTTTAATGTTAAATGGCACGTACGTACTACCTTCTGTAGTATTTCCTCGAATAAAACACGGAATTTAAATGCGACACTTATTGTTAGACTCTTTTCGTATAGTTTTTTGAATTCAAGTCTTACAGCCAAAGCCATTTATATGAGGCTAATTCAATTACAATACAAACAAATATAGATTGTACTGTATGTGGCTAGCAATGAAGAAAAGACTTTAGAAATTCAGTTAATGTCAAAGAAAATTGCAAAAGTATAGTAAATTTTGTAAAGTTTAGGATTTTCTTAGTCTAAAGATGTTTATGATTTTGTTTCAAGGACTTTAAGATTTTAAAGTAAATCTCATGACGGAAAATATTATATTCAATGTGAGCGTGGATCAATAAGTCCGTAACTTTTCGAAATTCCCTCGTAGTTAAATGAAATGCAACACTGCTTCCATCAAGTACCACCTGTTAATAGACTACTGTCAAATTTTAATAGACTACTGTCTGCGTTTAACAGCTGTTCAAAACATACAACCTCGTGCATTTTTTTAAAAATGAAAAAAAAGTGAATTTCGAATGCTCATTAAACATTATTTTTTGCGAGAAAAAAAACGAAAAAACCGCCAATCAAACCAAGGAAAAGCTTGATAAACACTATGGACACTCTGCACAATAAATGTCAATGGTAAAAATGGTTTACTGACTTTCGTTGTGGCTTTACAAGCACAGAAGATCCCGAACGTTCTGGACGTCCTGTTGAGGTCTCTACACCCAAAACAATTGAAAAAATTCACGATATGGTGTTAACCGATCGGGGATTGAATGTGCGATAGATTATGGACAATTTTGAAATATCACTTGAGTATGAGAAAACTTTCCGCAAGATGGCTGCCGTGTTTGCTCCCACCAATCGAACACCAACGGAATCGTGTGACAGCTTAGTTTCCATGGCAAAAATCCATGAAGTAGACTACGAATTGTCCCCTCATTCGTTTTATTCTCCGGATTCAGCCCCCAGTGACTACTTCCTATTTCCAAACCTAAAGAAATGGCTCGGTGGAAAGAGATTTAGCTTTAGCGATGAAATTATTGATCAAACAAATGCCTATTTTATGGACCTCGAAAAATCCTACTGTAAAACGCAAAGTAAATGTGGAAACTTGCTCAAAATTTAACAGTAGTCTATAAACAGGTGGTACTGGATGGGAGCAGTGTTGCATTTCATGCAACTGCGAGGGAAGTTCGAAAAGTCATGGACTTGTTGATCCGCCCTCGTGGCTTTAAATATGGCAGATTATTCGGATTAAAATATGGCGGATTATTATCTTAAAACTTTACGTACCGCTAAAAATATACCTATTTTTCCATTTGAAGTTAATTCCCAATAGAGAAAAAAATATTTCTTAAATTTCTCCATTTTAAAATTTGTTTAATAACAAAGTTATAGTCACTTAATTTTGTAATTAATTCAATAAAAAAAATTCAATGATGACTTTTACATGTGAAAATTTACATTGATCATTTTTCAATTGAAGCAATTATAGAATTAATTTTCTTTATTAATATACATTTTAAATTTGAGGAATTTAAAAAGTATATCTTTGTGTGTGAAGAGAAGTGATGAGAGAGGAGTCGGGAATTTATATTATATTTGGAGGTACCCTGTTTATTTAACGGGTGAGTCACAGGGTGTCAAAGTGTATTATTTAGCGCCTTTCGACATGGATTACTCAAACAGATTGTTTAAATTGAAACTTCCTAATATTTTCAAAAATTTAAAGCTTAGAAAATATTTTGTTAAATTAGGTGGTCGAATTTAACACTCTGTAATATATTCCTTTTTGAAAATAGGGCCTATCTAAATGCAATATTGTGAAAGCTTAAAACATTTTCTATAACAAACAAACAAAAATTTAATTGAGCCATTTTCTCCATTAGACTTTTATACCTTTAATAAAATTATTTTATATTATTATTTTGTAACTTTAATAAAATTATATTCTAAATGCATAATTCCTCCTTCATAACACTAGTTTATTGCCATTTTACGCACTCAATGCGTTTTTGTACTTTGGCTCGTTATACAAAAATAACACCAAAAAAATATATATATTTTTTTTTAATTTTAAACAAATTTTGAAAACTCATCGGAAAAAAGTATATTAAAAATTAAGTGATATGGCAACCAATCGTTAATAAAGTTCTTTACTTTGTTCTATAGAAAGAATAGCTTTTAGCTTTCAAATTTAACATAAAAACTTGCTTTACTACTAAATAATATTGGGTGTATAACTTCAAAATGCGGGATTCATAACAGATGACGTATCTTTTACACCTGGTTTGTGTCTTTAATAACATATATGGCATTTTGCAGGGTAAAAATCTGTCATTAATTCTAACTTGTCCGTAATGGTCCTGAGACGCTATAAAAGAAGTAATTTTTTCATCGAATCATTTCTGGCTATGAAAAGTGAAACCCGGTCAACTAGCCAAATCAACACCAATACCGAATATCTATGGCGCCAAGTTTATGCTCTGTATTTGATGAGACGACAAGGGTCCCATCTATACATAGGGTGAGCCATTTAAAATTTTAAATTTGAATCGGCTATAAAAAAAAGTACTGATTAATCTAACAAATTTCTGATTTTATTTGAAAGGCTGAATTTTGTCATTTAAGAATCATTCATATGACCACCATGACTGGCTCGGCAGTACCTCATCCGATCAACCCAATTTTTCAGTACATTTTCGATTGTTTCGGCTCGAATCTTTTCAATGGCAACTTCGATTTCATGTTCAATTGTCTCTGAATGGTTTGCGTAACATTTATCTTTAATGGCTCCCCACAGAGAATAATCCAAAGGGCTCAAATCACAGCTCCGAGGCGGCCAATTGACATCACAATTTCGGCAGATTATTCGATTCTCAAAAACAGTGCGTAAAATATCGATGGTTGCGTTGGCTGTGTGACCTGTGGCCCATTCTTGTTGAAACCAAATGTCGTCCATTCCATTCTCTAGAATTTTTGGAAACAAAAATTCGTTGAGCATGGCACAGTAACGCTCACCGTTGACGGTAACGGCGGCTTCTTGCTCATTTTCGAAGAAAAATGGCCAAGTCGTGGTAGTCATATGTGAATTATATTGTGTTCCATTCTTAAATGGTAAAGTTCAACCTTTCTAATAAAACCAAAAATTTAAAAAAATAATCAGTAGTTTTTTTATAGCCGATTCAAATTTAAAATTTGTAATGGCCAACCTGTATTATTAGCTGCAGAAAATGGGCCAAAAGATCACAGGGACCTGTACCGAACACACGCAAAGAAAAAACATGGTTGGGAGAATCATATTCGAAGAGCATCATATATTTTTTGGATTATGATTCTGCCAACCATAATCGCACTATATTATGGTTATCATATTATGATAATAAAATATCTATAATTTTACCATAATATGGACCCTACACTTATATTATGATCCAAAAATTACCATATTATGATTCTAAATAAACATATGATTTTTAATTTATCATAATATGATTGCATGTAATCATAGTATGCTCAAAATGTTATTAAATTATGGTCACCATAACTATATTATGATTTCTGGATTATCATAATATCATCTATATAAAATCTTTATAAAGAATCTTTTTGACAATGAATTGATTATTATAAATAATATTACATGTATAAGGAATTTTCGAAAAAAAACCCTCAAAAAAATCTTCTAAAGTTTAAAAGGTATTTTCTACCCATCTGATATTTGTCCAGTTTTAGTACACTATATAGGATTGTTTTTTTAAGACATTTTGGTTTTTATGAAAACAAGACAAAACACTTATTAGCACTGTTAATGTTAAAGTCATGTTTTATTTGATGTATAATTATTCATTGACTGTTGCCAGCATGGTTGAATAATTATCATATTGTTTTCATAGTCAGAATTTTTGTTACCACAGTATGGTCACATCCAATCATGTTATAAAATAGAAGGTGGCAATCATAAAATAGTGAAATATTTACTATAATAATGATGGTAGCGACCATGTTGATGGTTAGACAACCAATAACATGGTTGTGACAACCATACCCGATTGCAGCAAGCACAATATAGTAGCAGTGATCATGTTGCAACCATGTTTTTTCTCTGCGTGCACAATTGATTCGTTTGAAGCAATTACTGGCTGATTAACGGCAGGAATACGCGACATGAAGCCGCACAGAGAAAACAGATTCATTGGTTGAAGTCACCGATTTATTTCCACCGAAATTCGGTTAATACAACAAAATTTCGGTTGAAACTATATATTTAAATCGGATCTGGAAAATATTTGGTTGGGACAACTAAATAAATTTGATTGATTCAACCAAACTATTCAGCTGGCAATAAATTCGGTTGCCACAATGAATGTTTTCTCTGTGCGGCCACATGTTGCAAGAAAAATCCTTTTAGAAAACAGTAGTTAGGAGGTTTTCTCTCATCTGCCTTATAGTTCAGACCTTGCTTCGTCCGGTTAGTGCAGAACGCTCTTACTAGAATACGCTTGACTTCAGAACATGGTTTGACTTCATGGCTTGACTTTAGAACATGTCTTGATTCGGTCTTGGCCTCAAAAAATTACCAGTTATTTTGACATGGAATCCATATGTTACCAGAAAGATGGGAAAAGGCTAACGATGACTATACTTTGAATAAATTTATATCGTACCAATGTTTTACAAGAACACCCAAAATTTGCATTTTGAAGTTACAACCATAGTATTGTTAAATTCATAAGGTTTATTCCTCTAAGCTTTTCAGTCATACTGCATTTTAAATAAAAAGCACCAAACAAGACGTCTGGTGGACTCGTTGAGCCTCGAGAAGAAGACAGAGCTTAAATAAAATATCCTATTAACACGTGGTTAAGTTAATTTTCTAAATGGCACAAGTACGAGATTTTTCTTGGTCTGACCATATACTTTTACGTTGCACTGTTGCACTGTGTTATTAAAACTGAAAGCTTAATAGTTGTTGCCAACTGCTTCATTCAACTTACCTTCAAAGGATTATTACAAAAGAATATTGTAAATGTTAAAAAAAGAGTATAATTTTTCTATTACAGCTGTAACACTGAAGTAACCATAAATGGGACTAATAAATTGATTACTTTTTAGGGCAGCCCTCAAAAATAAAAAATATATATATATATGACCCGCTCGGGAGTTAAAAAAAAATGTGTATGGTGTTAAGTGGTCCGGGGCCCCTGTGTAAAATGGTAAGTGTATCGTCTTAAATTAAAAGAAATTTTCTTACGATTTTTAATTCTTTAAATCCAAGAAATATAATACGTGTTAGGTCTATTTTAGTAAATTTTAGATACTGAAAAAGGGAAAAGTAAATTTTTCGGTTAAAAAAATACTGGAAACTGAATGAAATTTTGTAATTTTGTTTTTGACAACTAAAATATTTTTTTAACATAAACACTAAAATCGTACGAATTCAAGAACACCGTTTTTGCAATTAGGTGAATTCGAAAATATTTGCGTTTTGAATAAGTCACTAATTCCAGAACATGCACGAATTTCATTACCACCAATTAAAAAACAAAAAATAATTACCACTGACAGATAAGCTGTTCGAAAAACTCAAAAATGTAAAAAATCGCTGGTGAATTCAGTAATAGAAAATTCTCTATCAGACAAATGCTTATGAACGAAATGTAATGGAACGGGTAATGTGTAAAATTGACACACTAAATACAGGGAATGAAAATGAATTGGTAAAAACATTATCTACCTCATTTGTATCATTAATGGATTTTTGCAAAAATTTTGTCCATTCTGCGTTATCTCGGGTTTTTGGTACACTCACAATATATTTTCCGTTACCGACTGTAGTTTATTTAAAAAGTTATAAGTAGAGTTTGTTTTTAAATTCATAGAAATATATTTGTTAACTATTTGAATCATTCATTCAAAAAACAAACTATAAAAATTAACAGACATTGAGTATGAGTTGATATTTTCTGTTAAATGTAAAATTTTATGTTTTCTGTTTCTAAAAATAAAAATTCATATAATTCCTTTTTGTTTTTTTTTTCTAACATAGTTTGTTTATATCGTACATACAATTAAAAAAATATCAATTTAAAAAGCAAACCACAAAAATAATTATTTTCTACGTTTTGTCAGTTAAAAATTGATGGTTATTTTAAACGACTTTTGATTGCTTTTACTACTTTTGTCGATTATTAAGCAATGATTTAATATAATGAATAATCAGTAGTCCTTTTTTTTGATTGTATTTTCGATTAATTTAATATGTATTTGAGATTATTTTTAACAAAATAATATTGTGACTGTATACTACTTTTAAAATGTTTAAAAAGAAATAGTATTTCAAAAACTACAAAGGTAATGAAAATAATTTCAGTACAATTGATATAAATGAAATTCTAATGAAATCATCAATTAATTAGTCTATTCAATTAATTAGTCCCATGTATGCTTATAATAGTTTGTAAGTTAAAACACTTAAATAGAAAATTTAATTTAAAAGAAATTAAATTTCATTTAAAAACCGGTCTACCGGGTTTTTCTTCATTTGTTTTTGAGTGTTGTTTAAACAACTGACCAATCAGTAAAAACAAATGATTATTCAGTTAAAAATAAATGTTTGTTTTTTCCTGCCGGTTCGTTAAAAATAAATGATTATTCATTTATTTTAAATTGTTATGGTTTTTTTCATTTTCTTTTTAGTTTTTTTAATCTGCAAAATGTAGATTCACACAGTCTATAAACATATGTTGTGTGAATTGCCTTATGTGTGTGTGTGTGTTTATGAAGTTCTTGTAATTCAAATTGAAATAATTTTGTATATAAACCATTTAAATAAAAAAAAACATAATTTAATTGTCAGACGAGAGCTTTACTTTTTTACCACCATTTAATGGTAATAAAATTATTTCCATTTGCATTAATCTTAACTAATAGCAATGAAATTTTAATTGCAATAAACAAATTCCCATGTATGATTGTAACAATGAATTTTGTTAAGTGAAAAAAGTAGTGAATTTTTTAGGTGGACGTACTTATAAAGTTTTATGACGTTTTTCTGCTTTTTTAAAAAACTGAAGTACCTTCAGGGAATGCCTTCTACCGAGACACCAGTAGACTTAGTTCTATGAAATTTAGATATGTAATAAAGAGTCATTTAAATATGTGTGGGTAAAAAGCTTCCCAATTCCATATTAATTAGGGAAAACTGAAAGGTTGGAAATCTTTTTATAGATTTTCATTCTTAGTTTTTTTTTCAACATTGTTTCCTTTATTTTGTTTCCACTTTCATCGGTGGGTATCGTTGTATAAGAACTTCCTGGTTAGTTTCATTTAATTTTTGTTTTCTTTTGTTTTGTTTTACATTAAAATATAGTCGGTCGTTTATTATGTTGAACTACAATTAGTGATAATTGTTGTAGTTGTTACTACTTTAATTTTTGTGTTATTTCACATTTTCAAATTAATTTAACCGCTATAATTTTTATATACGATGGTGGGTTTACAATTTTGTTTAAAACGTTTGCAATTATAATATTTGTTTCGTTGTTCAGATTTGACAGCTTTAGACACTAAACAGAACATTACGATGCGTTGTTCGATTTTTGTTTTTATATAAAGATTTGGCATATAAACACGCTAAGGAAAAACGCAATAAAATAAAACTTTTTTTATTTTCATTGCGTTTTCTCTTATGCTGTCATTTTTTAATTTTTTTCTCTCACCAAAGTTGCCATATGTTTACATAATTTTGTAAATAAAGACATATGGTTTATTAATCATTGTGAATGTTTTCAGAAAAAGAAGAAGCAAATTTGAATTTTAAAATTAGTTCAAAATGGAAAAAATTATGTTTTCGAAAAAAACATTATAGAAGAAGTTAAAAAATATGATTGTATTTATAGTTTACAATCTCCAGATTTATTGGGCGTATCCACCACCCCCTATTATTACGAGACTCACAATCATTTAAAAGTGGGATCTACCATATCCAAAATACTTTTAAGGGTTCTATTTGTTTATTTACTGACATTTGTTAACATATTTATAAATTGCAAAAGCTTGAAATACCACAAAATGTAAATAAACACACATATTAAACAAAAATGTATATGTAAATAATTTTTATAATTAATGTTGTCGAACGCATCATTTAAATTACATTCTCTCCCCGCAGCGTGAATCGTCGCCGTCGCCGTAAGGTTCTGTTTAGCATCTTAGAGAAACCTTAAAAACTTAAATTTGACTATACCGAATTGTTATAAATGGATGGCATGTAAAAGTAGTAGATTTAATGATTTACCTTGTTTTATACATAATTTTTAGTTTAATTTTACTCCTTTGTTTTTAAATATCTTTTATAATGATTTTTTTCTTTTCATTTTTTTTTTTTGAACTATTATATTACACACAGTTTTTTTTTTTTACTTTTTGTATGTCCTTTGAAATGTTGGCTGTTTCCTTTAGTGCATGAAAAACTAAAGCTTTTGTTGAAAGTTTACTTTAACTTTAATTGTGCTCGAGTGAGTAGTGGTGGTACCACTTGTAATCGTTGTAGTTGTAATCATAATCACTAGCATTTTAAGTTTTCTTAAGTTGTGTTTCTTAAGTTGTATTGCGGCTACTACAACTACATATACAAAGTTTCAAATACATCTTCATAACTTTAAAGGATGTAAGTACAAATAACACAGTTCAATACAAAAAAATGACGGGGTTCCGATGACTGATTCTTCTTAAGGAGACCAAAAAGGAAATATACGTGTTTCGGCGTTTTGATAGTTTACATCGGAATTTAATTTTAGAGGCAGTCAAAGTTTCCCAGCTCTGGCCTGTTCATGCAGCATATCGGTATATAAAACTATGTTTTCTTTACATCTGAGGTGTAGGGTATGTTCAGCAACTTTGTAGATAATGGTATGACAAATATTTTTGTAAAACATATTAACCCTCTAACTCCCCCTCATAATGACATTTTTTGGCTTTAATTTAACAAATTGTTAAAAACACCCCGAAAAGGGGCAAGGGCGGGGATGAAATGTTCTACAAAAATGTTGGCCATAAAATTCTACTATGATCATCAGATTTCTAGTCAAATTTTGGGATGACCAACATATTATAAGTCAGATTTTGGGATCACCTACATAATATTTAGGTCATCCCAAAATGTGACTGGAAATTTGATGGTTTTTGGTATTTGTGTTAAGTTTTGGGCTTTAGTGTGCTCTGACATATTTAGTATAATTTTATGGCAAACATTTTTTTAGAACATTTCATGCCCTCCCTTCCCCTATTTCGGGGTGTTTTTTTACAATTTGTTAGAATAAAGCCGAAAAATGCCGTTATGAGGGGGAGTTAGAGGGTTAATATGTTCTACAAAAACATTTGCCATACCATTATCTACAAAGTTGCTGAACATACCCTACAAATCAGATGTTAAAAAACATTGTTTTATATACCGATATGCTGCAAGAAAAGGCCAGAGCTGGAAAACTTTGACGGCCTCTAATATGAAATTCCGAGGTAAACTATTAAAATAACGAAACACTTAACAAAAATCAATAGTCGGAGCCCCGTAATTTTGGAAAAAGTTTGAAATTGTTTTACAGTGTAATGCATATTCACTTTGAACTTATTTTATGGAAAATAAAAAAAAAGAAAAAGCAAAGGATTGACTTGAACTGCCTTGAAACAATACATAAGGTACTAAATATTAGTTATGTATTTATTAATGCAAGTATAATTTTAAGATTTTTAGTTACAAAATTTTAATTAAATCATAGAGTTTAGAAAATGAAGAGTATGAAATCCTCTCAGTTACAGAGGAAAATTCTAAAAAAAATGTGGCCGCAAATAGGAAATTAATATAAATCGTGACAACCGAATTTCTTGCCAACTAAATATTTTGGTTGCCGCAACCAAATGTATTTGTAATACAATTGATATATACAGTGGAATCTCTCTTAAGCGGACACCGAAGGGACCGTACAAGGGGAATGTCCTCTCAAAAGAAAACTACAAATTTAATTCTGTAAAATTTTTCTAAGATGGTGAGCTTTTATTTTAAAATATTTTAATTTAAAAAAAAACATAAAGAATTTAACTTCATTAATACAAGCATAGCTTTATTTATTTTTTCTCTTTCAATTTTCACAAAAGGCGTTTTTTTCTTATTACTAAGCCGCAAAATCAGAAAAAATAATAAATTTTTTAGGACTGGAGTAGAACTATTTTTTTAATAAACAAAATAAATTCTTATCCGAATCCAAGCATTAAAAATAATTATAAATAACAATGTAAAATATTTTTTGATTAGTTCGTTTCAATAAGTATTCATCCATCCTAGTTTGGAGTGTTTTGGTCTTGGCAATAACATCTTGAAAATGTAAGTCAAGCGCTGAAAGTATATTACCTTGTTTGTGTTAGAAATTTCAGTGTTTGCAAGTAAGTGCTTCAGTATCAAAGTTCTGTAATTATGCTTATTGATCAAGTGGTTGGCTGATTGAAGTAAAATTATGAGGCAAAATTTGTATTTAAATATTGTTAAAATTTTTGTCTTTTGGTTGCGATCCTGCATTATCCAGTAAAAGTATAATTTTCCCTTATTGTGCACCCATTTTTCGATCAAAATTTTTTAACCATTCACTCATAATTTCAAACGTCATCCACGCTTTTGTGTTTGATTTCCATGTCAACAGTAAATTATCTTGTTTTAATATTTTAAAGGCTCTTGGATTAAATGGTAATATTGTTGAATTAACCGAATCTCGATCGCCAACTAAAACATTCGGTTGACAAGAAATTCAGTAGTCACCGTATTCTCTGTGTAATTTATGTTTATTAAAATTTAATTTATTAAAACTTAATTCTCAAAAATAGATTATTTTCTGTTTGCAGGAACAAGTTGTTAAAACAGGGATGGTTATACATACAATTTTAAAGTCCTTATATTCTATTTCATATTTTCTTAAGATATAAATGATTTTATTTAACATTCTTCCATCATTTATATCGTCATAAACATTCAAGCAAAAAATGTTTATTTTTATGAATAAACTTCCCATAATACTAATGATATTCCAATATAATCCTCTTTTAAAAACACGTAAATATTTATAATGTTACATAAAATATCGATAAAGTGTGTAACCTGTTCTTCTTTCATTTTAAAGCAAATAAATATAAATAGCTTTTTAGAAAAGGTAAATGATATGAATATATTATTTCATAAAAAAAGACTACTACTCAGATAAAATATTTTTATAAAAGGCAACACTGTTTCAAAGATACTCTATTTAATAAATCATAAGTTTTTTTTTTTTAATTCAAAGGTAGCAAAACGATTTCACAAAACTTTTTAAAACATTTAGTTAAGAGTATAACAGCGTGGTCGATACAATAGCTTGCAACCATTTTGTTTTTTTACACACAGAAAAAAAAAGTGCCAATCGAATTGAAAAGTATATTATTATTTCAAATGGCACTACGCACCGCGATCACAATAGGTCTTTTGTGCTCGGAAATTCTTGATAGGAAGAGTATGAAAAGTATATTATGATTGTGACAACAAAATAAATTCAGTTATCACAACCAAATTCAAATGTGATTGGTCAATATGTTAGTTGTTGCAATCAAAATTTAGTTGTATTAACCAAATTTTGTTGTGAAAACCCACATCAAATTGTACCAACCGATTTTTGTTGTGAAAATCGAATTTCGAATCGAATTTTTTTCTATGTTTGAAGGGTGATTTTTTTGCTATTTGTAATTTTTTTCAGTGTAAAAAAATATTTGTGACAAATGAACAACGCTTGGAAATCATTGAAGCCTTCAGCGACGAAGCTCATTTTTGTCTCAATGGGTACGTCAACAAACCAAATTGTCGAATATGGTGCGAAGAGCAGGCAAAGGCAGTTCAAGAGCTGTCAATGCACTGTTTGTAGGCCGGCGGCATCATTGTACCGTTCTTCTTCAAGAACAATGAAAATCGCTACGTTACAGTCAATGGAGCAAGGTACCAAGCGATTATTACCGATTTTTTTGACTTGGTTGACATGTGGTTCCCACAAAAAGGTTACACACGGCACGCGTGGTGAGCAATTAATCTGACGTTTTGGAGCAGTCCGTTGGCCGCCAAGATCAAGTCTCTTATGTACAGGGATAAGTCAGCCACAATTTCAATTCTCTGGAATACAACATTACAGCTGCCATTGGTGAGATACCGACCGTAATGCTAGAAAAAGTATATATCTGAGTTGTATTCCATTTTCGGACAAATATAGGCGGTATAGATAATGAAAAGATCAGATGGTTTGAAATAATTCTTGTATCGCTTAAGAAATCCTAATCACTTGAATACTTTTATCGGTAACTGAATAATGTGATTTCTCCAGCGAATAACACATTAAATTCTCATGCCGATAACATCAAGAGCATCCGATTCCTTAATATCGGGGTGTACAGATGACATTGATCGACCCTATTCAATCAACCCCACTCAGAGATTGTCGAAAGGTCCACATTCTAGATGGGTTGTTATAGTCCCCACCATATGCGATGAGAATATATAACAGTATATCTACCCCTTTGTAAAGTGTAGAAAAATACTTATGCAATTTTGCGTAAAAGCGCAGAGGAAGTTGCTCCTGTTTAGACTAATGAACACCTTCCGAGCAGTTTGGGATTGAAAAAAAAAAATCGCTTAAGCGGTTATAAAGTTAAAAGTACAAAAGTGAAGGTAACTCATAGGTCGAGTTTTTAGGATGTGAGTTAAACTTATTATTATAAATTTATCGGAACAACTTTTCGTTACATAAAATTTTGGTCTTAATTGAAATAAAATAAAATAAAATAAAACAAATTTAAGTAACAAACTGCGATAAACTGAGTTTAAAGATAATCTACATCCTAAAAACTCGGCCTTAATTTTTCATACAAAATCATGTATTTTGGAACAATTTCATATTTTGTCATATGCACCACATGCTTAGAGATGAATAATATTTTATATTTACCTTAAATTTCTAAAAAAATTTGTTTTTTGCACAATGTTTCTAACTCACCACAAAAATAGTTTTTCACCTCAAAAAAATTTTGCACTACAAAAATTATTTTCCCTTCAAAAAAAAGTTGTTCACCTTAAAATTGTTATCAAAATTTTTTACATTAAAAAAATTCAAATATTTAATTCCTTTATGTTTTTTTATCAAAATAGTTTAAATAGAAATTACTCAAATATATGTATATACACACATAGAAAATAAACATATACAAATCTGTGTGTGTTGGTTTTGTAATTCCATACAAATAAAAAAAAAACTTTAAAAATTGTTTTTGTTTTTTTTCTACGTTTTGTCAGTTAAAAATTTATGGTTATTTTAAACGACTTCCGATTGTTTTTACTACTTTTGTCGATTATTAAACAATTATTAAAAATAAACAACAAAATGGGCTAAATATAATGAAAAATCAGTAGTCCTCTTTTTTTATTACATTTTCGATTAAATTAATTTGTAATTAAGATTATTTTTAACGAAATGAATTTGTTATATTATTTAAAGATTTTGTGAATTTACTTAATGGAAAAATTTGGAATCTATACAAAAACCTATTTATGATACATTTGAGGTCAAGAAGTAGTATATTTAATGACGTTTGGTATCCAATTGAAATTTTCATTTATCATCTCTGGTGGAGAGTGTAAACAATAATTCGATAAAACCGAATTAAATGCTTTTACTTGCTTTTTAATCGGTTCTTCTAAGCGTAGAGCAAAAGTTTTTAGCACTACAGCGCGTATGAGTGTTATCAATAATAATTGTTACTCATACGTACCCAGCAAAAAAATGTTAGTTATTCTGTGGCTATAACTTCTTTCGCTTTAAGTAGTTATGGCGACACAACCTGTATATATTATTTAACACTACACCATTTCCAGCTTTAATTCAGAATTTTCCAAAATAATTTAAAAATTGTGTAAAAATTGTCCAAAATAATTTTAAAATTGTTCAAAAATATTTTAAAATTGTCTAAAAATGTTTCAAAATTGTCCAACCAGTTTTTAAATTATCAAAAAATATTTTAAATTTGTCTAAAAATTCATTAAAGTTTTTGAAAAATGTTTCAAAGTTGCACAAAAATGCTTTTTCATTAATGCATAATCTATTATTCGTTCTAATAAATCAATAGAAAAGTTCGCTTCATTAAACTTATTTTTCTGCATTCTTATGAATTAAATTTTCATCAAAGCATAAATATTACAAAGTACATGAATATTTTGCACTAATGCATCAGAATATCTTGTTATTGCATTTTGATTGATTCCTTAGAGTAAAGTATGAGTAATGGTAGTAGCTACATTTCAATACTTCCATCCTATGACACGCCAATGTTAAATTCATCGAATAAAGCATCATTTTGCTGGGTAGTACAGTACATTTTTGCTGGGTAGTACAGTACATTTATGTAGAAATTAATTATTATGTATTAAGCGGGGTTTAGATTATACCACAAATCATAGGATCTGTCAAAAAAAAAACGAGTCAGATAGCAAAAATCCTATGGCGTTTACAAATTTTGACAGTGAGATAGATTTTTTCGTTTTTTTTTTTTAATATTTCATAAAATTATAAAAATCAAATGGTATCAGTGTTGCATTTTCTTACAAATAAAGAAAAACACAAACAAAACAGTTGTAAAGCAAATTGGCGTTAAAAAACAATTGAGCAACAAGCAAAAACAGCTGTTTTCATCTGATTGCATAAGAATTGCATCTGAAGGTGTAAACCCAAAGCGGTTTACCAAAGAGATTTTTTTGACAAGCGCATCATTTCATAGGATGTTTTTACCCTTTAATATGTCAAATGTTGCTTATAGGGAACATTGTATATTTTTTTTCATAGTTCCTATTGTTTTTGTTGAATTCGATTACACTCACCAAAAAAAGTCTGTAATGGCAACTGAAAATTTTGCTGTTATTACGGGAAATTCTGTTTATTTGAGCCCAGCGGTATTTTTTGCTAATCTTAGCAACACATATCTGCTGACGTGTAGTACAATGAAATTAGTAGAAAAATTAGTAGCCGCTACTAAATTTTAGTAAACTTTTTGTAAAGTGGAATTTAAAATCTGTTTGCTAAAATCAGCAAAAAAAAAATTACTAAATACTATTAATATTAGTACAAAGTTTTAGATTTATTTTTTTTATCGAGCATCAAAAATTTTGATTATATTTTTTAAAAGATGTTTTATACAAAATGAAACAATAAAAATCAAAGGCTTAAAAATCTTAAAAATTGTTAAAACATAAACGAATTTATCATTTTGTTTTAATTTGGTAATTTCTGTTTTGAAAAATATTTTAGTAAATTTTTTTTTTACCTTTAGGTTAAATTTAACTGTTTTTAGGGCTGATTTTAGAACTAAAAACCCTTTTTTAGTGCTATTTTAAGTGGATGTCCTCTTTTTAGACATGAGTCGGTATCTTCACTTCCGATCCCTTTTTTAATCCTATGTAACATTTTAGGGCAATTTAAGTTCCCAGCAAAAAAAAAAAGGTAGTCATTCTGTGACTATAACTTCTTTCATTGGTTCCTAAGCTTCAGTTGACATTCTTTTATGATTTTTTGGTGTTATTCTTAGGCACTTCCAAAAGAATTCATGTGTTCATATTCCAAATGCAGTGATCTGGATATAAACCCGATGCATATCTTAAAAAATCACTCTTCATTACTTCTAAAGCATAAGTTATAGTATATCGTATATTTTTTTTTTAATCTAAATCATTTATTCAAATTGAGAAAATAGTTCTGATGAACTTTTTTAATTTTTTTACTAAATCATTTTTTATATTTTAGTTCAAAATTTCATGAGGGTTAGAACTTATGCCGTTTTGCAATTTTTATAAAAGTTTTTAAAAATCAAGAAAAACAGATTTTTTTCACCTTTAATTGAAACTAGCTGGCCTGTCATTTGCATTTTTTCAGCTTTAAATATTTATGACGACGCAATCTGTTCATTTTTGCATTGTGTATATTATTTAACACTACATCATTTCCAGTTTTAATTCAGAATTTATCAAAATAATTTTAAAAATGGTTAAAAATTATTTCAAATTGCCCAAAAATGTTTTAAAATTGTGCAAAAATTATTTAAAATTGTTCGAAAATATTTTAAAATTATCTAAAAATGTTTCCAAACTGTACAACCAGTTTTTAAATTTTTCAAAAATATTTTAAAATTTGTCTAAAAATTCATTAAAATTTTTCAAAAATGTTTCAAAAACTCTTTTTCACTAATGCAGAATTATTTATTTGTTTTAATAAAGAGTATTTGTATATCAATGCATAAATTTCGCTTCTTTAAACTTTTTTTCCAGCATTCTTATTAATTAAATTTTCATCAAAGCTTAAATATTACAAAGTATATGAACATTTTCCACTCATGCATCAGAATATCTAATCATTGTATTATCATTGCTTCCTTAGAGTAAAGTATGAGTAATGCTAGTAGCTACATTTGAATACTTCCATCCTATGACACGCTAATGTTAAATTCATCGATGAAACCATTAGAAAAGAAGTGATGCCTTTGCTTCTTTGGCAGCTTCGTTTTTGCTGGGTTTGTATGTATAAGTTTAAATTATTAGAAATAACATTTCCTTCAATATCGACTTTTTTAAATTTAGTAATTTTTTTGCTAATTTTAGCAAACCGGTTTTCAAAAATTTGTAAAATGATTTCTGAAATTAGCAACGAAAATTTGTAGATATTCTGTAAAAATTCTGTAATTTGTAAAATGTAAATAGCAAAAAGATTTGCTAAATCATAATTTTTTTACTAAAAATCAGTAGAAAAATAGTAAAGTGGGATTGAAAACCGTTTACAAATTTTTCTACTAACTTTTTTTTCTGAGTGTAGATGGTTTATCTAAAGTTTGCACGAAATCGGTCGACGCGTTCGTGAGTTATGACTTTTCATGTCAACATGCGATTTTGTCCATATAAAAAAACAACAACAACAAATACGTAGGCGCCAATAAGCGTGTGCGGTATGTATACTGTGTGCTAACTTTATACACACAGTAAATACACGTTGTAGCGCATACACGCATACACATTGACAGCTGTCAGTAAGTGATAATTTTAAGATTCTTTTTCATTGAACTCGCAGATCGAGAAACCAATGAACCAATGAATTTGATTCAATGTTAATATTCATGCGTAGCGGAGCATGCCGCGATCCGCTAGTTAAAAATATTTTTAACCACGCCCACTTTAATTCTGACATTTTCTTTAGATAAAATCAGATGGAAAAGCAGATAATGTAAACTCCGCTTTAATAATACTCAAGCATGCCCGTAATGCAGTATATTTTTGGGGAAATTTTATGACAAATGGCCAAATACAATAGGCCGTAACTTCGGAATTTATCCATGGATATTCTTAATCTAAATCTTGACAACTTTTTTGGAAAATGGGCTTAATGCTTAAAACTCTTTTACAACTTTTATTTCTACGATTTAAATCAAAATTTAATTTTTGTCAAATTCAGACTATTTTTTTTTTTAATACAATATATTTATACCTAATAAACATTGAAAAGTTAAAATTTCAAGTGCTTTAAATATTGCTTGTATTGTGCTTTATTTTAAGTGTTTTTCTCAAGTCAAAATCAAGTTCATACAAATAAAAATAATTTGATTTATATTTTTTGTTTATTGTCAATATTTTAAAATAAAATAAAAACATTTGTTAAACTTTACAAATTTCTTGTGAAGATTTTTATAAAATCTTAATTTCTTCATGGATTTTAAAGAAAAGTTAAGCCACATTTATTTGGATCTAAACTCTGTCCATACATTATATTTTTTTCTTATTTCAGGAAGATTCTACAAATTTCTACGCTTCAAAACAAAAAAAGTATTAGTCGAAAACCCATCGGAAGTTAAAAAATCAAGATTAAATATACAAAACTAATATTTTAAAAATGTATGTATGTTTATGAATTGTACCAAAACCAGTCATTACCTTGTTTGTATGGCTTTGTTTAAGCTTGAAGTTTGGGCTTGAAAACAAATATAATTATTATGTTGTTTGAACTTGAATTAAACTGTGATTCAAGGCTTGAATTAAAGTAAAATCTCACTGTAATGTTCGACTTGAATTTTAGTGTCCGTTTTGCTGGAATATGCTATTGAATTAAAGTGTAATTAAAGTATAAATCAAGGCTTGAAATTGGAATACATGACTTAAATAACACTTGATTTAAACTTTAATTCCAGCGAAAATGCTTATTGGGTATCTATTGCACTTAAGCTACTGAATCGATTAAATGATAAATAATATTTATAAAGTTTCTCATTTGATTAAAAATTATTCGATTAATTTAATGACCAATAAAATAATTCATGATTTTCGAATAACAAATAAAATAAATAATATTGTTATTTATAAAAAAAAACAACCTTAAGCTCAAAAAATTTAAAAAGAATAAAAGAAAAAGGTTAAAGTTTAAATAAAAGTTAAAATTAATAATTTTTCGATTTTTGCCCCTGCCCGTAAAAATGTATTAAAATCCCATTTTAATAGATGCCTACGCCGGAGTAAAAGCCATAATGCAAAGTTTTAAGTACCTAGCTCCAGGGGTTTTCGGCTGGGTGATTAAGGGGATACTTTTTCCCTTTTTACCACATATTTATCGCGTTTTTACAATTTCCAAGCAATACACCTTCAGGAAATTGACACATACCCCAAGGAAAATATATTTTAAATTTCAGATGTCTTGCCAAAGCGGTTTGGGTAGGCCGTTAAGGGGGAAACTTTTCCTGAAATTTTCAAAAATAACCTTATCAGTGAATTAGTACATACACCACTGCACATATTTAGAATTTTAGCTTCCTAGCCAAAGCGCATTGAGTTGATTGCTAAAGGAGGCCCTTTAGCTCATACTTCATGGAACACTTATTTTAAATTTCAGATATCTAGGTGAGCTAAATAACAATAAAATCTACCGTAGATCCATTACAAATAACACACAGGTTTTTTCAATTTATTTCATACGAGTCCCAGTATATAAAAGTTTTACCTAGCACCGCCAAATGCATTAGGGGTTTTACTATACTAACCGAGTACTTTCATTTATCAACACCTTTTTTTAATCAATTTAATTCTTTTTCAAAAAACTTACTTTTAATGGTACAGTACACTCAGAATATTATGTAGTTAACTGTTTGTAGTTTAATAAAAAAGTTTTCCGTTGCATTTAAAAATAAAGGAACATACATTTATTTTTCAAAGAAATATCTATATTAACTTTTTTATACATTTATTTAAAATGATTTACTATCATTTACCGATTTTTTTCAGTTTCATTTATTTTTTTCATTTGTTTAAAATTTAATAAAAATTTACCCACAAAACGGAAATTTGTGGTTTATTTTTGTCCGTAAGAGTTATTGCAAATTTAAATTTTGTTTGCTGTCTGTTTCAAAAAAAATATTCAAAAAATTTCAATTTGTTTTTTATTTAAATTGGTTGTATATAGGTATACATGAGCGCCCCGGTAGGCTAGTTGGTAGCGTGCTAGCTTATCAGTGCGGGGGTCGTGGGTTCGATTCCCACCAGAGGCTCCGGTCTGCCTTCGCTACAACGAGCCGAAGGCCTTCGTTGATAGTGCTCGGTTAGGGAATTAAAATATAATTTGTGATTATATGTTTAATAAAATAAATAAATAAATAAATATGTATACAAAATTTTTCAATTCAAATTACAAGAACTTCATAAACACGCATACATACACAAACACATTCACACAAAAAGTATCTATAGCTATGCATACATACATTTTGTATTGTAAAAAATACTAAAAGGGAAACAATTTCAAATAAATGATAAAATCATTTATTGTTTAAGGAACTGGTAGGTAAAATTTTGTCATTTATTTAACTGATTATATCATTTGTTTCTTATAGATGTGTCAGCTGTTTAATCAACATTTAAAAATAAATAACAAAAGGTATTTAATTTAAATGAAAATTAAGTAAACCGATTTTTAAATAAAATATCATTTCTTGTAAATGACATTTTCTGTTATTTTAACTTACAAACTATTTTAAGTGTATACATACTTTCGTTTCGCATTGGAACCATTGTTATAAAATTAAATTTTGTATGACCATACATAATCAGCCATAATCATGTTTAAACAAGACTATGCCTGCAATGTAATAGAATTTGACAGTTTCTTTTTTCTTCTTTTTTTTTTTTTGTCGCATAAACCCAACATTAAGAAATATCGTATACAAAATTTAAGTTTTATAAATAAAATTATTTATACTTAAAACAGATATACTTTATTTCACGCCATATTTTCCAGAATAAAAACAAAAACATTTATATTCTCTAGTATTGTTTTGTAACTTTGGCAAATTTCCTCTATAGACAAATTTATGATGTCTGCAAAATATAAGATAAACTTTTTAAAATTGTTCCCCTGGATATTTGTTTCTGTTTTATGTTTGTATTTACGTATTTCTAAACTCATATTTCACAAAACATTAGTAAACTAATAATGCAAACATACAACTATAAATCTTAAAAAAAAAAGGATTTTTAAAAATTTGAAGAAAAAAAATGAGAAAAGTATAGAGAAACAAAACGAAAAATGCACTTTTTAAAGATCTAATATTAAAGCAAAAAAATACATGGAAAATTCAGCAAAAAAAAACACATAAAAATTTCAAACAAATATCATCACTCTTTTTCTTCAGTTTCCTGTATGCACTTGCATAAAGAAAATTTATGATATGAAATACACACATGCACTTTCGCATATTTATGTACAAATGTTGTTGTATTTGTTTAAAAAAAAAAACGAACTTGATATGAAAATTCATACAAGCCATATGAATGTTAGATAAATATAAGACAGTTGATAATGTTAATGTTTAAGAACATTTAACAAATTAAATTTTGAGCTGAAATTGGTTAAATAAATTTTGTTTGATTTTATAGCACCGTGTTATGGACCATATCTTTGATTGTTTTTCCTATTTTAGGAAAAGTAACTTTTAGGAAATTTTTCCTATTAATTAATGAAAAGGGGATATAGGAGAAATAAAAGGTGGTGAAAGTTGAAGGGCATCAAATACTGGCATCAACACTGTAATTGCACGAGATGATAAATCTGAACACATCTGATTAGACCACATGATCTAATTAGATATCAAAAATTGAGAAATAATTTAAGATCTATTAGATATGAGAAAATCTAGGCAATTTTATTTGGATATCAAATATCTAATTAGATTCAATAATACACTTAAAAATATTTTGTAAATTATAAAAATACACTTAAAACAGTTTGTTAGTTATAATAACAAAAAAACCAGTTAAAAGAAATGATATTTCACTTTAAATCCGGTGTTCTTACTTGTTATTAAAATTTAATCGTTTTTTTTTATTTATTTTTAAATGGTGATTAAACAACTGGCATAGCTGTAAAAACAAATGATTAATCAGTTAAAAATAAATGCTAAAATTTTACCTACCAATTCCGTCAAAATAAATGATTAGTCATTTATTTGAAATTAATTCGGTTTTTTGTTTTTTTTTTTATATTTTTTATCTACAAAATGTAGACTCACAAGTGTAAAAAAAACTTATGTGTGTATGAAGTTCTTGTCATTCGAATTAAAACGATTTTGTATATAAACAAATAATTGAAATAAAAAAAAATGGAATTTTTTTAATATATACACAGAAAAAAGTATCACAAAATTTAAAGTAATTAAAAATATTTGTTAAAATTCAAATTTGATTTCCAAAAATTTTTTGTTTGAATTGTTTGTAAATCGTTATTTTTCATATACAAATTCTTTGAAAATTAAAATTTAAGTTACAAAAAAATAACAAAAAGTTTTTTGTACACAGAAAAAAAGTATCACAAAATTTAAAGTAATTAAAAATATTTGTTAAAATTCAATTTCAATTTCTAAAAATTTTTTGTTTGGAATGTTTGTAAATTGTACCTTTTTATATAAAAATTTTTTGAAAATAAAAATTGAAGTTACAAAAATATAACAAAAATTTTTTTGTATTTAAAAATGTTCTATGGATGATTTTCAATATTGCAAACAGAATTTTGTAATTTTATTCTGTGTAAAATTTAAATTTTTAATAACTATAACGAAAACAAATTAACCACAAATTTCCATTTTGTGGGTAAATTGTTTTTAAATTTCAAACAAATTCAAAAAAATAAATGAAATGGAAAAAAAATAGTAAATGGCAGTAAATCATTTTGAACAACTGTATAAAAAAGATAAAAATAATTATTTTTTTGAAAAATAAATGTATGTTCTTTTATTTTTAACTGAATTGAAAACTTTTTTATTACACTACAAACAACTAACAGTTATATAACCAAATATATGTTAAAGGTAACAACACTTAAAATACTCCATGCATAAAAATACGAAGTAAATGTCAACGTCTAAAACATTCGTAAAATATTTCAAATAATTTTTTATGGAAAACAACAATAATTGTGTCAGCTAAAGTCTTATTTAATAGCTGACTGTAAAAAAATAAGGCTAAAAAGATTAAAATATTTTTTAGGTTTGTTAATATATTTTAATATTTTTATTTAAAAAAAAAACCTTTTACATCTAATTTATTATTCATTACTAAAAGAATAAATTATTTTAAATGAAAACTGGTTTGTGGGTGTATTTTTTTTTTAAAGCGACCGTTAAATTTAATAAATGTTTTATATTTATTTACGAAATAAATAATATATTTGTATGTTTTTAATTAATTAAATAAAATAAAGTTTTATTTATTTTAGCTAAATAAATATTATTATTTCAAATGCTATTGATTGCATTAAATTAAATTCTAATATTTATTATTTTTCAATTTATTTTAGATTAAATTCTAATATCGAACTAAAAAAAAACTGATAAAATTGATAAATTACATTTTTATAGTTTATAAATGAGTTTTATTGTTATCTTCTGCACAATGACCCTTAGTTCAACTATACTACTTTCATGGGTGTTGATGTCTCTTTTTTCTTTCTTATTGTTTATCTCAAAAAAAAAAAGAAGAGAAGAGAAATGTTTGCCATTCTTTAACACCCTCTGGTAAATTGCAATTGCATCCAATGTTTTCTTTTATCCTTACTATGTGTATAAGGATGTGTTTGTGTGTGTGTGTGTGAGAGTGTAACATTAATGAAGTTTTAACAAGCATTTTAAATGACAGCTGCCATTGAGTTTTTTTTTACTATTCGAACTACTACAAATACACATACATACACACCTACCATAACTAGAGCACAAACAATGAAAAAAAAAAAACGTAAGCAACTTCAATCAGAAGGAAAAGTGAACAGATTCTAGGCTACTCAATAATTCTTTGCGATATACATATAGAAACATCAATATTGTTGACACTTTAGTAGTAATAATTTTAACAAACAAATTTATGTTGTATTTTATTTACATAACTTAAATACCAATTAGTCTATTTAAACTAGTGGTGCCCAAAAGTTCCTTATGGAAGAGCAAACACCAACACATTTAAAGAATATCTAATTTTTATTCAATACTTTTTATTGTAAAAACCAATACATACAAAGAAAAAAAGAAAAAAAAATATTTCATATCATACGTTAAACAAAAACAAAATCTACATTGATGATTGCTGTCGTCAATGTTTACCAGCAAAGCATACGAAAGTGTTGTTGCTTTGCACTTGCGTCTATACAATGAAGAACGAAAAAAAAACTAATAAGTCAAAGTTGTTTGTGTATTTCGTATTCATAGTGCTGAGTGCTCTATGTGTATTAAAACACACAGTCTATGGCTAAGTGCTTTTACAAAAACAAATGAGCACCATGCGCATAGGGCTTGGGCACCCTTGATTTAAACGGTGTAAGTGTAATGGTCAGCACATTGCACTGTTACACAGAAGGTTACGAGTTCGATTCTCAGCGATGGCAACATCAATTCAAAAAAATAATATGTTTGATTTTTTCTATCCCTCATACAATCGCGACTTGTGTAATCTATTCGCAGAGTCTATGAAGAAGAATATAAGGATTTTAATGGAAACGCATTTCTTACTAAATTGTACCGGCATAAACGGACCGGTAAGTCGGCAAACGGTAAATAGTTTAGATAACCTTCTGATCATAACCCCCAGGGAGGTGAGATGGGCTATAGATAGTTTTACCCCACTTAAGGCAGCAGAACCCGATGGAATCTTCTCCGCTCTATTACAACAGAGTTTGAGATTATTGGATTCACAATTGGCTGGAATTTTTAATTCATGCCTAAAATTTTCGTATATACCAAGGCTTTAGCAGGAGGCCAGGTTGGTTTTTATAGCAAAATCGGGAAAGAGACATATATTGACCCAAAAGTTTTTCGTCCCATTAGCTTAACATGTTTTCTGCTCAAGACTATTGAACGTATGATCAATCGCATGGTTGATCTGCTGTGTTTTCGGCAGCATGCATTCATTAAATGGTCTTGTGATGCGCAGTTTTTGTTAACATAGATAGGACTATTATAATAACGTCACGACAAGTACGCTAATCCAGTCTCTACAATTTATTGATGTGAACAGAACACTTTTCGACTAGGTCGGTCACATGCTACAGAACCGTTGGATATATTGTGTCGGTGAAACGAAAATCTGGAGAGTGGGGATAGTGACACTCCACAGGCAGAAATTTTATTTCCTCATTTGTGGGTTACCACATATCTCAGTCTTTTAAGGACTTTAACCAAAGAAGTATTCGAGCCTGTCTGCTACGCAGATGATGTGGTGATACTACTGAGGGGAAAGGATCTGAATTATGTATGTGAGGGGCCTGTAGGCCACTTAAACTATGTAATGACGGAGCAAATTCTAGGAGACTGAATGTGAACCCGAATGGAAAGAGAAGGCGGGTTACGATTACCCCTCCTGTTTTGAAGGGTTTGAAGATTTTAATTAAGTATGTTACCAGGGGTGGTTCTATATAAAAAACTATGCTGAGTAGAGTAGAATTACTTAAGCTTACCGTGTTGTGAGCAATGTTTAAAATAGCAGTGGGCTCTAAATAGGGATTGAATCCAAGAATAACCCACTGATTTACACAAGTGTCTTTAGATCGTTATAGACATATGCCACTATTATGTGCTGGCCTTCAAAACGGGGGAAATGTAATGTGGGGAAACTCCAAATTGTTTATCGGCTATCTTGTCCTAGTAGCACGATTAGATCGGCATCTACAAGGGCAATGCAGACAATACTCTCCATCAGACCGATTGATGTTCAAGTTAAATATAAGGCTGCACTTGCAGCTTACAAGCTGATGGTGCTGGGGGAGTGGTTTCTTGGAAGCCAGCGTACCCGGATCAGGAAGATCCGCCAGGCTATCACATTTTGGATATGGCATGTGATAGGGTGGCGGAACAACATGTATTGGCGGACTACGATTTTTTTAATCCTGACAGGGAGCGCTGGACGGATGGAGATATTTTGGATGATACCAATGGAATCCATTACTACACTGATGTCTGCAAACTGGATGGAAGAACTGGTTTGGGTTTCCTTTGTGGAGATCTAGGAACGGAAATTTGCTTCCGACTTCCGAACCACAACACTGTTTTTTAGGCAGAGATTGTGACTATTACCGAGTGCATTCGATTTTTAACTGTGATTGATTATTCGGGGGATGCAGTGATCTTTACTGATAGTCAGGCTGCGGTTAGACTCTGCCAGATGACTCGGGAAAATCGAAGACGGTTTTCAACTGCAAGAGGCTGATAAAAATTATTCTGGCAGGAGTCATCTGAGGTTGATATGGGTACTGAGACACTGTGGAGTGGGGGAGAGTGTGAGGGCTGACGAACTGGCCAGGGATGGATCGAACCTGCTCTCTGTTAACTTCCAAAATCCGAGACCTTTTCGGATGAGGAAAACGGAGTTTGAACAATTTTTCACCAACATGCACAATGAGATCTGGAATGGAGATAATGTTGGTGCCATCACAAAAGCCCTGTGAGGTGACCCGTACGTGGACAGGACAAGGGTTATTTTAAGACTGGGCAAAGGGGAATTGGTCACTCTACACAACAATCACTTCTTTCGAAATATTGATGGAGTGACTATGTAATGTGTAGGGCCTGTGTTGAGCACTTCCTTTTTTTTTTGGCCGCCTTTCGCCAGAAGAAGGCTAAGGCAATGACACGGGGACCGTCTTTGGTGCGCTTGCGGGGGGTTGATTTGGGAAAACTAAAGTATACCTAAGGGATACTGAATTCTTAAGGTATACTGGAATGTTTATAGGAAGTTTTGGGAGAGCGCACAACATGCCGATTCTCTGACATTGGTGTATGCCACACATTTTTGGGTGCTCATGAAGGGCCTAACCTAACCTAACCTAGTCATCGATTATAGTTTTTTTTTTTTTTTGTTAACAATTCCTTTTGCGTCCCTAAAACTTTTCATAGTACCTAGTACTTCAAATATTTTCGTATGTTGCATATGCCTGAACTAGTGTGTGTGTGTTTTTGTAAGCTGTCGCTACTGCTGCTTCTGATGTGTTCTGGTGTTTATGTTGAAAATTGATGTGATAAATTGCCAAATGATTTGAAAGTCAGTATATGTTGTAGAGATAACAAAGTGATTTAGCACAATTTTTTAGATATATTTTTAAAGATTTTTTTTTTATTTTTGTACAATAAATAACTTTTCAAATAATAATTAAGTAAAAACTGATTTGGATTTTGATTTTAAAATCTGATTTTTAAATTGCTTTTAAATTTTTGTGAATATCACAAAATTCTTAGGCACAACATCAGACTCGACAATGTTTTTAACTACGGCCAACTCTTTTAAATACCCGCCGTTATGAAAGGATAATTTATATAGATTTATTGTCTTCGAATAAACCTTATTATTTTTAAGTCTATAACTAAAAAATTTTTAAAGTTATAAAATAACTATTTCTCAAATAAAAACCTATTTTTCTTCCCAATCTTAGGCAATTGTTTGTTATAATGTTTATTATTCATTGTAAAATACAAATTTGTTTAACCATTTGCTCATAATCAAAACCATTACACAAATAAAGTAATGCTACTCATAATTTTTCCTAACAGCAATTTTCGAAATTTTTAAAATTTACTTTACATATACAAAACAATTGTTAAAATAATAAATATTTTTATGAATATTTTTTAATTGCAAAAAAAAAAATAAATTGCTATGAAATTTTGTTTCTCACAAAAAAAGTACATAAATCTGGGGGAAAAATAAACTTTTGTTCACGATAACAAATAGAATATAGGAAATAGAAAAAAGCAGGACACTTTATAAATACAGTGAATACCTTCATATTATACTTTTAGTGGGTTAAAAATTTTTTTACCGGAAATACAATATGATTTCCACATAATATTCCACCTCTTAACGTTTTTACTTTTGTTAAGCTTACTATGTACACACTCAGAATTTTATGCAGTTTACATAAATAATAAATAAGAAAGATATCCACATTTATTTATTCACCACACAAAAAATTAGATTCATTATGACAACCAAATTTTTTTCCAACCGAATGGTTTGGTTGGAGCCACCGATATATTTGTTTGTGGCAACAGATATTTACCAAACCAAATAATTTAGTTGCCGCAACCAAATAAATTCGGTTGTTACAATGAATCTGTTTTCTCTGTGTACCATATAGCGATTTTTTTTTATTTTAATTTATTTATTTCATTTGTTTGTAATTAATTATAAATTTACTCACAAAACTGAAATTTGTGGTTTGTTTCATTTTTATTCAAATTGCAAGAATTTGATGAAATTGACACACATTAAGTCATTTACATAAGATGTGTATGTAGTGTGGGTGTCATAAATAAAAAAACATAAATATAAAATGAGCAATGCTTTTCTTTCGGTTCAAAATCATGAAATTTTTTCTATTCCAAATAAATGGAATAATTATAATTTTGTACAAAACACAAATTTATTTAAAATCGAATTGCAAGAATTTGATGAATGTGACACACACACACATTAAGCCATTCATATAATATGTGTATGTAGTATGAGTCATATATTAAAAAAAAAACATAAAATGTGCGATGCTCTTCTTTCGGTTCAAGATCGTGAAATTTTTTCTTTTCTACATAAATATAAAAATGGGGAATACAAAGAAAATGTTTTTAGACATTGTCTGGTCGGCTACGTACTTTAACAACATTCTTTGCATCCTATAGTGTTTCTTATTGTACACCCAGAGAAAATATTAGTTGCAATTCGATCAAAACCATAAACATTTATTTGTGAGGATTTTACTTTATTTGGAATAACCAAAATTCATTAATAAAGCACACATGTTGTATTGGTAATTAAAAAAAGGGAATAGAAACTAAAAATCAATCCTATTATTCAATTATTGGTATTTCCAATTATCTTTAAAAATAAAATTCGTTTAGTATTTGTGTGCGGTGGAAGCAACCATTTACTTAGTGAATATATTAGAAATTTGGTACAATCTATCAAATTTATTAAAAAATTGTCGATATTCAAAAGTGGTAACTACAAGTACGGTAATTCAGATCAAATATATTATTTAATTAGGGTTTCAGTAGAAGCAACCGAATTGTGGATTGTATTGATAATAGACGTCACTAATAATTGGTATTGATAAACAAAATTTATACTAATAATTGTTTTCCTTACAAATTGTTTACATTCAAAATTAGTCATGAAAATGTATAAGTGTTTGTGGGATAGTGGGTAGAGAGGTAGCTCAGTACTCCGAATTTCCGAGTTCAAATCCCGGAAAAGGCAAATATTTAAAAAATAATTTTTTTAATTTAAATAAAATATTCAAAAGTTTAAATGGCAAATATATCAATGAAAATTAAAGTAAGTTGTGGTGCAGTAAGCAAGAGTGTGCACTATGAATCTGAATGTCCAGGTTCAATAACGGAAAAGCTAAAAATATTTTTTTTTTTAAATAAAATTTTGTGGAACGTAATAATATTTCTGTGGAATATAAATATTACATTTTACAACTGAATATTGGCTTTCACAACTAAAAATATAATTTTATATGAAAACAGTTGTCGTAACCGCCAGAATTCGATTGGCAACAAATTCGGTGGCCACAACTGATACTGTTTTCTGGGTGTACACATTTATTATTTCACTAACAACTTTATAGGAAAAGCTGATGAAATCTATACCCATATTGATTTAATGAGTTAAGATAAGATTTACTTACGAACTGTTGTCTGTGTTTCACAATAAATAAATGCAGTAAAAATTGCAAAATATGCACTTAAAATCAAAAAAATACGTACTATAAATTGAAAAAAAAATGTATTTAAAATTTACCGATTTTTGTAAATAATATTTATTTGTCGAGAGCGTTTGTTTGAAAAATAAATCCAACATAAATGTCTTGGTATATGACAATGATAATAAAATGTACCTTTAATTAATTAATTATTTCAATTTTAAGAAAATATGAACAAATATCCAATAAAATGTAAATATCCAATAAATGCACCAACAGTTATAAAATATGCAACAAAATATGCACTTAAAAATCAAATATACAAAAATATACATTTAGAACAAAATATGCAAATTGATGCCATTTTGTTGCAAATTTTTTTGATTCGGAAAAGTATTTGATCTAAATCGTTTTCGGGCCTATTGATAACAAATATGCATTTGCATGAAAGTCTTTGCCCTGTAAATTACATCTCACATCAGCAATCAGCTGATATTGCAAGAATTTCAAATAAATGAATAAACATTTGTATTTTTCTAATCGGTAGGTAAAATTCAATTATTTATTACTTTTAACTGAATAATCATTTGTTTTTACTGATTTGACAAAATGTTTAAATTTTAAATAAATTTTCATTTCTTTTAAATTGTGATTTCTGTTGTTTTAACTTACATACTATTTTTAAGTGTATCATTTGAATAACCATAAATTTTATTTTATTTTTTTATCATTATATTCTATGTATTTTAATGGAATTGAAACTAAAATTTATGTTTAAATATTTTTGTTGGTTATTTTTCGTATTTTGCAATATTTAATGTGAAATTTTTAATTCTTATAAATATTTTTGTTGATTAATGCAAATATTTTTTTCTGGCTGTTTTTTTTTTAATTTAATTTTAATTAATATTCTTATCTGTATTATGCACCAGGCGATTACTTCTAGTTTCTTTAATTTTATATAGTCTCATTTTTCACTGTTGTTGGGGAGCTATTTAAAATTAATTGCTTTAGTTGTGTTGGGCGTTAACATTGTAAATTGTTAAGGAAAGTTCATTGCATTTAAACGTATAGTTAAGAAAATATTAAAAACATAAGCAAAAATGTTACAAAAATTATTTCTTTTTTAAAAAGATTAACTTTTGTGCTGTGATTGGAAATTTTTAAAAATAACTAGTATAAGTGAAATTTAATATATTTTAAATATATTTTAATAAAAACGTATAAAAAATTGTTTATAGTTTGTTATAGCAAAAATTTACATAACCACAAAATTAATACAAATGTAATAAAATTAAAAACCACACAGCGTATGATTAATAATTATTTGAATGTTGTTCATTTATTACTCATACGTAGCGTATAGCAAAAGTTATTACCATCATCGTAATACAGACATATACATACGTATATCGTAGGGTGAAATGCAAAAATCGCATAACTAACATTTTTATTTATTTTTTCATGAGAAATAAAAAAAACTTCTATCACCACCATTTATCTCTTCTTAATCCTCTTTCCAAAAAAAATGTGATAGTTTTAATGCTACAACGATAAAATTTTGTTGGAAAATGAAGTTGAATGCAGTGCTTTATACTCAGCCAAATAAATCATAATCATTAATAAAATCAGTTTTCAAAATTTTATTATTTACATGGTTTTGCATTTCACCTAACGATGTACTACTATTTACACACTTATGAAGAGAGAGACCACAACATCAAGTTGTATATAATTAAAATTTGTTATATTACTTAATATTATTATGACAAGTTTAAATTGTCATATGTTTAAAGCTAAAAGCATTTATGCTAAGCTAACTACAATACTCTTTAATACACGTTAATGGTGTTAAAATAAACTAAATGAAATTGAATCAATAATGAGGAATAATTATAATAATCAAGTTACGACTTTCTATCAAACAACACTTTAATGCACTTAAATAACAATAGAAACACATGCATAAACATGTTGATAGCATTAAATGTATATGAGTGTGTATGTGTGCGTTTATACATGCATTTATACACTCTCAGAAAATATTGTCGATATTCAAAAGTTAGTAACTACATATACCATAGAACCAACCGAATAATGGATTGTATTGATTACACAGTTCAACACAAAAAAAAATACGGTGTTCCAACGATTGACTCTTGTTAAGAAGACCAAAAAAAAAAATATACGTGTTTCGGCGTTTTGATAGTTTACATCGGAATTTAATTTTACAGGCGGTTTAAGTTTCCCAGCTCTGGCCTGTTCTTGCAGCATATAGGTATATAAAACTATGTTTTCTTTACAACTGAGGTGTTCAGCAACTTTGTAGATAACGGTATGACAAATATTTTTGTAGAACATATTAACCCTCTAACTACCCCTCATAACGGAATTTTTTGGCTTTATTCTAACAAATTGTAAAAAACAGTATGAAAAAGGAGAAGGGCGGGCATGAAATGTTCTACAAAAATGTTGGCCATAAAATTCTACCATATATGTCAGAACACACCAAAACCCAAAACTTAACACAAATACCAAAAACCAGACAATTTCAAGATTGCTCATCAGATTTCTAGTCAAATTTCGGGATCATCTTTGAAAAATGGGGAACATGAAAACAAACTTTTTTGGCAACACTGCGTATACGCATGCACCAGTTATGATAATGTTGGTACCATAGTATTTTTTGTGGTGCTATTGGAACCTCAAAAGTACTATGGTACTCCTATGAACTATTTGATACAAAGTATTTAGAAGTTTTCATGCGTTGATGAATTAAACACAAACATATAAAAATATTGAAAATTTGATTAAAATTTTAATTGTTATGAATCTGAAATTTCAATCAAAAATTTTAATAGATTTGGTGCTGGAATTTCAATAAAAACGGTATTTAAGTTATAATTGTTATAAAATGTTGAAGATTTTTGATAAAAAAAATTTTATTGGTATGATTAAAAAAATTAATGAAAAATTTCAATTAATTTTAACAACAAAAAAATTTAATTTTTGATTGTATTTACAAATAGTTTTTTCTGTGTAGAAAAATTTTAATTTATAAAAAAAAATGCACAAATTAACTCGATTACTTTTGAATACACAAAACACTTGTAACAACCACTTTAAAGCTGCTAATTGCTTTTGAAATTGCCTTAGAAATTCAAATATAAATTTTTTAAATCGAGCAACATTTTTATATTTTATTATTTTTTTTTTTTCAATAATATTTCAGAAAAAATAAAAAAAAATAATTCAAATTTATTCGAATTTATCATTTTTGTTTTAATTTACTAATCCTTGTTTTGAAAAATATTTTTAGTAAATTTTTTGGATTTTAAAGTCAAATTTTAGTTGTTTTAGGGGCTGATTTTTAGAACTAAAAAAAACTTTTAGTGATATTTTAAGTGGATGACCTAGTTTTGGACACAAGTCGGTTGTGAAAGGTATCTTCTCTTCCGATCCCTTTTTTCTATTTAAGTTTTGTATGTATAAGTTTTCATTATTAGAAATAACATTTCTAATAATATCCACATTTTTAAAATTAGTATTTTTTATTTACTAATTTTAGCAAATCGGTTTTCAAAAATTTGTAAATTTATTTCTGAAATTAGCAACAAAAATTGTAAACATTTTGTAAAAATTCTGTAATTTGTAAAATGTAAAAGCAAAAAATTTAGTAAAATTGTTTGACTAAAAGTCAGTACAAAAATAGTAAAGTGGAATTAAAAACCGTTTACAAATTTTTCTACTAACTTTCTGAGTGTAAAAGTAGATCTGGTGTCCGGTAAATTCGAAAAATAAAATTTTACATTTTATCACATTTATGTTGAATATAAATATTAAATTAGACATTTAAATATTGGCTTTCATGACAAAAAATTTTATTTTATATGAACATAGTTATCGTAACCGCCCGATTATCGATTATCAACAAATTTGGCAACAACTAATACTGTTTTCTGGGTGTATTAAATCATATTTGACATTTTATATACAACAATGTTAATAAATTATTAAATTAATAACAAAGTAATACTTTAAATCATGTTTTGTAAGAACATAAAAGTTACATTATATGTATATAGAATTACACTCACAAAGTAACATAAGAATAGTCGTAAATTGATACATCATAATTTCAAATTTTTTTTGATCTTGATATAAGAATTCCAAATGTCTTATTTATGATAGAGATGTTATTTAAAGAGTTTAGCTCAAATTGAAAAATAGATGTCTGAGAAGACTTGTGAATATATGACCATCGATATGTATATGTTTTTGTATTTGATACTTAAATTTATTTATAAAATTTATGCTAATTTTTGTCACAATTTAAATTAGTTCGATAATGTGGCATTTTGAAACTTTTTATATATTTTTCATTTTTCGAACGACTAAATATATAAAAATTGGGGTAAAATTTATATAAATCCAGTAATGATATCTGAAAGGTGCATTATTGTTTTATTTTTAGAATTTTATACTAACAGAAAATTACAAGGAAACTTTTCTATAGAAAAAAAAACAGTGAAGTGCAGAGGATTATTGTCCCAAGGCGATTTTCATTCTGTTGCAATTCATTCTGAGAAATTCTTAGCAGATATTAAAATATGCTTATAGAATTGTTTCGTTGGGATGGGTGGTTGAGAGAGACTCTGCAGTCCCGACTTCTTCTCATTTTTAGAAAATGAAAACAGGAAATTGCTAATACAATTCGAGGTGTCTTATAATAACACTGTAAAACAACTTCAAACTTTTTCCAAAATTACGGGGTTCCGACGATTGATTCTTGTTAAGGAGACCAACAAAAATATACGTGTGTCGGCATTTTGATATTTTACATCGGAATTTCATTTTAGAGGCGGTCAAAGTTTCCCAGCTCTGGCCTCTTCTTGCAGCATATCGGTATATAAACTATGTTTTCTTTACATCTGAGGTGTAGGGTATGTTCAGCAACTTTGTAGATAATGGTATGGCAAATATTTTTGTAAAACATATTAACATTCTAACTCCCCCTCATAACGACATTTTTTGGCTTTATTCTAACAAATTGTAAAAAGCACCCCGAAAAGGGGCAAGGGCGGGGATGAAATATAATACAAAAATGTTGGCCATAAAATTCTACTATATATGTCAGAACACACCAAAAGCCAAAACTTAACACAAACACCATAATTTTCAATTTTCTTACAAATTAGCAAAAAATGCCGTTTTGAGGGGGAGTTAGAGGGTTAATATGTTCTACAAAAATATTTGCCATTCCATTATCTACAAAGCTGCTGAACACACCCTACACCTCAGATATAAAGAAAACATAGTTTTATATACCGATATGCTGCAAGAACAGGCCAGAGCTGGGAAACTTTAACCGCCTCTAAAATGAAATTCCGATGTAAACTATCAAAACGCCGACACACGTATATTTTTGATGGTCTCCTTAACAAAAATCAATCATCGGAACCCCGTAATTTTTTTTTGTGTTGAACTGTGTAATTAATAATTTTTTTTTTTGTAAAAAATTATGGACCAGTTTTGTAATAAAGACTTAAGTTTTTTTTTTAATTTTATGGTACTATTAAGACCACTTAAGTCAAATGTTTAAACAAATTTTTAAGCCCTCAACACCTCAAACACCTTCAAAATCAAAAAATGTTGAAAAAAATTAACTTTAGATTTTTACTTAAGTTTTCACTATTTTTAAATTTGAAAAATGCATTTGAATTTGTCAATATTCTACAGAAGTATTGTTTAATATTTCTTTAGAAAGAATAAAGCAGAATCTAAGAATTTGTTTCTCTTAGAAAATTCTTTGATTTTATAATTTTTTTTTTTTTAAATATCTACATTCAAAAAAGTTTGTCTGTATAATCTGCAATAAATAGTAGTTAAAACAAAAATAATCAAAAATGTAGTTATGAAAATAACTATTAAAAAACATCCAATTAACGCAGTAAAAATAAGTAACAATGCCGTTAAAATAACTGACAAATTTGAACTACAACTATTTTAAATAAAAATAGTTTTTTTAGGATTTTTTTTTTTTTTTTGATATTACATACTTTCTGTAGATTATAAAAAAATTTATAAAACGAAATTTCAATAGTGATTTTCTTGAACGAATAATAATGAAATTCTACACTAAACTAATGAAACTTTTCTTCATAAAATAAATTTCTTTAAATTAATGCAATACATTTTTTCTTATGAAACTAGTTTTTTAATGAAACTTCTTCATTGAGTGCATGAAACTTGTAATAAAAAAATATATTTTTTATAAAATTTTATGAAACCCAGGAAACTTTGGTTATGGGTGCGATAAACTCATGCATTACTTTGTAATGTGTACTCGTTATCTATATCATTATTTTTCAATGATAATAATGCATTATGCATTACTTTGTAATCTATAATCCCTACCTATATCATTATAATTTAACAACAAGTATTTAATTACTGATATTTGAATACATAATGCATTACTTTGTAATATGTACTCCTTACCTTCAGCATTATTGTGAAATATAAGGTAAAGAGTTAACAATATTTGGTTAAATAGTGTATTAATTTGTAATGTATACTCCTTACCTTGAGCATTATTTTGAAACATAAAGTAATAAGTTACCGACAGTTGATTACATAATGCATTACAATTTAACATAAAGTAATGACTTTTAAAACTGATAAATTAATTAAAATCATACGTAGCATAAAAATCAATATTCGATAAATAATTTGTATCCAATCTCATCTATATTAGGGAAAAAATCTTAGCAATAAGTACAAAGCGTCGGCAGAATACCGGCACAAAATTTCTCATCGCCGAGCTTATATTGAATTTTTTTGGTTTTTCTCATAATTTGTTAAAATTTATTTAATTATTTTAAATTTCATCATGATTTGTTTAATTTTTTTTTGTGTCGCCTTTTTATAATTGTCAAACGATAATGACAGCTGAGGTTTACGTAAAAGCAACAATTCATAACGAATATTGCCGGAGAATTATTGCGACATAAATGGTCAGCAATAAATATTTACGAAATCGAGCCATCCACACAGAAGATAAGATAATTTTGACGTTTGCTGAAATATATGTCCACATATTTATCTCCATTCTAGACTACGAGATGTGCATTTATTTATATTGCACACTACTGTAAAATCTAAAAACTACTGCCATCTATTGACAACTAGCATTTTTAGTTTCAGAAACTCTAGCATTCTTGTTTTTATAAGTTTGTATAAACTGATTTGAAAAATTAAAGATTTTAATAAGCATAATTGTAAGAATGAACCGATTACTTTGAGGCTCATCGCTTGTAAAATTCATCAATGAAGTAAGGTGTAAAGTAATCCATCCATGGCTATACATTACTTAACCCATTATTTGGTAATGTGTGGTTTTGCAGGGAAACTTGCATTAACTTAATAAAAACTTTCAGGGGACAAGTTTCAATGCAATTTCATTGCTTTAATGGAAAAAAATTTATTAATATCATGAAGATAATCCTACCAGTGTAGGATTTATTCTACACCCAGAAAACAGATTCGTGCTGACAAACGAATTTGTTTCAAATCCAATGGTTCAGTTGCAGCAATCGAATTTTTCGGTTGTGACTACCGAATTGTTATGGAGGCAACCGAAATACTATTGTCAGAGTCAAATTACTTATGTCTCAATTGGTTTTCTGTTGCCACAACCAAAAAATTCGGTTACCACAACCGAACCATTCGATTGGCTACAAATTCGGTTGTCAGCACGAATCTGTTATGAACATATCAATAAATGTAATCTGTTATGAACATATCTATAAATGTAAATCAAGAGATAAGTGTAATTTGCATTTACGTTTCGTATTTAATATTCACAAATCTATATTAAGAAAGCTATGATTTTTTGGCCCTATTATCGATAAGATGGTTTAAAATTGATTATTTATTATTTTTGTGTTAAATGTTAAAAATATGATAAAAATAACGGAAAATTAATAAGCTTAATTTTACAAGCCAAAAAAAATGTATATATATATTTTTGGCATTTAGTATGTAGATTAAGGTGTCCCTTAAAATAATAATTGTATAATTTCATTGCTAACGTCCCCCCGTTTTGTTTCACTTGGTCTCAAATGTACGAATTTAGAAAAAGAACATTAAACGTTATACTACCCAGCAAAATCTTGTTAAAGAGTTCGACCTATTTTAGGAATAACTTTGAAACCCCAAGTAATAAATTCCAAATATTGTAATATATTACTACTTATTTGAAAGTTATGAAATAATCGGTTACTGATATTGATGTATAGCGCTACTTATTTAGAGGCTTTTAAATAATGTGTTCCAGACATTGTGTTAGTTGATCTCTATATATAAAGGAATAACGTTACTGACTGACTGACTGACTCACTCATTCAACATCGTCCTGCCCAAACCGCTGGAGCTAGAAAGCTGAAATTCGGTATGTAGGTTCCACTTCCTGCGTAGACATCCGCTAAAACGGGGTTTTTGAAAATTCCTTCGGGAAGGGACAAAAAGGGGGAAAACTCCCCTTTCACGGCCTGCCTAAGCCTCTTTAGCTAGAAACCTGTAATTTGAAAAACGCTTTCCTGGCAGCATGTGCTAACTCCTTGATAAGGTACGTTTTAGAACTTTTGTCAGTAACGTTGTAAAAATGGGGGTCTAAAGGGCGAAAAGTCTCCCCCTTTATGGCCTGACCGAACCGTTGGACCTAGAAAGTTGAAATTTGGTGTGCAGGCTCTTCTCCAGTGTAGATAACAAATAAGACGTGATTTTTTAAAAATCAAACGGGTAGGGGCAGGAAAGGGTTAAATTCTCCACTTCGGCGGCCTGCCAAAACCGTTAGAGCTGAAAGGTTGAAATTGTGTATATTGGTCCCACCTGAGGTGTAGACATCCACCTAGGTGGGATTTTTGTAAATTCTTACTGAGAGGGAAAAAAGGGAGAAAACTACCCCTTAATGGCCAACCCACACCGAAATAGCAAGATACCTGAAATTTTTAATATGTATTACCTGGAGTATGGACTAACCCACCGACAACCTATATTTTAGACGCTGTACTTAGGAAATTTAAAATTTTGTATGCAGGCTCCTTCTCCAGTGCAGATAACAGCTAAGATGTCAGTTTTGAAAAATCCTATGGGGAGGGCAAAAAAAGGGAAAATTCTCCTCCCTTGACGGTCTGCCTAAACCGCTTGAGCTGGCAAGCTTAAATTTGGTTCATAGATTCCTCTTCCAATGTAAATGTTAATGTGAAAATGTGCATATGTGCATATGTGCATATGTGCAAATGTTCAAATTTGCACATATGCAATTTTTTTAGCACAAAAATTTTTTTTCCCACCAAAAAATTTTATTTCGCATCCAAAAAAGTGTTTGACCTCAAAAAATTTTTTTCACCTCCATAATTTTACTTCAAAACTTTTTTACATTACTTGTATCACAAACAGTAGAGAACATATTTTTAGGATATTGGTAGAGGGTACACAAACACTCAGAAAAAATATTGGTTGCAATTCGATCAAAACCATTAGCATTTATTTGTGAGGATTTAATTTTATTTGGAATAACCTAAAATCCATCAATAAAGCAAAAATGTTGTATTGGGAATTAAAATAAGGAAAAACGAACTAAAAATCAATCTTATTATTCAATTATTGGTATTTTCAATTATCTTTAAAAATAAAATTCGTTTAGTAATTCTGTGCGGTGGAAGAAACCATTTATTTAGTGAATCGCGGTGTTTCAATCGGTTACGGTTTGAAGTTTTTTTTTTATAAAGGGAAGCGACAGTCCTACTAAAAATGTTTAGCGTTCTTTGGAAAGCGGATAGAGGAGAGATGAAAGGTGGTAGAGTTGTAAGAGTATTGAGTATTTCGGTATTGAGTACTCGATACCGACTGTTTTTTTGAGTACTCAATACTCTAAAGTACCTGCTCAATACTTTTAGGGTTGTATTTTTTTTAGTAGAAATACGTGTTTTTAGGGCTTTTCAGAGTTGTATTTTTAATAAATGTGTCAATTTAAGAAAAAATTAATGTCAATGGTTTGTGGGAAAAATCTTGGCGTTAAAAGAAATCGCAAAGTTTGAGCAAAAATTTAAATATTATAAAAAACAAATATACAAACAAATAAATGTCGAAAAAAAGAAGTGTTTTGTGGAATTATTTTACGGAAATGAACGGAGAGAAGGCGAAATGCATTCTTTGCAAAAGTATTATATCTTACAAAGGCATGTTTTATAAATTACAAAGAAATTATTAAGGTTTAATAATTATTTATTTATTGAAAATGTGGTGGTAGTTCTAATCTAAAAAAAACATTTAGATTCAAAACATCCTACGATCGATCTAAAAAAGCCATGCAAAGATGAAGGTGACTGCAAAAAATATTTCTGTAATACATTTATAGATTAAAATACAATTTTTTTAGAAGGATAACCAGTGTCTGCTCAAAGAACTTTAGAGGAATGCAATATCAAAGTATATATCTCAAAAGCTAGAGAGAAGCAAATAAATAGCTTATTCTCTACCGCTTTCCGTGGTAGAGAATGAGGGGTTTCAGCTTTTCGCAAAGGCAATGAATGCATCGTACACAATGCCTTCAAGATATGTATTAACGAACAATCTTATGGCAGATGAATGTTTGGTCTCTTATAATGCACTAAAAGAAAAACTTTCTAGTGCTGAACATATTTGCATTACCACGGATGCATGGACATCATATCCGTTACGGCTCATTTTGTTGACAGTGAATGAGTACTCAACTCCAAATTTTAAATTGTTTTTGTACTTTAAAAGATCACACAGCCCAAAATCTAAAGGATGAGCTTTACGTAGCGTTGCAGAAATGGGGTATAGAGAATAAAATTTCGTGTGTCGTATCGGATAACGCAGCAAACATTTTGGCAACGGTAAAAATAGCTGGATGGCAAAGTTTGCTTGTTTTGCCCACACTCTCCATCTTATAATAACGGATGGACTCAAGGATAGTAAAATAGTAAGCATTGTAAGCAAATGTAAATCTACAGTCGAGTTTTTCCAACGAAGTACCAAGGCTTCCAATAAGCTTAAAGATATGCAGGCTCAAATAGGTGAGAAAAATAAGAAACTTTTGAATTCGACGCCAACTAGATGGAATTCAGTATTACATATGATGGAGAGAATGCTGGAGAATCGTGAGGCCCTAGAAGCAACAGTTTCAATTTTACATAGACCAGTTCAATTGCCAATATTTGAGGAATGAGAAATAATTAAGGAAATATGTAACATATTACGCCCATTTAACGAAATAACTATTGAAATGAGTGCTGAAAAATATATGACTGTTTCCAAAATTATAGTATTGGTTCGTGGCCTACAGTCTTTTTAAGTTAAAAAACAGTCACAAAACAATATAGAGGAAATATCAAATACCTTGGGAATTTTTTGGAGTGGTTTGAGTCGATTGGAACATAATGCTATTTTGGCAATATCAACGTATTTAGATTCTCGATTTAAAGCAAAGGGATTTTTGAATCCTGCTGCTGTTAAAAGAGTAAAAGGCAGAATATCGTTAATGTACAATATCCAAATATCTGATAATGGAACCCCTCAAAATGAAGTAAATACACGCAGAGAAAAAATATGGTTGGGACAATCATATTCGAACAGCATCATATATTTTTGGGCTTATGATTGTGCCAACCATAGTCGTACTATAATATGGTTATCATATTATGATAATAATATAACCATAATTCTACCATAATATAGTCCCTACAGTCATATTATGATTAAAAAATGACCATATTATAATTCTAAATAAAGATATTATAATGTTGAATTTTAGTTTAAGTAAAAGTCTATAGAATCTAAAAATGATTTTATCAGATAAATTTATAAATATCTAGTATTTTGTGTAAGAAAAATTTTTTCGTACAAAAAAAATCTTGAGTTCTACAGACTTTTACTTATAAACAAATATTTTATAAATATTATAAGAACTTTTTACAAGAAATAAATTAATAAATATATTTTTTAAGAAATATTTCTTATTGTTTTTATTGAAACGAATTAAAAAATATAAAATCTTAATATAGAATCTTTTTGACAATTGATTAGTGTAAATAATGTTATATGCATAAGAAATTTTCGAAAGAAAACCCTTTAAAATAATCTTAAGTTAAAAAAAAATTAACTGGATCTTAATGAGTCAATTGATGAAATTTTTAAATGTCACATGAAAGGTAGAAAATCCATCTGACATTCTTAGTAAACAATATATATGATTATTTTTTCAATACATTTTGTAGTAAAAACAAACTGACAGAACTGATAAAATTAAGGTTTTTATGAAAACAAGAAAATATTATGACCGTAAATGTCAAAGTCATGTTTTATTTGATGTATATTTATTTATTGATTCTTATTTGATATTTTGATATCATATAGTCAAAATTTTTGTTACCACAGTATGGTTACAGCCAATCATGTTATAAAATAGATGGTGTCAATCATAAAATAGTAAAATATTTACTAAATAATGATGGTAGCGACCATGTCGATGGTTAAAAAACTAATAACATGGTTGTGACAATCATACTCGATTGCAGCAAACTTAATATAGTAGCAGTGATCATGTTGCAACCATGTTTTTTCTGCGTGTAACAATTCTATTTGGGACGAATTTGATAAAAGAACAGTCACCCGAAATATTTCATCAAAAAACATAATTGAATTAAGTAGTTTCACTCACGAGGATATTCAAGATAGAAAGGGTAACCCATTGGATTGGTGGAAAATCCGTGAAACTGTTTACCCAGGGTTACCTGCCATAGCAAACAAGTTTCTTCCAATTATAGCGACTTGGTTTCTAGCGAACGAGTTTTTTCACGTCGACAAAATTCTTTTTCTCCATTTTAATTAAATTTATATAAAAACAAACTAAGTTTTTAACATACAAAGAGTATTAAAAATAAATTTAAAATTTAATTAAAAACAAAGTACAAAAAATGTATAAAAAATATATACAAAAATAATATGACTGAATATATTAAAATGTATTTAATATATTAAAAAACTATAAATCTAGTTATAGCTTACTTAATATTTACATATACATGTATACAATTTTTAGGTTTTTTTTTAATAAAATGAATTATAGAGCAATTCCATATGAAAACGATCAAAATTGGCAAATTTTTGGACGACCCCTCTCCGATTTTAAAATAAATAGTCTCAATCGATTGCCCAACAAAAAATAATGTACCTACATATTTTTTTTTTTTATAGTGACTGGTTTAGTGGTGGTGTACACCACTGTCATGTGACAAAATTGAAGAATTCTTCATAAGGGACCTCATTGAAAGTTGTTTAACGCAACGAGTGATAGCTCGCTGGAAAGGTATTGAATCAGGCTTTAATTGAAAAATAAAATTTTCCTAATTTTTCTCAGAAATTTACCTTTTTTCCCATGAAAATTAAATTTTCCCATGAAATCTGCGCTGCTTGTGTACTTTTTCTCCATCTTCACGTGTGATAACATAGTCACGTGTACCTGGGCAGGCGCGGCTGTTGTCATCATTGCAGTAAAAATCTTGAATCAATTTCACCGTTGCTTCGCTGAGGGTCCTTGAGCCAAATTTCTTGGTGGGAGTCGCCAATATGCCCTTCTGTCGAACTAATTCTTTGCTTCTTCTCGCGATGTAAAAATATGTATGAAAAAGTTCAGAAATCTTGCGTATAGACCATGATTGAGGCAGCACAGATAAAATGGGATATTTCTCCGGAAAAGTGGTCGCTAAATTGAATTTTCTTTTCAACTGCTCAATCATTTGTTTGCCGTCATCAACGTCATCTGCTTGACTGCATTCGTTATCAGAGCCTTCATCAAATATTGTCGCGATTGCACTCATAACCTTGCCTTTTTTATCTTTCCTGTATTTTTCACTTCGCAACTTTCTTTTTCTAATAGGCGTTTCACCTAAAGTGGTAATAGCCTCATTCAAAGGACTCAAAGACATATTGACCATCGGAATGTCTGCCTCACTATCAGATGAAACATTTTGTTCAATTGTCATTTCACTCTCGGATTGTGGTTGCATTTGTTTCAATGCATTTGCTTGTTGAGACAAATCGATTTTACACTTGGGGCAAATGAATTGTGCTTCTTCACCGTATTGTATATTTAATTCATTCATGTATCGCTTCGAAACACCAGTTAATTTTAATACTTTTATCTTTTTCGAACGATATTTGCTTTTCTTTAATAGGAAAATTTGCGTGAACTACTGGTCATAAAATGTTTTTTAAAGAGGGACTTAATTGGTTACTGCCAATAAGCCGACCACAGGTCATAAAATGTTTTGTAAATTTTTTAAATTACCAGGTAATAAATATTTCGCCATATTTATGGAAAATCCGTGTTTTATGACTTGTTTCTGCACGTGTCATTTTAGGCGAAATATTTATTACCTGGTAATTTAAAAAATTTACAAAACATTTTATGACCTGTAGCCTCAGTCGGGTTTGGTGTGCCATTACATGCCACTGCTGCTATTATCCATGGATTTATGGCCGATCTTGTTAAGGCAGGCAGACCATATTCACTACACACTCAACTTGGGGCTCTTAAAAAAAATTGATTTTTTCTTCATAAATGTATTTTTAACTGTAAAATAATTTTTAAAATGTATTTTTAATAATAAAATAAAATAATGTTAAATAATTAAAAATAATTCAATTATAAAAAATATAAAAACAATGAGAACAAGGTGGTCTCTTAAATGCTCTTCTCCTGTCCAAACAAGGAGTCGGGGCCCATTTTTTTATTGCTGATTCATAAAGCAAAAATTATGAGGAATCCAAAAAAAATTAAATTAGCCGGAAAATTTAGGAGCTTCTGTGGAAAATCAGAAAATTTAATTTTCATGGGAAAAAAGGTAAATTTCTGAGAAAAATTAAGAAAATTTTATTTTTCAATTAAAGCCTGATTCAGTACCGCTTTAGTAGTTTTTTTTTAAACAACTTTCAATGAGGTCCCTTATGAAGAATTCTTCAATTTTGTCACATGACAGTGGTGTACACCACCACTAAACCAGTCACTATAAAAAAAAAAAATATGTAGGTACATTATTTTTTGCTGGGCAATCGATTGACACTATTTATTTTAAAATCGGAGAGGGGTCGTCCAAAAGGTGATCGCTTTCATATGGAATTGCTCTATAGTTATTTTTTTTTTATAATATAATATTTTTTATTTAAAAAAAAAACCGTTAAAGTATTGAGTAGTACTCAATCAATACTTGAAAAGTATTGAGTAGTATCGAGTATTTAAATGTATCGACATTTTACAACTCTAAAAGGTGGTAAAATATGAAAAGCTCCAGATATGGCAACACTGTAATTGTGCAAGATCATAAAACAGTTGTTGCCCGCCACGCCACGAAAACCTTTAAACCAATTTAAAATTTAAATTTTTTCGTGATTAGCACCAAAATCAAACAGAAATGATATAGGAAAATTAAATATTACAATTTTGGGGAAAAAAAAAACTGAAACTTTAGACCTGGTTTGGCACATTTGAGTCTAAATGAAATAAAACTGGAGGAGTGTTATCATCGAACTTCAACAACTTGTAACTTAAGGGTCACCTTAATGTTCAAAATACTTTAAGAGCCAAAATATTATGTATGCCTTATGTTTAACTATTACTGGATTTGGTTTATGGTTTTTCGTTTTTCTGCATCTTTTTTTGGCATAAGTATTTTTTAAGCAATTTAAAATAATTAAAATGTAGTTTTAGTAACATTTTAGATTTACTCCTTAGTTTGCAAGGTTTCTTTTTTTTCTTTAATTTTGTTGCTTTCATCTTTTTAACGAAAGATAACAACGTAAATGATGTTGACTTTTTTGTGTAACTCATTTCCCTATTTTCATTCTAATTTTATGTGTTTTTTCATCGCTTTTTTTTTAGAGATTTTGGCTGCAACCACAAAACTAGTTAAAAACTGATATACTAACATAAGCAACTATCATACGAGAGGACCTCATACAACCCACTAAAATATAAAAACCGCACAGACAACACAGGCAGTAGCAATAGCAGCAGTAGCAGTAGCAGCAGCAGCAGCGGCGGCAGCATCAAGTATAACAAAACTTTTTACCCACAATTTACTATCGTACATTGTGCTTATTTGGTTTGGTTGGTTGTTTGTTTGTTTATACAAGTGTGCTGGAGTAAAAATTTAACTCATTTCCAAAATGAATCTCGTAATGGCATCCGTGCTTTTGTTAGCCATGTTGGCATTTCAACCGACATTGATTTATGGCACAAAGAACTTGGCATCCGCTAGAACCAGCAGCAGCAGCAGCAACAGAAATAACAACCGCAATGTTAGATCCTCTAAATACGGAAAAAGGCACTCAGCTGAACCATTATATTCACCCGCATTGTCATCTTCGTCTGCCAAATTAGTTATGTCTATAGAATCGGGTGATGTTTTAGTGCGTTCTGCCAGAGGAGCTCTTACAGACAATCAAAATACCCCAGCCCCCGGAAATACAAATAGTAGTAATGGCGATGGTGGCGCTGGTGGTGGTAGTGGTAAACGTCAAAAAAATAGTAATAATAAAAAAATAAATAAAAATACATCCACACATGAGAGTCCGGTAGCAACATCATCAACATCCTTCGTTGGACGTAAACGTTTTGAAAAGAAATTATCTAGTACTCAACAGCAACAACAACAACAACAACAACAAACCAATAATAAGGCCAACAACAAACAACGTCAAATGCTAAAATCTCAAAGTCATGAAGGCAAACGTTCAGGTGTTAAAGCAAATAAGGAAAACGTTGAGAAAACACAAAGTGAAAGTGAAAAACAATGTAAGTTGGAAATTATTAAGAACAAATCAAACATTTTTACAAGTCGTTATTTCAAAAATGTTTCTTTCTATAGGAAGTTGCGCTAAATTTTTAAAAATTGTGGTATTGAAAAGCTTTTTTAAAAATATATTCTAGTCCTAAAAATAGTTACTTTTATTTGGTTCAATTGTAATTTTTGTTAGTACACTCAAAAGATTTCAGCTATTAATTAGCTAAAACACTTTAAATTTTGAATCTACAAAATTGAATTATTAGAATTCGAATTGACAAATTTGAAGTTGAAAATTTTGAAATCTACAAAAATGTAATGCAAAAGGCAGAGAAACATAAAAAATACACTAAAGAACCGTACTTTTTTGTTATGTACGGCAACATCACTGCATCACTACAACGACATTTCTTACAAAAAATAAACAAATATATCATTTTTAGTGTACGCCACTCGAATACAGTACACTACGCTACGATAATGTATTTCACTTTGAACCAAGGTTGGCAAGCAATACCTTTTCATTATTACGAAAGTTGTCTACCACCCTTAGATCAATACCGATACGAAAATTTTAAAACTGCGATTCCAATAGTGACATACAGTGTTGAGCAAAAGTGTATGAATGTTGATCAATACCATCACTTATACACTCAGAAAAAAAGTTAATAGAAAAATTTGTAAACGGTTTTCAATCCCACTTTACTATTTTTGTACTGATTTTTAGTAAAAAAAATTATTATTTAGCAAATCTTTTTGCTATTTACATTTTACAAATTACAGAATTTTTACAGAATATCTACAAATTTTCGTTGCTAATTTCAGAAATCATTTTACAAATTTTTGAAAACCGATTTGCTAAAATTAGCAAAAAAAATTACTAATTTTAAAAAAGTCGATACTGAAGGAAATGTTATTTCTAATAATTCAAACTTATACATACAAACTTAAATTGCCCTAAAATGTTACATAGGATTAAAAAAGGGATCGGAAGTGAAGATACCGACTCATGTCTAAAAAGAGGACATCCACTTAAAATAGCACTAAAAACCATTAAATTTAACCTTAAAAGTAAAAAAAAAAAATTGACTAAAATATTTTTCAAAACAGAAATTACCAAATTAAAACAAAATGATAAATTCGTTTATGTTTTAACAATTTTTATAATTTTTAAGCCTTTTATTTTGTTTTTAATTTTGCATGAAATATTTTTTGAAAAATATAAATAAAATAAAAAAAAATTTGATGCTCGATAAAAAAAATAAATTTAAAATTTTGTACTAATATTAATAGTATTTAGTAATTTTTTTTGCTGATTTTAGCAAACAGATTTTAAATTCCACTTTACAAAAAGTCTACTAAAATTTAGTAGCGGATACTAATTTTTCTACTAATTTCATTGTACTACACGTCAGCAGACATGTGTTGCTAAGATTAGCAAAAAATACCGCTGGGCTCAAATTAGCAGAATTTCCCGTAATAACAGCAAAATTTTCAGTTGCCATTACAGACTTTTTTGGTGAGTGTAGGTTTATAGAATCTTCAATAAAAAGGCAAATCATATGAAAATTTCAAGTTTTGTTATTTTTTCTGCATTTATTTAAATGAAACTTAAAATAACTCTATTCGAACACTTTTTTACGTTAATCAAAAAATGGAAATAATAAGCTATTTTAGTATTTTGTCCACAACCCTTTGTTATTTTTTACACTTCGTATGCGATTTGGCATACTCTCTACTAAATTGCGAATAGTTTCGTCCGGGATATTGTTCCATTTCTCTTGTATTCTGAGCCAAAGTTCATCCATGTTCTTGGGAGCTCTTTCGTAAACTGCCAATCTTCTCATTAAAAGGGCCCAAAAAATTTTCAATAGGATTAAGGTCCAGGCTTTACGCTGGACACTTAATCAATTGAAATGTTTGATTTGACAACCAATTTTTAACAATTTTTGAGGTATGTTTGGGATCACGGTATAGTTGAAAAAATAAATCTTCTTTTAAATATGCACTTCTCTATATATATTAAGGCAAGTTTGTCTGAAGAATACTAAGGTAGTCTTCCTTTTTCATTATACCTTCCATTTTAATTAATGGTCCAATGTTCCACCATGTAAAACAAGCCCACACCATCAAACTTCCACCGCCATGTTTTACAGTTTGCTTAACCTGATTCCGCTGAAGATTCTCATGTGGTCGGTGCCAGTAATGTTCTTTGCCATCTGACTGGAATCGGTTTATTTTCGTTTCGTCAGACCAAATCACACGTTTCCAATCTTCAACTATCCATTTACCGTAATCTTTAAAAAACTGTAGACGTGCCTTGACATTTTTATTTGACAACGCCGGTTTTTTTTTGTTTTACTGCTGATTTCACACCGATTTTGTGTAATGCTCTTCGAACAGTCCACTCACTAACGTTTTTGTTTATTGCCTTAGCAGCTAATTTTGGAGCTTTGGTATAATTTTTTCTCATTAACATCTGTGCATCTGCGTCTGTAAGTAGCCTTGGGCGACCATTTGCCATAGAACTAGACGCCAAATTTCGTTTTTTTTTCGCACGGATTGCACAGTACTATGGGCAACATTTAAGGACTAAGCTATTTGTCTGTATGACTGTTCTTTTTTTGTCAAAATTGTTATTCGGTTTTCCATTTCCACACTTTGTATTCCTGATTTTCTCAATTTTTTTAATTATCAAAATTTGCGATATATATTTACAAGAAATTGCCTGCAATGCTTAGTAAATTGCACTTTAATTAAATAAAGAGAAAAGAAATGTCAAAGAAGAACTTGATAAAAAAAAATAACGGTACATAACAAATTGACTCCCTCAAAATAAAATAAACTCCACGTGCAAAAGTGTTCGAATAGGCATTTGCTGCGTTGTTGCACGATAAATAAAATTTGTTATTGTTTTTCTTGTTTTTTTTTACAGTGTAGTGTAATACGATAAATTTACAATAAAATGGTATTTTTTCGTTAAATTATCTCAACAAGTAAGAATTTTATTGGCATTTTAAAACAACAGCGACCAACATTCATACACTTCTGCTCGCCACTGTATTACGGTGTTTATTTGATACACTCAGAAAAAAAAGTTAGTAAAAAAATTTGTAAACGGTTTTCAATCCCACTTTACTATTTTGTACTGATTTTTTTGTAAAAAAATTATTATTTAGCAAATCTTTTTGTTATTTACATTTAACAAATTACAGAGTTTTTTCAGAATATTTACAAATTTTTGTTGCTAATTTTAGAAATCTTTTTACAAATTTTTGAAAACCGATTTGCTAAAATTAGCAAAAAAAAATTACTAATTTTAAAAAAGTGGATATTGTAGGAAATGTTATTTCTAATTAAAACTTACACCTACAAACTTAAATTACCTTAAAATGTTACATAGATTACGCAAGTAATCGGAAGTGAATATACCGACTCATGTCTGAAAATAGGACATCGACTTAAAATAGCACTAAAAAGTTTTTTTAGTTCTAAAAATCAGCCCCAAAAACAATTAAAATTTGACCTTAAAAGTAAAAAAAATATTGACTAAAATATTTTTCAAACCAGAAATGACCAAAAAAAAACAAAATGATTAATTCGTTTGATTGTGTTTTTTATTTTGTATAAAATATTTGTTTTTTTAAATAAATAAAAAAATTTGATGTTCGATAAAAAAAATAAATTTAAAATTTTGTACTAATACAATATTTAGTAAACTTTTTTGCTGATTTTAGCAAACCGGTTTTAAAATTTAGTAGCGGCTACTAATTTTTCTACTAATTTAATTGTACTACACGTCAGCAGACATGTGTTGCTAAGATAAACAAAAAATACCGCTGGGCTCAAACTATGCTTTAAACACAACCGAATACTTTTCATTTAGTCTGTTTGCCTGTGTGTATACAACCGGAATACAGCAGTGTCACCTGTGATGAATTTACGTCATTTTGGCGATTTTTTTGTGAAAATTTTCCAAATGACAATTGATAAAAAAAAATAAAATAATTGAAGTAAACTGTTGACAGAAATACTTTTGCTCATATCCCCACTTTTCTAGCTGAAGTTCCTGAAAAATATTGGTATAACCGAGAACTTTGGACAGCAGATAATAGCTATCGGTGAAATTATAAGGACCAATTTCCAAAGGTTTCCATCCACGGGGGTCCTTGAAATGGAAACGAAAGCATCGGTTGTACGTTCGCGTACAGCTTTTTTGCTCACCTGGAACAGTTCTAAAGATATTCCCTGTCGGTGCGGCCTATGAACAGGACCCAATTTCCAAAAGCTTACTTTCATGGTGGTCCAATAAATGAAAAAAAAGAAAGAATTCCCGAGAATTTTGGACATCATTATAGCACTCGGGGAGACCTATAAGATGGACCCGCTTTTCAAGGGGTCCTTAAGTGAAAAAATTATTTCTTTTTCCTGAGTACGGAAACTTTTTGCATTTTGTGCTCTCATGGGAGCAAATACCTTTTTACATTTAAAGGATTTTTAATTATTTTCGCTAGGAAAATGGAAATATGGGATAAAGTTTTTCTGGTAACACTCTAATTAATGAAAAAAAAAATATTTTGCACGAGCAACAACGAGCACGGGAGTGAGAAACAAAAAAAACAAAAAGGCCAGCATACTCCAAACGAAGTGTATTCGGGTTGTGCACAGTAGAAAATTAACAACCACTACAAGCACAATGTACACAGTGGAGACTCGAGCTTAAGCGCCCCTTATTTCTTTACGGACTTTTACAAAACTTCGTGGAAACTACTATATCAGCAGCTCTGATTTGCAATAAAAGCAACTAATTTCTCTTTCTTGTGTCTGATTTTCCACTTTAATATTTTTTAATAATAGAGGCGAATGGATTATATCACTTGCGTCCAACTCATATGCACAATGTGCAAGCTTTTACAAAAGAGCTTTTTCACCAACAGCGAGCGTCGACGAGAGCTTTTATATAAATGAGAGCACAATACAAGGATGGAAATTTTGAATTTCGAAATGTTATAAGTTGTATAATTTATTTAAGATAAAACACTTTACTACTTCTTTTGAAAGATCTTTAAACCAAAAAAACGCCATCTTCAAAAGGCTTGCTGTGCTTTGCAAACAAAAGGAATCTTTTCTTTGATATTTTTTTCATATTGAAATTGGTCGATTGACAATTTTTTCTTTTGAAACTTTAATTTTAGTTCATCTACTAAATCTCTTTTTGCATGTATTATTATGCCTTTCAATAGTATGTTTGTGATTGCGTTTAGCATTAAAACCACAAACCAAACATACGGGATCGCCGTCATTATTTTCAATAAACAAAAACAACTGTTCCCACGCTTTTAAAAGTTATTTTCAATTTGAGGGAAAAGTACTAACGTACTGAATTTTCCGTCTCTGAAAAAAAAGCTCTTTACTACAAACGCAAATATCATAGTATTAGTGTTTGGACGCCGCTGGATTATATATAACATAAATATTCACTTTCTGATTCTGAAACCCATTTTTCGATATCTCGCATCATAACTGAGATAACTAATATCAACTTTGATATAAAATTAAGAATGAAACCCATTTTCATTGTTTTTCTTTTGAATATTTGGGCAAACTAATAATATGCTGACGATTAATACCTTACAAGTTGTGTAACATAGGTTTTTTTTTCCTGGTTAAAACGCTATTATTTTAGGAATTTTTCGACCAAAGTACCCAAAAGTGAAAAAGTGTGAGTATCAATCCAATCCTTTAAAAAAGACAATCGCCATTGTAAGTTTTCAATGCCAAATATATAATATAAATATTATCGCTAGCAGATGAAAAAGTATTAAAGGGTTAAGGGTTTATGCGCGCAATATATGTATACCCTGCGGAAAAAGGACCTATCCCAGGACACGCCTCGTGACCGGTTCATTGTGATAGGGACCGGGTTCAATTGCCCTCTGTGACATGTCACGCTATAAAACATGTGAAATGTCATGACTTTTAAACCGGTCACGCGGTAGGTACTTTAGAAACCGGTCCTATTTTCACCTTTCTCCTGATATATATTTTCGGAACCGGTCCAGTTTTCACCTATTACGAGACAATACCCAATTCCCAACTGACCCCTTTTTCCCGCAGGGTATTCAATTGTATCAAGCTCTGATTTTGGACGAACTAACATAGAATGTCTGATATATTAAACTTTTGGAGTTTCATATAGTAAAGGGTTACAATTTAAGGTGATTTTAATTATTTTTATAAATCGTCTGCCGTATTTCATCCGACATATAGGATTTTAAAAGTCAAATGTGTGCACTTTATTTTAAGTGCTCCGAAATAACAAATGTTAAGTCAATCAGATCTCTGTTGAAAAATATTTTGTTATACGATATTTTGTTTTTCCAGATTTTCAGATATAAACTTTAATTAAATTTTTTTAATTTTAAAAATCTGATTCCATTAACAGTCAGTTTTTAACGTATTTTAAAAATTACATTTTGCATAGTAACTTTACGAATACATAATTTTTGTATCTTTGGGTTTATTCATTAAGTTTACATATCCGTCCTATCAAATTATCATGTAATTTAAAGTTCTTAATAGTTAAAATTCTCTGCTATCAATATAAATTTTTTTGTTTGTAATAATGTTATGTGCTTTTTTTATCTTCACACCACACCACATAATAAATACAAACTAAAAAGGATTTTCTAGCTAAGCCTCAAATAATCTTAAGGATTCAACAACAACGACAGCAAAAAAAGAGTTTGATGTTACAATCTTTAACATTTACATTTTTTCAGCATCATGTATAAAAATGTGATATTTGAACTTATTTTGTTACAAAATTCACTTTGAAATCCCTCAAGGTTTCCCAAACAAAAACTTACGCTTTTATTATTGTTGTACGATACATATAGGGGAAAAAAGGATATAGTTCTTTGTTTTCCTTTTTTATATATGTATTTATAAATATATGTATATTTTGTTATATATTACAAAAAAAGGCTTTAAGCCCTGTTATCAAGGTTATTTGCAACAAAAAATGTGACATTTTTTTGTTACACATTAAGGATTAGGATTTCCTTAATGTGTAACAAAAAAATGAGATTATAAAGAAAGTTTAAGTATTTGTTGTTATTTTATTAACACTTTTTATCATTTCGTTGAAGAAAAATTAAATTTATACATTTCAAAGAAAAATCTTTTTAAAGCATAGTAAATTATTTTTTTCACCCGAAACTAAATTGCCTTAAATTTTAATTTAAATTGCAAAAAAAAAGAAAGTTAAAGAAAATTTTTCTTTGAATTTATTCAATGATTCAAGTTAATGATCATTCTGAAAGGAATGAGTTTATTAGAGATTTCATGCAATATACCGGGTAATCGATTTAGTGATTTCAAAACCGCCGGTCTGACAAGGCTATCAGCTGTTAAATATCTGTCATCTGAAGTGTCATTTATTTAGTGAAATGTTTGCCATTTATGAATATGGATCGTTTAACAACCGAAGAATGCAAAAAAATAGTTGAAACTTACTACAAAAGGGGTGGTTCAAACGTGGTTACTTTTTGAGCATTGCGTAATGATTATGGTCGTCATCATCGACCTACTGTGCAAGGAATTGGCAAGATAATAAAGAAATTGTATAATTGTGCCTCATCGCAATGTGCGCACTTTCGAAAATATCGCTTCTGTTAGTGAAAGTGTGGCGGGTAATCTCAGCAATTTGACCTATCAATTTGGCCTGCAATTTAAGATTATAAACTGGACGATATGTGGTTTCAACAAGACGGTGCCACGCGCCACACAACACGACCGATATTGACTCTATTGCATGAAAAGTTGCCAGAACGAGTAATTTCACGTTTTGACGACGTAAATTCTTCACCAAGATCTTGCGATTTGACGCCGTTAATCTTTTTTTTTTTGGCTGGAGCATTTGAAAACCAACATTTGTCAATTTATCGACGAGATACCGCTCGAAGTGTGCGAAAATGTTGTCAAAAATTACATCAAAAGGATCGATTGCTGCAACCAATCTAGAGGCGGTCATTTAAATGGCATTGTATTTCGTATATAATGAAATAAAAGTTCCATCGAAATCATAGCTTTATGTTTGTTTTATTTAACCTTACTTTTGGACCTTACTTAAATAACCCAGTATATGTAAAACAGGTAAATAAAAACATTAAAATCGGATTTACCAAATTTATTTTATACCTTTCACAAAAAAAATTCACATCGGCAGTGTTACCTATTGTTTTTGATACAAATAATGTAAAACACTTTAGAAGTAAAATTATGGAGGGGAAAAAAAATTTTTGTGGTGAAAAACTTTTTTTGGATGTGAAAACAAATTTTGTGGTAGAAAAATGTTTTGTGGTGAAAAAAAAGTTAGTGGTGAAAAAAAATTTTAAGGTGAAATAAGAGGAAATATTTAACCTACCGGTCGCTACTATAAAATTGTACTAAATTCCACCAATTTGTATGGAAAATTTAGAGGTACCTTCACATTTTCACTCATAACTGATTTTGCTCATTTTCAATAGCAAACTGCTCGGCAGGATTTCCATTAATCGAGGTAAAAATAAGTACCTCCGCTTGCTTCTTCGCGCCGTGATCGCTATTTCAACAAACAGGCGGACATCGCTAAATCGACTTAAAATTGCATAAGGATCACGAATATATATACTTTATGGGGTCCTAGACCTATATTTCGACATGTTACGAATGGAATGATAAACTTAATTCAGAAAACATTGTCGAGGTGAAAAATAAGTTATGGTGGAAGAAAATCATGGTGAAAAAAAAAGTTTTAAGGTGAAAAATGTTTTTGGATATGAAAAATTTTTTTGTGCCGAAAAAAAACTTTTTGAAGTGAAATAAAATATTAATCTAAAACAAATTTTTCGATGTGAAACAAATTTTTGAGGTGAATATAAAATATTATTTACCTATAGGCGTTTGATAAACAAATATTACAAAATATGGGTACTAAAATACAAAGTTCAGTTTGAAAAACTATTAGAAACCTTCGAATTTTCATTCATAATTTTTTTACCGCTTGACCGATTTTAAAATTCCATAAGGATCAGGAATATGTATACTTTATAGGGTGTGGGACCTATACAGGTTGGTTGAAAAGTTCCTGCGCTCGAAATGAAAGAATACTCTTTTTGTTACGAAATATATTTTTTTATTCAATATAATCTCCTAGATGCTTAATACACTTGTTCCAATGGTCTTCCAATAATTTTATCCCATCCTTATAATGGTTTTCCGGAAGCTTTGCAAAATAACCGTCTACGGCTGCTATTGCCTCTTCATTCGACGAAAAATGCTTTCCACGAAGGAATTTTTTGAGATTTCTGAAGAGATAGTAGTCACTGGGAGCCAAATCTGGTGAATACGGTGGATGTTCAAGCAATTCGTAATTTAATTCTTTGAATTTAGCCATCGTCAAAACACTTTTGTGAGCAGGTGCATTGTCTTGATGAAAAATGATTTTTTTTTCTTCTTTAAACCAGGTGTTTTCTCACGAATTTTTTCATCCAGCTGATCCAAAAGGCTGCAATAATATTCAGAATTGATTGTTTTACCTTTCTGAAGATAATCAACCAACAAAATTCCTTTTGCATCCCAAAAAACTGATACCATAACCTTCTTTGCTGATCGTTGTGACTTCACCTGCTTTGGAGCTGAACAACCAGCTTTAGTCCACTGTAAACGTTCTTGTTTCAATTTTGGATCATGGTGGTAGATTCAATTCTCACCCATAGTTATAAAACGACACAAGAAGTCGGTTTTATTCGGCTTAAAACGCTCCAAATTACGCTGAGAAATTTGTTTTTGATCCAGTTTTTGTTGAATTGTTTGCGGCACTAACTTTCCAAACAGTTTTTTCATACGTAATTCTTCATGTAAAATATGGAGTACTCGTGCGTCTGAGATGCCTATGGCATTAGCAATTTCACGCTTAGTCAAACTTGGATCTTCACTAACCATATTATGTACCTGCTCAATGATTTCTGCCGTGGTTGCAGTTTTTGGTCGTCCTTCGCGTGGATCGTCTTTAAGGCTGGTACGACCACGTTTAAATTCACCATTCAAAACAAAGAATCTAATGACTGCATGATATCAATTTTTTCCATATTAAAAAAAATCAATGACACGTCTTCAAATGGCGTGTAAACAAAGAAAGAATTGACAGAATGACTTGCAACTTTGCATGTGTTCTCAGGACAGTTATACCAACTTGAGAAAAAAAAGTTTGGAGCTAGCAGTGCCATCTCTTGGTGAGCGCAGGAACTTTTCAACCAACCTGTATTTCGATGTGTTACAAACGAAATCACAAACTAATATATACCGTCATCACATATGTAGAGATATTACATAAGAATGAAGCTTGTAAGTTAATTCATAAGAAATGGTATTAATGAATGACATATTAATCAATTTAAACTAAAAATTCAAAAGTGAATTCAAGGATAATTTAATTTGCAGCTCTGAGACTAACCTAGGATGTGTCACTGAATTGTCCTAAAAACACATGTTCTAGGCTAGTTCTGTTACATATTTGCTGAAATGTCATTAAACGGTAAATTTTTTAGAGAGTTTAGTGACAAGCCATGGATTAGTCATGTGATATATAATAATGGGGGAAGTTTTACCCCAGGGATGGAAAACATGGTACAATTATACTTTTTTTGGTACATTTTTACCTTGGTTGGTACCGTGGAACTACCGCGGCTCATTTAGTACAATTTGAAATTTTTTCAAATTTTCAATTTATAACTTGATAAAACCACATAACAAAAAGTCGACTTTTTTTAAAAGCAACTTTAAATTAAAAACCTGTTTTTATTTATTCAGCTCCTATAGTAAAAATAAAGTCAGTTTTAAGTTGAACCAGCTCTAAATTGGTGTCACATCAAATTTATCAAATGTTTCCATACACATTGAACTAAAATATTCGGAAGTGGCAACATTGAACAGCTGATTTTAAATTACCTCTCAAAACAAAAAAAAAATAATAAAAAAAAGTGTATTAATGTTAAAAAGCTATTAAAGGCCTCAAAATTGTTTAATAGCAAATCCTGAAAAGGTTAACCCTAATAAAAAGGTGTGAAATAAAAATTAGAGTAAAATTTTACAGTTTTGTGGGAATTATACGACTACATAAAATTAACTATAAATTTCACCCGGTCAATTTAAATTTTTTTAAGTCTTTTTAGTGTCTAAGCAAATCTGACTCAATACGATAAAATTGTTAAAAAAAATCGGAAAAAATTTTGGTACCGTGAGGATCGAAAAAGTACAATTTGTTTGTCTGGTTGGTACAATAACAGAATACATATTTTCCATCCCTGTTTTACCCTCTTATGCATAACAACGCCATGTAAAAGTGAGAGGTCCTTTTTATATAATGATAAAATGAATTGATACATTATTCAAAGTATTGTCCATCGTTAGCCACTACTTTTTTTCATATTTCTGGTAGCATATGGATTCCGCACCAAAAGAACTGCTCCGGTTTTGAGGTAAAGAATGAATCATGCCAATTTCGGATACCCTGTTCTGAAGTGAAGCGTATTCCTGTATCGAAACAAATGGTAGTCAGAAGGGCAAGGTCTTGGCTATAAGACGGGTGAGCCAAAACTTCCCATCCACTGTTTTCCAAATAGTTTGTGACCGGTCTTGCGACATGTGGCTGAGCGTTGTCATGATGGAAGATTATGGGCTCGTGTCTGGTCGAATATTCTGGTCGTTTTTCGTTGATTGGTCTCTTCAAACGAATCCGGCAGGGCATATAAAGCCCGGGATTATCGTAATGTATCCATTTTTCATCACCAGCAACAATACGATGCAAAAATTACTGCTTTTTGTAGCATTCAAGCAGCATTTCCGGCATGCAAAACCGCCTTTCAACGTCTCTCGTCTTCAATTCATATGGGACCTGATTTCCTTGCTTTTGAATGAATCTCAATGCTTTTAAACGTGAGGAAATGGCTTGTTGTGTGACTCCCAATGATAATGCAATTTCTTCTTGCGTTTGACAACAATCTTCGTCGAGTAATGCTTCCAATTCCGAACGGCTTACCAGGCCTTTCCTTGTCTTCTGTGTCGAAATCACCACTTTTGAATAGCGCAAACCATCGTTCACAAAACTTTTGAGTTGGTGCATGTTGACTGTTAGCTTCTACCAACAATCGATAACTTTCAGCAGCCGTTTTCTTCAAATGAAAGAAGGTGTCTGATAACCCCGCAAAACATTTTTTTTCGACATTATTATAGCGATTGGAAAATATGTGTGTTTACACTTTGGCGTCTATCGAATACTGAATACTGAATGACAGATGTTTACCCTCCAGAATACAATTTGTTATTATTGACACAAACCATACGTGATAATTATGCCATCTGTTGTCCAAATCGACATTTTTAACTTGTATATCGATTAAACACAGAAAAATTGATTAAAAAAAATTATAAAATTCCAGTTAATAGTGAACTTATATTTAGCCTTTAAAGAAAGGTTTGTTGGACGTGCTTTTAGTGTTTAGAAGCTTGTAAAATTAGGTATATGTAAATATATTCAGAACATTCTCTAATTTGTTCCCTTACATAAGTACATACATATAAATGTATTCAGAAAAAAAATTAAATAACAATTTTTTTACCATTCTGTTTTACAACAGCGTCATATACTCGTAATTTGTTTTTCCCCCAAAAGTATGTTTATGCTACGAGTATTTATAACCAGATGCGTATGACTCTATGCCATGTGACCAGAAAAAATATAATTTTTTTATTAAAAATATTATATGCATTTTATATAATATAAGGACATTCTTTCTACCGCTCTGTTGTTACAGAACATTTTCGTTAGTCTCAACTTTCAAACAAAACATTATATTTCCCAAAACAAAAAAAAAAACAAAGATCTGGAAAACAAAATATAATATAATCAAGTTTATAAATTCTGAGAGAAAAATGGTTAAACTTAATTACAATTTTTATAGAGTTTGCTTTAAGTATAATTAAATAGAAAAAATTACAATGCATAATTCAAGAGATGATAGGATGAATTTCAAGAGGTAAAAAAAAACTGAGGACATAATTTTTGTGACACAAAAAAAAAATGCTTTTGTTAACATAATGATAACCATTGCTAGAGGAGTATACACAGTTATCTTTGTCATCATCGGAGTCGTCAACATTAATTATTCTTTGAATAACAGAGATTTTTTGGAAGATTTTTCGTAAGCATGAATAACAAAATATGTATATACACTCACCAAAAAAAGTCTGTAATGACAACTGTTTGCTGTTATTACACATGTCTGCTGACGTGTAGTACAATGAAATTTGTATAGCCTGATCCATTTCGAGGTTCCCTACTTTTTTAAAGAAAAAAACACAGAAAATTCAAATTTAATTTGGAATGTTTATTATTATTTGAAAGAACATTCTTTGGCATTTATTTTTTGAAGATTATGTCTTTCAAATGTTGGCCGTTGCTACGTCGCAGATGGTCCATGCGTTGAGTTCAATTTTCGATGACTCGTTCGAGCATTTCGACAGGTAACTGGCGAATGACACGCGTGATGCTTTCCTCCAAGACCTAAATCGAAGCGGGTTTGTCCGCATAAACTTTAGACTTTACATATCCCCACAGGAAAAAGTCTAACGGTGTGATATCACACGATCTTGGTGGCCAATCGACCAGCCCAAAACGTAAAATTATGTGCTCACCGAAGTGTTCTCTCAATAAATCCATTGATTGATGCGATGTGTGCGGAGTGGCGCCGTCTTGTTGAAACCAAATGTCGCCGAGATCACGAGCTTCAATTTCAGGCATCAAATAGTGGGTTATCATGGCACGATAACGGTCGCCATTGACGGTTACGTTCGCACCGCCATCATTTTTAAAGAAATATGGACCGATGATTCCACCGGCCCACAAACCACACCAAACCGTTGTTTTTTCTGGATGAATTGGCAGTTCTTGAATCTCTTTAGGTTGCTCTTTGTCCCAAATGCGGCAATTTTGTTTGTTTACATACCCATTGAGCCAGAAATGGGCCTCGTCGCTGAACAAAATTTGCCTCGAAAACGTCGGATCTTCTTGGAACATTTCAAGAGCCCATAGAGCGAAGCAATGTCGCTTAGGAAGGTCGAGCTGCTTCAGTTGTTGCACAAGCTGTATTTTGTACGCTTTCAATTTATGATCTCGACTTAAAATGACCCAAGTCTTTCCATACGTCAATCCTAGTTGCTGCGAACGGTGCCGAATCGACTCTCCACGGTCTTCGTGTACACTCTCAGCTACGGCCGCTATATTTTCTTCACAGCGTGCTGGACGTGGTCTATTCGGTCGAATATTATCCAATAATGAGTGCTGGGTCTCAAAATGGATGTTGGTGTTGCGAATAGTACGCTCAGTAGGCCGATTATGTTGACCATAAGATGAGCGAAGTGCACGAAACACATTCCTCACAGAACGTGAATTTTCGTAATAAATTTGAACGATTTGTAAACGTTATTCGGGCGTAAGTCTTTCCATTATGAAATGCCAAACAAAACTACGCAAAAATAACATGACAGCATGACACGACTCACACGTGATCTGTCAAAAAAAGGCTATTGAAAAAGTATCTCTACCTTTAGTAGCTGCCCTTACTAAATTTTAGTAACCTCTTTGTAAAGTGGAATTAAAAATCTGTTTGCTAAAATCAGCAAAAAAAATTACCAAATATTATTAATATTAGTACAAAATGTTAATTTTTTTTTAAATATTTTATTTATTTTTTTTTTTTTAACAATTTTTTAGACAAAATTAAATAAAAAATCAAGGCCTTAAAAATTGTAAAAACATAAAGGAATTTATCATTTTGTTTTAATTTGGTAATTTCTGCTTTGAAAAATATTTAGTCAATTTTTTTTTTTTTTACTTTAAAGGTCAAATTTTATTTGTTTTTAGGGTTGATTTTTAGAACTAAAAAAACTTTTGAATGCTATTTTAAGACAATTTAAGTTTGTAGAAATAACATTTCCTTCAATAGTCACTTTTTTAAAATTAGTATTTTTTTTTTTTTTTTGCTTATTTTAGCAAATCGGTTTTCAAAAATTTGTTAAATGATTTCTGAAATAAGCAACAAAATTTGTAATTATTCTGTAAAAATTCTGTAATTTGTAATATGTAAATAGCAAAAATATTTGTTAAATACTTTTACAAATTTTTCTACTAACTTTTTTTTCTGAGTAATAACGGAGAAATATTCAAATACTATTAAGTTTAAGAAATATTTATAATTGAAATAAAATAATTTGATATTCCACTTTTTACATTTAAAAATATAATTTTTAAGTGTTTCTATTAAAAAAAAATTAAATGTTATTTATATTTTTCATAATATTAAAATAAAGTTGTTGAGAAACATTGTAAACCCATTGACAGATTTTGTACCACGGTGCGTATACGTGTTATTGATTAACAATTAATATTACTCATACGTTTCGGTATACTTCCATACTTCCATATATTTTGTATGCAAAAAATTGTACACAGAGATGAGATAATTCATAGCCAATCGAATTATACGTTTGTGGTTACTATATTCTTCGGTTGTGACAGCAGAAAATTAGTTGAGACATTCATAAACTAAAATACTAAAAACATATTTTTTCCCAATTTTAGCAACTACCTGTCGTTATGCTAAGAGTGCTTGGACTGAATGTGATCCCAAAACTAATATGCGTTCCCGTACATTAACCCTTAAAAAAGGTGAACCAAATTGTTTACAGACTAGAACTATGCAAAAAAAATGCAAAAAATGTAAGTTTATGCAAACAAATTAAAAACCCGAAATTAATTTTAAATAGTAACTATAATTTAACAATTTTATTTTATTTAATTGTATATATTTAAAGAAAAAACGAAATTTCCCTCATTTTATTATTTCTATCATTCATGGCTATCCATCATTGTCATCAGTATTTATAAACGATATGATTTCTTTCTTCTACATGGTCTTTTTATGTTTTACCCTTAATATAAAGGGATTTAATTACTTCTCTAGGGTATATTGTATAACAACAAAAAAAGGATGACGCAAAAAAATCTTAATACAAACAGAAAAATTTTGTTAGTTTTCCCACACAGACCCAACTATACTTATGTGAATAAAACTTTGAGTTGACAAAAAAAAAACCGAAACTTTACTGATGTACAAAAGCAATATATTTTTGTCATCCAATATTCTATTCATACTCCATATATGTACTACTGGTAACCAGGTAATGTTGACAAACACGATAAATCTTAAAATTTATGATGTTCACATGATGTACCATAGTTGAAATATAGTTGGAAAACTAACAAAAAATAAAATATAAATTGAGAGAAAAATTATCATAAAAGAACACGTCAAAAATTTTGTGAAAAAATTCATTTATTGCAATTTGCTTTAAATTGAAAAATTACATCAAATTATATATTTCATAAGGAAACTTATGCTTATGTTACTGCATCTTTAGCAAAAAGTAAGATGCTAAGGAATCTAATAAGTTTTTAAGAAAGGTACTTTTTTAAGAGGCTATTTATATAATGTACTCCTTAACAAAGAAGTAATTCCTTCAAAAGGTTATTTTTTTAATAAAAGGTTCTGTTTTTTAAAAGGTACTTTTTTTAATAAAAGGTACTTTTTAAATAAAAGGTACTTTTTTATAAAAGGTACTTTTTTAATAAAATGTACTTTTTTAATAAAAGGTACTTTTTTAATAAAAGGTACTTTTTTAATAAAAGGTACTTTTTTAATAAAAGGTACTTTTTTAATAAAAGGTACTTTTTTAATAAAAGGTACTTTTTTAATAAAAGGTACTTTTTTAATAAAAGGTACTTTTTTAATAAAAGGTACTTTTTTAATTAAAGGTACTTTTTTAATTAAAGGTACTTTTTTAATTAAAGGTACTTTTTTAATTAAAGGTACTTTTTTAATAAAAGGTACTTTTTCAATAAAAGGTACTTTTTTAATAAAAGGTACTTTTTTAATAAAAGGTACTTTTTCAATATAAGGTACTTTTTTAATAAAAGGTACTTTTTTAATAAAAGGTACTTTTTTAATAAAAGGTACTTTTTTAATAAAAGGTACTTTTTTAATAAAAGGTACTTTTTTAATAAAAGGTACTTTTTTAATAAAAGGTACTTTTTTAATAAAAGGTACTTTTTTAATAAAAGGTACTTTTTTAATAAAAGGTACTTTTTTAATAAAAGGTACTTTTTTAATAAAAGGTACTTTTTTAATAAAAGGTACATTTTTAATAAAAGGTACTTTTTTAATAAAAGGTGCTTTTTTAATACAAGGTACTTTTTTAATAAAAGGTACTTTTTTAATAAAAGGTACTTTTTAAATAAAAGGTACTTTTTAATAAAAGGTACTTTTTTAATAAAAGGTACTTTTTAATAAAAGGTACTTTTTTAATAAAAGGTACTTTTTTAATAAAAGGTACTTTTTTAATAAAAGGTACTTTTTTAATAAAAGGTACTTTTTTAATAAAAGGTACTTTTTTAATAAAAGGTACTTTTTTAATAAAAGGTACTTTTTTAATAAAAGGTACTTTTTTAATAAAAGGTACTTTTTTAATAAAAGGTACTTTTTTAATAAAAGGTACTTTTTTAATAAAAGGTACTTTTTTAATAAAAGGTACTTTTTTAATAAAAGGTACTTTTTTAATAAAAGGTACTTTTTTAATAAAAGGTGCTTTTTTTATAAAAGGTGCTTTTTTAATAAAAGGTACTTTTTTAATAAAAGGTACTTTTTTAATAAAAGGTACTTTTTTAATAAAAGGTACTTGAGTAGTAAAAGGTACTTGAGTAGTAAAAGGTACTTTAGAAATAAAAGGTACTTTTTAATAAAAGGTACTTTAGAAATAAAAGGTACTTTTTAATAGAAGGTACTTTTTAATAAAAGGTACTTTTTAATAAAAGGTACTTTTTTAATAAAAGATACTTTTTAAAAAAGGTACTTTTTTAATAAAAGGTATTTTTTTAATAAAAGGTACTTTTTTAATAAAAGGTACTTTTTTAATAAAAGATACTTTTTTAATAAAAGGTACTTTTTTAATAAAAGGTACTTTTTTAATAAAAGGTACTTTTTTAATAAAAGGTACTTTTTTAATAAAAGGTACTTTTTTAATAAAAGGTACTTTTTTAATAAAAGGTACTTTTTTAATAAAAGGTACTTTTTTAATAAAAGGTACTTTTTTAATAAAAGGTACTTTTTTAATAAAAGGTACTTTTTAATAAAAGGTACTTTTTTAATAAAAGGTACTTTTTTAATAAAAGGTACTTTTTAATAAAAGGTACTTTTTTAATAAAAGGTACTTTTTTAATAAAAGGTACTTTTTTAATAAAAGGTACTTTTTTAATAAAAGGTACTTTTTTAGTAAAAGGTACTTTTTTAATAAAAGGTACTTTTTTAATAAAAGGTACTTTTTAATAAAATGTACTTTTTAATAAAAGGTACTTTTTAATAAAAGGTACTTTTTAATAAAAGGTACTTTTTAATAAAAAAGTACTTTTTAATAAAAGGTACTTTTTAATAAAAGGTACTTTTTAATAAAAGGTACTTTTTAATGAAAGGTACTTTTTAAAAAAAGGTACTTTTTAATAAAAGGTACTTTTTAATAAAAGGTACTTTTTAATAATAGGTACTTTTTAATAAAAGGTACTTTTTAATAAAAGGTACTTTTTAATAAAATGAACTAACTTTTTTGTTTCTCAGGCAATAACTCTTGAAAAATTTTCGGCATTTAAAAATTATCAGTTTCTGGGATAATTTAAAAATTCTTAAACAAATTTCCTATTGTAACGCTCACAGACTATTTCAATTTCCCTATTAAAAACTCTAAAATTTATACGTATTTTTCTAAAACAAAATAATTAAGATTTCAAGAACTTTTCCCACGCAAATATTCTCAGATACTGAAACATAATTTATGTTTAAAAATAAACGTTAATAAATTTTAAATTTTCCTTAAATAGTTTTTTATATTCTGATTTATTTTTTTTATCACAGTTTTCGCACTAATTACATTTCAAAACAGATTGGAAAGCACTTGTATTCTATAAAACCATTTTTTCTTTACCAGCAGTTTTGTTAACTTTTATTTTTCACCTTTTTTTCTGTGACACATATACGAAAACTTTTAGTTTTTTTTTCTACACATATAATGATGTTGAGATGCCCTACTGAATTTGAAAAGGGTTACACCTTTTGTTACAAAATCATTATAAAAAATTTTAATGAGCGTTAGATTTTGCAGAAGGAAATGCAGTAGTTTTTCTCACAGGATGCTAACTAGTTATGATTGTTTCATTGTTAATAATACCAATGCTTGGTTTAACTTTTTGATAAAAATGTGGATTTTGTGTAATTAAGAACTAGTTAAAATATGTGGTTTGGTGAAAGCAATTAAGGATTGTGAAAATATTTTAAAAAATATAACATTTATATAAATGGTTGCTAAAAGTGGCTTTGAGGAAAAGGAAAATATAAAAAATGAAAGTCTATTTTTAAGATGAATTTCAATGAAATGTTAAATGTTAAATGTATATTTTTACTCGTATTATATTTTGTTTTATCTGGATTACATTGATACCAGTATAAACTTTTTTAAAATAGTACGTAATTGTATTTACTTAGAAAATTTTTTCTTCTAGATATTCTTTTTAAACATAAATATATTTTCAATGCACTAAAACAATGCATGTACAATTAAGTTTATTTTATCGCAAAATGAGGTCAAACCAAAATTAAAAGGAAATAAAATTAAATAAATAGGGTGGAAAGATTTTGGATGTTCCATGAATTTATATAACTGAAAGTTGGAAGAGTTATTCAAAGACATAACAACTATTTTTATAATGTGATGAAATAATGTTTAAAAATATTAAACAAGAGGAAATGTTTTGAGAAACTTATAAATATTCCTAAGAAATTGTGTAAATTTCTAAAGAAAAAGACAACAGAATATGAACAATATATAAGAAAAATTATGATATCAAAATTTAGGAATTTGTACTACACCTTTCCAATTGTATTTCAGAAATAGTCTATTGTATTTCAGAAATTGTCAATTTGATTTCAGAATAGTCAATTGTATTACAGAAATTGTCAATTGTATTTTAGAAATTGTTAATTGTACTTCAGAAATTGTCAATTGTATTTCAGAAATAGTCAATTGTATTTCAGAAATTGTCAATTGCACTTTGGAATTAAAAAAAAAAAAACAGTACTCCCTACGTTTTGGAGTTGTTTTAAAGGGTGGTTAAATTTTAAGGGCCGATATTGAATGTGAACCACACCTAAACGTCTAGTTTTTTTCTGTACTTCATTTGACATTTCTCAATTTCAGACTAACTCAATTTGAACCATGGAAAGATATACAATCGAGCAACGCGTTAAAGTTATTCAGGCTTATTATAAAAATGGGCGTTTAAATCAAAATCCATTTCGTGCACTTCGTGATTTTTATTGGTCAGCATAATCAACCAAATGAGTCCACAATCGGGAAAATTGTGGGCGAATTTCAGCAAACCGGGTCTGTGAAAACACCTTTGCATGCTCGCCCAGTTCGTTCTGCGGAAAACATTGCTGTTGTTCGCGATAGTGTGTCATGACGTCGGCCAAGCATTTACCGTGAATGGTGTTCTCTATCGCGAGATGATAACGAACTTATTGTGGCCAGGAATTGAGGATATGTCTCTGGACGATATGTGGTTTCAACAGGACGGTGCCACTTGCCACACAGCTAACGAAACAATGCGCGACAAATTCAATGACCGTGTTATCTCACGTGGTGGCGATGTCAATTGGCCGCCAAGATCATGCGATATTACACCGTTGGACTTCTTTCTTTGGAGTTACCCTTTATTAGGTTTCGTTTTTGTCTTGTATTTTAATAATTTTTGTATTTTCAAATGCTTTGTATTTTAACAAAAAATCATTGTTTTATATAATTAAAAATATTTTTAAAACACTACGTACATTTTAGGGAAGCCAAATATAAAATTCCAATATCCCAGAATTTTAAAACATCACTCCCGATTGGAATCCCAAATATGTTTTACAGGGAATAGAAACTCAAATATTCAGTATATTCCGTATATTCCGTATGGTATTCGATCAAAGTTAATTAATATCAATCATACGCTACGTTATACACAAATTTCATCTATTTAATATAAATATCTATCTATCTATGTAACTAATATTGTTTTGTTTAATAAACATTATTTTAAACACTTTTTTTCTTCTTTTTTTCTCATTTCATTTACTATTTAATAAAGCCTGTCGTTATGAAAAGGGTGCATGGTCTGAATGTACTAACGGGCAAATGACGCGTGAGGATAAATTAAAAGCAACAGGCGACTTAGAGTCCAACTGTGAAGCAGTACGCAATATTAACAAGAAATGTAATCCCAATAATGGTGGCAGCAAACAAGGTAGCGGCGGTGGTGGTGGTGGCAAAAAAGAGCGTAAAAATAAAGAAAAAGGTTGGTAAATTTGTAAAATAAGTAAATTCTATTACAATTAGCTTTATATTAAATATTCATCTCTTTTTATTTTGCATTGTAGGTTCCCGTCGTGTAACAAAAAATTAATGTAAAACCACAATTTTATATTTTAATGTTTAAGAATTTTTTTTTTACATTAAATAATACGTATTATTAAGAAAAAAAAAACAAGTGTTTAAATTAAGAACAAAATCATATAATTTTCAAATTTCATTAATATCATAAACAAAAAGTTATCACAAAAATATGTCATTTCACTAATCATATACGCATGAAACAATTTTTTTTTTTTGATTGCATAACCCAGATAAAAATATATAATGCATGGCATATGGATCCACATAAGTTAAGTGTATGTTACATTACGGTTCTATATATGACGATTTTTACCTGGGAAATTACATTTACTTTACACTTCTATCATATTTTGTAAAACCTTTAAGAAGCGGATAGCTACGATCGAAAGGAATTTTTCCATTATAGGGAGGTGCCGTTGTTGGGTGTTTTCGTAATTTGAAGGTTTCATCACATATATTTTATTTTTTAGTTTAATATGTAGTATCAAGATGTAGTTATATTATACAAGTATATTCAATATAACTTTTTTTTTTAATAAAATGGTAAAAAAAAAATTTAAAAGTATGAGTTTTAATTAAAACACTGATTTTATTAAAAATAAACATATATGACCTTTATAAAAAAATTTCAAAAATTAGTTTGTTTTATGGGAACGGAGAGCGAACTTACAATTCTTAAATTTCATCGATCTTTGTCACTTTTATCATTTTAAAAGCCATACAAAAAATAATACTAACTCAAGAAAATGTTGACAATTACTACATGACATGTGTTTGTATAGTAATCAATAGTTGTTGTTTTAACTATAATTATAATTGTTTTTCTATGGAAACATATAAACCAACTACTACCTACTATCGAATATTATTATAAACAAGCCATGTAAAAATCGAAATATAAATAAACGTACATGATCATATATGGGCTTGTATATAATTATACATTGGCCTACACGGTAATTTACAACCCTGCATAGTTCAATATATGATCATACATGATCTCATGATCCTACATTGGTTGTTATATGGACATACATGATTATTTACGACCATACGAAATCTCATATATGACCATATAGGTATTCCAGGATCAGGATTTTGAGCGTATGTGGCCGTATATTTTCGTATATGCTCATATATGATTATATATGACCATGTACGGGCATATACACTCAAAATTCGGATCCCAAGATATATGGAAATATATGAAATCATGTATGATCACATATTGAACTCTGCATGGACATACATAATCAGTACAGTCAAAGAACTTCCAAATTAAAATAATTCTCAATAAAAACGAACACAAAAAGAAAGTAATGAAATAAGTCCCAATATTTGAAGTTATTTTATAATGAAATAATAAGTTCCAAGGAAAATGAAAGAACTCCCAAAAGACATAAGTCCCAAAAAATAAATTAGCTACCAATGGATATTTTCGAATGCTGTTTAAGTAGTAACTATGTACAGGGTGTCCGCCGGAAAGGTATACTACTTTGTTTTGCCGCCATTTTGGTAAACATTAGTCTTGACAGTTCATATTAGACACTCGTGAAGTACACACGTGGCAAATTTATTATTGAAAAATATTCGAAAAACGAACGTGTTTTAATCGTTAAGACAGCTCGCCCATGACAACCCCGATTTTCATGAAAAAATCATAATGAGGGACGAGGCAAATTTTCATTTGAATGAATATGTGAATAAACAGAATAGTCGGTTCTGGGCAATGGAAAACCCTCAAATTATTCATCACCTTTGCATCAATTAAAAGTGACACTCTGGTGTGCAATTTGGTCAGGAGGACCCATTGGACCTTACTTCTTTGAAAATGAAAACGGCGTAACGGTAACTGTGAATGGGGAGCGATATCGTGATATGATTGAAAACCTTTAAACGCCACAACTGCATGCTTTGGGCTTGATTAAGATTTGGTATCAACAAGACGGTGCCACATCGCATACAGCCAGGATTACAATGGAATTGCTGCGAGACCTCTTTCCACAACAAGTTATTTCAAGAAATGGTCATGTTGATTGGCCTCCACGGTCGCCTGATTTGACTGCTCCGGACTTCTTTTTGTGGGGATATCTGAAAAGCAAGGTTTATGCAAACAAACTTGAAACGCTTGAGGAACTTAAACAAAATATTCGTGATGAAATTAATGAAATACCGCGTGAAATGTGTGAGAATGTAAAAAAAAATGTGCTCAAAAGGACTCGGCTCGCATTTAATAGGCTAACAGAGGCGGACATTTATCTGATATTGTATTCCATACATAATTGCCGACATTAAATAAAACATTTATCAATATAAGATCCATTCTCTTTTATTTAATCAAAAATTATAAACAAACAAAGTAGTATACCTTCCCGGACACCCTGTATATGTAAGCATATACGTAAATTTTATGTTATACTCGTAAATTCACTTTGACTTATTATTTGTCAAAATAGTGGACAAACGTAATAAAATAACAAAAATTAAATAATTCCGAATGGTAAAAAAATAATGAAATAACTGCCAACAAATTTGAGAGTTAATTAAGTGGGAGTTAAAATAAGTGGTTACCTAGAAGTTAAAAAATAAGTGGTTTCCCCTGAAATGCCTTCAATCAATTATAATTTCTCATAGACACTATACAAATTTATAATTTGTTTAACTTTTTACGGTGGGTCTGATACTAGAGGCTTAATGCAAGAAATTCCTCAGCAACTTTTTGGAAATTTTCTTTTAGTATTTCGAATTTGCATAAGATGAATAAAACATTTTAGCAAACAAAAAATATTAGTGAAGAGCTCCCCAGACCTTCCTTTTTGGTGCTGACCCTAACTAAAGTTAAACTTACTTATAGAAATCCATAAGAATAATTTGTATTTGAAACCCACGTTTAAAGAAAAAAATTTAATTTTTATAGATTGCAATGCTACGAGTATTTCACATTATAAACCCAATAAAATCTTAAAATTTTTGCAAACCTTTGACAGTGGAAATTATTCTATTTTGTTGTAAAGTTGTTCAAGTAAGCAATTACCAGTAAGTCGTTATTTTGCAAGTACATATAAGTTCTTCTATCTATTATCAGTTTTATTATTTTCTTTCTTAAAGTAATGCAAAAAGTAATGGCAAATCATTGCATGATAATCTATACTATAACAACCTGTCATTACCCTATTTTTCCTGGATTTGTCATTAGTGATACATACTTAGTTTACAATTAAAAACAGAAAAATAATTGTATCTCCAATGCATAAAAACGTAATAACTGGAGTACCGTTTATGATTTTGTAAATATTATCCGCAAAAATTGCGCAAAATTAACTGTAGTAGTTTTTAATAATTTTGCCAATTTTTTGTTCAAAATGTTTGTAGGAAACATTATTTATTTTAAGTTGTTTTTTTTAACAATTAAATATAACGACATTTTATCATTTTAATATACCTTTTTGCTGGACAAGTTAGTAAACAATCGCTAACAAAATAAAGCTTTAAAAATGTTTTTATAAAACTTCGTATTTGACTTAAGATTCAAATCAGTGTTCATAAAAAATACAATGTAATACCAAATAAACCCCCTTTCTCCTACAAAGGCCGATTTGAAGATTTTTAAAAATATTAGAATTCATTTATGATCGAAAATGTTGGTGATACAAAATTTATAATTTTTTTGCACTACAAGGTTTAGTTTACAAAGTAAAACAATTAAGTGCAAAAAATGTTCTAAAAAATCATCTGTGTTGAAAATTAGGCGATTCAAGATTAAGGAATTAATCTAAAGACATCCAAATATTTTTTAGGTCAAAATTACAAAATCTATTTTTTCAAAAACAATAAGAGCTTACAAAATAATCGGGTTTGGATATGTCTTAAGAAGTAAACCCAATTCACTTATCTGATGTTAATTTGTCGATAAAAGTCAACAAAAGTTGACCTAAATTTTACGACACTCATTAAAGTTAAAGAAGTTAGTTTACATCGGAAATTTTCAAAAGTTGACTTGATATCGTGCATTTCCTCAATTCAACTTCCCTTTATATCGTTGGGCCTTTAGATTTACGAAATCAATCGACTTAAGGATTCATTATAATGTTCATATCGTCACCTAAAATGCCAGAGGGTGTAACTAATATTTTTATTTTGTTACAGAATAAAAAACCGACAATTTAACAAATATCCGACAGCTTTGTTATATAACGATATATCAATATATTTTAAATGATTATAGGGCAACCAAAACACTCAAAAAATTAAAACCATTTCAGATAAAAATTGTGTTCATAAAACCGCTTTATCATCGTAGAAGTCCAAAATTTTGCCAGGGTTGGCAGGCAATACCCCTAAAATACCGTTATCGATTAAAAACCCTTTTAACTGACTATCGTTACTGAAACTGAAAAAAAAATCGTTATCTTTATATACCGTTAACGAAATAATAGAAAATAGCGCTACCGAAAAAATAGAAAATATCGTTGTCGTTAAAATTACGTTACCGAAATAATAGAAAATTCGTTACTTAAAATAACGTTACCGAAATAATAGAAAATAGCGCTACCCGTACAATACCGTTACTGAATTAACTAAAATATAGTTACCCTTAAAATACCGTTACCGAAATAATAGAAAATAACAACCCTTAAACTGAAGAAAAAATATATAAGCATGTATATTAGAGTTGTCCAAAAAAACATCAAAGTTTGAATTTGCAATCTCCACAGTGTTGCCCCTTTTACTTAATGTCTAAAAACTCTCTGTGCCAAGTTTCAGATAAATTCGTTTATATTAAGAGGTAGCACAAAAAGTTACCTTTTAAGAATTAGTAATTTGTCGTTAGAGTTATTTGTACAAAAAGGGGGGTTGACTTTAAATTGAATTATTTTTTTAAACTATACGCTATAATTTAACAAAATTTTCCACTACAGTCTTAATTAATGTTCACAAAAGGAATATGAGACCAAACTTTTAAAAAATTTCAGTAACTTTTAATTAGTTTGCGATTTTTTTTAATTCATAAGCAAAAATACATGCTTTAGTCAAAATATCAAAATTTTCTGAAAAGATGTAAGTAAAAAATCAACTTGCTAACGCCTTATATGAGTAAATTTCTCAAATCTGATCTTAATTTTTATGAAGATTACGAATTCGCAATCAAATTTGAAAACAAAACAAAAATTAGATTTTTTGTGCTATTTTCCGAACTATCTAAAAACGCTGTCATCAAAAAATCCAGCTTCTTGTACTTTTGCAATCTACTTACCAAGGGCTTTCATTAGACATGACATTGTTTTTAATTTTTGAAAGTTTAATTGTTATCCTTGTAACTGAATGTAAAATTTGACATTTTTTAGTTTTTCGCTATTATTTAGCGTATTAAAATTAAATTGTTAACAAAAATCCTGTCTCACACAAGAAGGCATTCCGTGGATATATAATCATTCAACAAATAATTTTTCGTGGAGGCATATGAAATTTTTGAGAAATACGTGACTCCGATTTTAATTTTATATATTAGATTTGATGAGTCGCGATCCTAATAATTATATTTTTTTTTTCAATTTATAATTTATTTAAAAAAATAGACCAACTATGAAACTTCAATGGCGATGTGCTACCTCTAAATAAAACGTTTTTTTTTTAATTTCTTTATTTTAATCGTTTGAAAATTAAAGAAGTTTTTGGTTTTTTAAAATTGTTTTATTTAGAAATTCCAAAATTATCTCAAAACATACAAAAATTTGGATATTCTTTGCACTTCTTAAACATTTTAGTATGTTTTCTGTAAAATACTACTGCTGAAAAAATTACCTAAGCAGGATTACAGCATTCTCAAGCCTTTTTTGAACATTTTCCCAGAAATGTCTAATAAACTTCCTAAAATCCTATCACCAAAGAGTATCACTTTTGGGATACTTACAAAAATATTAAAAAAAATTTATTGCCAATAGAAAAAGCTTAAAAATTTTTATTTTTCAATTTGTGCGATTATTAAAAAAATAATTATAATCGTGTGTAGAGTTTTGAGACGAAAAAAACAAAATTTAAATTTTAAAAAATCTTAACAAGTTTGCATGAAATCAAGAATTGACCAGAAAATACTTCACAAAAGTACGGAGTTTTAAAGCACCTTCGTCTATAGTTCTAAAATTTTAAACACACTATAGTTTTGCAACTAAAACTTATTCCCACTTTTAAATAAAACTATTTAAAAAAATTGTAGGACCAATTTAAGGGTTCGCCTTTACTTTAATATCTTATATAGATATTTCTGCAAGGGGTCGCTGTGAAGTAACAAGATTCAAAACTATATTAGCTGCACATATGTATATATATACATATATCTATCTTCCAAAAGTCTGATCATGATGGGGTTAAATAAATCGGTGTGCATTAAAACTACCGTTATCATTAAAATACCGATACCGCAATTACTAAAATAACGTTACTCTTAAAATATCGTTACCAAATAACAAAAATACCTTTATCGCTAAAATACCGTTACCGAAATAATAGAAAATATCGTTATCGCCATCGAATCAACCGACATATCTTTATCGTTAAAATACCGTTACCGAAATAATATAAAATATCTTTACCCTAAAATAACGTTACCGAAATAAATGAAAATAGCGTTACCCTTACCGATAACCGACCTATTTATTTTTGGAAAAAATTTATCTAACGTTTTCGCATAATCGCTTAAGTCGACTTAGCAATTTTAAAAATTGTTCATATAAAAATCGATAATTGGGTGATCCCAAATTAAGTCTTTTATTCTCTACAGATCGTTGTTTACGAATAAATTTGAAGAATGTTTAATTTTAAGATTTTCTAAAAACACGTAATATTATATGAAAACGATGAGCGCCCCGGTAGGCTAGTTGGTAGCGTGCTAGCTTATCAGTGCGGGGGGTCGTGGGTTCGATTCCCATCAGAGGCTTTGGTCTGTTTTCGCTACAACGAGCCGAAATCCTTCGTTGCTAGTGCTGGGTAAGGGTATTAAGATATAATTTGTAATTATATGTTTAATAAAATAAATAAATAAATATATGAAAACGAATAAATTTATGTGGATTTGCTTTTCAGAACACAGCCGAATAATTGATTTTTTGTCCTCTATATTGATTCCTAATATACAAGACTTTGTTTACGAAATAACTACAATTTTTTTTAAAATATTCATGTAAAATAAAGATAATGCCAAATTGATAATCCCTGAAAAGTGCAGGAAATAAATGTATTTTAAGTTTTTTAAAAGATATTAAGAAAAGCAAGGTTATTTTAAATTTTGCTCTACGTGCTTTGATCAGCGACGAAAGAGCTGTGTGAGGGGGATCTCACATTAAGCCCCTTTTACACTAAAGAGTTAATACAGTAGAAAATGGATTAACAGTTGGTTGCATTAAAATTAAGTAATCTAAACGCATAATTAGTGTTCGAAATTGAAATAATTCCTATTTAAGCAACTTCTCATACGAATATAATCATCTTTTAAATATATTTATTGAGAACAAATATAAATTACTCTATTTTTTATTTTATTTTTTTAAGAAATTTAAAAACCATGACACAATTAATTTGGCATATAATTCTTCGTAAGTTTTGATGGTTTGTTTTAGCAAATTTTTTAATATGTAAATGCTACACAGTAGATTAATGTGTAATTTCATAGAATTGTTGGTAGTGGATGCTGAAAGTATGTTTATAAATAAGATATAAATTTAATAATATAAATAAAACTCCAAATGGTCGAGAATGAAAAAATAATCAAAATCATTTCAAAAAATACTCAAAAATTTAAAGCAAATAATTTAATTTAAAAGATTCAATAATTATATTATGGACCTGCTTTAAACTAACTACAAATTGACAAAAAGATTTAAAATTTCTTAGAAAATTATTTGAAAAATTTTCAAAGAATGTTTATAAACCTGAATTCAGTTTCGATTTAAGCTAGAATTAGTGATACGTAACGTGACGTATCTTCATATGGTTGTTGACAACCTTATGAAAATACGTCACGATACGTATGGCTAATTTTAGCTTTAGTTTAGCCAGTTTTCGCCCACTCTATTTGTAAAAAGAACAAATAAACAAAAAGAAAAAGAAAAAAAAACGTTTGCTGAGATATAATAAAAATTAATAGAAAATCTGGGAAACATTAATTTCTAAAGTTACGAGATCTACCATCGCCACCACCACCACCTCTGTTATTACCAAAGTTTCCACCACCGTTGCCAAATCTTTGGCCACCACCACCACCTCTGTTATTAAAACCATTGGAGGAAAAACCGTTGCGATTACCGCCACCACCATCACGGCGATTGAAGTTGTTATTCATAGCACGGTTATTGCTTTTTTCTTTACTCATTATAGAAGCAGCATTTCGAGCCATAAATTCCAAATCCGGATTAATGTTTTGATTAGCTTCCCGCAGTATATCAATCAAAGCTTTAGCACATTTAGCATTTTTACGTGTAAAGAAAGCATAAGAAGTGCCAGTGGAATGTTTTCTTCCCGTTCGACCTATACGATGTATATAATCTTCTGATGATTGAGGAAAATCAAAATTAATAACATATTTAATGCCGTCGACATCTAAACCACGCGCAGCTACATCGGTCGCCACCAATATATTGGAACGACCTTGACGGAAGTCGTTTAAAACACTGTCTCGATCCATTTGTGACTTATCACCATGTATAGAACCACATCGTACACCGAAGCCATTGATAAAACGTGATAACTCATCCACTTTCTTTTTAGTGGCTACGAAAATTATAATTTTACCAGGTTGAGGTTGATCATAAATGTGCGATAGGAGACTTTTCAGTTTTGAGCCTTTATCCGACTCCTGACAGACCTCAACATACTGACGGATGTTATGATTAGCAGAAAGTTCTAGAGAGCCAATGTTGATCTAGAAAATTTTTAAAAAATGTTTATATAAAAAATATAAGAGATATACTTTACGGACACCTTCTTGACCTCCAAGTTGTGTAAAAGTTAATTAATTTCTGTTACGCAATTTCAACATCGGATAAAACAAACTTATTTGATCTGTTGTAGAAAGTTTGCTAATTTATAATTATCATGTATAAAGATCCGATTTCACAATATCCCGTTAGCCACTAACTGGGAGTTTACCAGACACATTAGGTCAACGTATTATTGGTTTGACCCACTGACCATTTTTGAAAAAAAAATTAATAAGGAATGGATAATAGAATGCATCACCAATTTGAAATTATAATAATTTAGGATGGACATATTTTAATTTTTTTCTTGTACTAATGTATAGCACACCAATGGAACTTCTTTAACATCTCTTTATATTTTAGTCGATATATTGAAAATCTAATCGCGATTTATCGACTGCATATCACTTTGCATTTAATAAATTTTTTATTACTAAATTAAAAGAAAAAATACCAAAGAAATTGTATTAGATTTTCTTTGATGAGAAACTCAATGAAATCCTTTCACCAGCAAACTTTTACCATAACTTTGCAGAGGCTTTACTGTGCCTTTCGCGAAGATAAAATACACTTCAATTCAGCCCTTAAATGCTCACTATACAATCAGTCCAATTAAAACTACATAAATATGTTTTAGAAAATCCAACCCTTTTACTAAAAATTAATTTTATAAAAAATTGAGCAAGTTCAAAAAAAAATCAGGCAGAATTTGCAGAACTTGGGGTAAGTAGTTTAGCCCTAAAAACGGATTGATTGATAACTGTTGGCTGTAGCTAACTTGCACCATTAGCATAACGTCCGTAATTCACACAATTTGGTGCATTCTTTAAATTCTGCAAATTTTTTACAAAAAAAGAAAACACCAAAAAGCAGCAATCCAGTTCGGCCTTAAGGGCCAACTATATTAGACGAAGTTGAATTGCAGAAAAATGCAATACCATACACATGTATTGAGGTACGCATCCATATTTAGCTTAAGTCAACTTCCAACTTCTAAGTTCTATCTCTAGCGATTTTGTTCATTTCCAATTGAAACTCGTCATTTAAAAAATTTAAAAAAAAAACAATTAAAATGAAAAGATTGGGAATCAAAATATTAAATAAATACAAAATTAAATAAAAATAAAAAACTTTGCATACAACAAAAAAAATACGAAAGCTTGTTAAATATGCACAGAAAAAACTATTTGTAATTGTTGGTGCAATTTGAATTAAAATTTTGTAATTAATTGAATTTATGCAATTGAAGTTTTGTTAATTTAACAAATTTTTAATTGAAATTGGTACATTTTTTACAAATATTTGTTGTGGGCATGGTTTTAATCAGACTTTTTAAGACAAATTGAGTTGATATTCGGCTACAAATTAACAAAAGTCAAGTTAATTGTGGTTACAGATATAGTCTTTTCTATAAATTTCTTGTTCTTTTAACGTGTAAAATATAATGTATATTGTACTGCCAAAGAACTTTCATGTGGAGATTACTTTTACAAACAATACAGTGTTTTGTTAGTACAATACTTGTTGTACCTTATAAATTTCTCCCAAGATGGGTTTTAGGAAAAAAAGTTTGGCGAATTCTGCCTGGATGTTAACAAACAACGTGAATAATTATCAACGTTTACACATTGTATACATTATATCGTAACTCTTTCGTCTGAAATTCTAAAAATATAATAACGCAAATATTATAAACATTATTTAATTTTTTAACGTTAATCTTAAATCGCCGTAGATTTTATAACAACACTTTTTAGAAACGTGGGTTTACGTCTCAGATTTATTTTTATGGGGCTTTACTGTGCCGCATTTAGGAGAAATATTAAACTTAATCTAAATTGCTAGTGCACTATCCCCCTGAATATACATACTTAGATTTTTTCAAAATTTTAATTTTGAATTTTAATTTTTCCTTGAAATACATCTAATTCGAAAATTTATGAATTTTTTGCATACTACACCATATTATATTACAAGTATTGATTCCATACTACTCAATAGTTTTTACATACCAAAACTACTTTGAAAGTATTTATTAGGTACTTTGAAGTATCGATTAATAAAAAAAAAGCGGTCGGTATTGAGTACTTAATCCCCTAATACTTTTACAACTCTAGTATGAAGTGTCCAACTACATGATACACACAGACGAAGGAACAATAGGAGAAACATGTGTTTCCTTTTATATTTCCTTTTTAAGTACAGACGATGGAACCAAAAACGAAACATCAGTTCTGTGTGTTTTCATATATACTAGTACTAAACAAATATGTATACGCTGAAGTAAATTTTTAAAATTCGTTTTTAAAAATGTTTCTATATTATTTTGTTAGAGCCGATAGCCTATGCTTCTTAATTTACATAAGATTTATAATTAATTGTGAATCTAATAAATTATAATAATAATATTTTGTTAATTTTTCATATGCTGCTGTTTTTATTTTTACAGATATCACATTTTATGTCCCATAATTCTCATAAATTTTTATATTCATATACAATTTTAATTATTTAAAATTGTAACCGTTTTCGTCTCTCTTTTATTTTATTTCTCCGCAAATTACAAACGGCTGCTCTCAACGAAGTAAGATGGAAAAAAACAGTAAACATCGATACGATGGAACATTTGTGTTTGTAATTTGATATTTGAGGAACCAAAAACGAAACATGAATTTCAACAGGAAACATTGCCACACACGATGGAACATTAAGTGGAACATGCTATTTCCTCTAATGTTGCATCTTGTGTGGCCAGCATAATAAATCAAAGTTTCAAGTAATGTTTAAATTAATTGAAATCATTATTTTAATGTTTTTAGAAAAAATTTTCAAAAGTAGTTTTTTTCGTCAAAACAAAATCAATCAAGTGTCATACGCGCTTATCAGACACTTGCTAGTTTCTAGATCCAAGTTTTTTTTTTCTATCAATACAAATCATATCAAGGGGATTGCCTTACCGACCTCAATTCGACAGATTGTATTTTTCTATATAGTGGAAGTCTCCATATGCAGTATTTTTTCACATAATGAACAATTAATGTACTTCTTCTTTTTTTTTTTTTAAATGCTTTATATATAATACTTTATATGTATTTATACAGGTATACATATTTGTTATTATTTTTAAGATTCTTTCGCAGGAGTATTGCCTAGAAGGCTCATCATGTATTATTAATAAATGAATAAATAGTTTTGGCGGCTAAACAACGATCAGCTGTTTTAAGCCCGTATAACACTTGCTAGATTTCGTATTGATATTGTATTGACGAAAAATTAAAGAATTTTCTTATGGAAAAATGAGTTTGAGGAGTTAAACTATGGAGAATAAATGAGTAACTGTCAAATTGATTTATATTGTTATCAATATCAATCCAATACAAAATAAACGTGGTGTCATACCGGCTTTACCACAGCGTAGTAAACTTTAGTTTTATCCATTTTGTTGTAGTGGTATTGTAAATAGTAGTACTTTTACTATATCTACAAACTTTACAAGTTTTAAAAGGATACTTTACTACCAAGAGTGAAACCCCCTAATATATTTCACTTTTTTCTATTACTTATATAAAAGAAAAAATAATTGTTTAGGCAAAAATATAATTTTGGCATGTGAATATCACCAATTACGTTGTATAAACGAGAAACTATTTATTAATTTTATAACTTTATAAAATTTACCAGTAGCTAAAAGCGGGCAAATACGTATTTGTATATTTTTGTTTACAATTTTCTGTATAAAACTGATCATTTTCAAATCATATAAATTTTATGTAAACAAACTATTTTTTATCAATTATAAATTCGATTTTTTAAGTATTTGTGTTATTTCATTGCCATGAGTTATGAAATTGTTTTCAATTGCATTAGTGTCAACTTATGGTAATGAAAATTTCTCAAATATGTTTAATAAGCGGGCTTTCATTATTTTAAAACTTTTGTTAAAATCGTCCTACAGGATCTCCTTAAATACCAAAATGTAAAAGTGCGACATATATCAATCATTGATCGTAAAAGGGTTAAATGTTTCGTGTTGATAGGTAAGAGCAAAAGTATCGTATATACGACTGCAAAAAATACGCGATAGTCGGTTATGCGTAGCACAACGGGGGATTAGAAATCTTAAAAAAATACCATTTTGTCTATTAAAATTGTTATTCTTATATTCTCTTGCAATTCGATGTTAAATATTAACTGCGTAGTTGTTTTAAAGCCGAATTTTTTTTATTGCCCAAATATGGCAAGTCCAATATTAGTTATTTCAAGAGGTGCCCCAAAGGGTTGTATTTTTTTTTTTTTTTTTTTTTTAATCAAGAAAATAATGACAAAAATACAAAATCCTCTTACCTGTATGTAATTGTTAGCTAAGAAATCTTCAGCAAGTTGTCTAACTTCTTTTGGCCAAGTTGCACTCCACATAAGGATTTGACGATCTGGTCTTATCTGACTTAATATTTTGCGTATTTGCGGTTCGAAACCCATATCCAACATACGGTCAGCTTCGTCGAGTACCAAATAGGTGCAACGACGCAAATTTGTAATGCCATTGGCTAAGAAATCTAACAAGCGTCCTGGTGTTGCTATAACCAGTTCGACACCACTTTCTAGTTCATTAGATTGGCGTGTCTTTGGAGCTCCTCCAAAAATACAAGTATTACGGACAAAGGCATCAGATCCGAAATCATTAGCCACAGTTTGGATTTGTTGAGCCAACTCTCGAGTTGGAGCCAAAACTAAAGCAATTGGTCCGTCGCCCTTAGCCAAGGGTGGTTGATGGTTAATATGAACAATAGCTGGCAAAATGAAAGCTAATGTTTTTCCTGAACCAGTCATAGCAATACCAACAAGATTATTACCACTCATAGCAATGGGCCAGGATTGAGCTTGTATGGGAGTGGGTTCCGTATACCGCTGACGACGTATTTCGTTCATGCAATAGTCAGGAAAGCAGGCTTCATCAAAATACACCATCGGTTTAGGTGCCGGACCACGAACTGTGATTTCGTGATCCGCCCTGTAACGTTCAACATCCTGTTGAGGCCTAGCTCTTGTCTTGGGATGTTCCTGATAAAAATCCTTTTCAAAGGGTGGCAAACGAGCTTGCGACCAATTAATATCTCGAAGATCTTTTAATTAAAATGCAATGTATTTATAGTTTTGTATTATAACTTCACAATTACTTACTTGAAAAATCATCAGGATTATTGTTACCACCTCCCTTATTGCCTCCACCACCAAATCTACCACCTCGGCCACCAAAGCCTCCACCACCACCAAAGCCTCCACCACCAAAGCCACCACTGCCTGAAGGCTGTCCTCTTCGCTCTACACGACCGCTGCGTACTTGATCTCTAGATCTGTTACCAGAAAATCCGCCTCCACGACCTCCTCTAGAGCCACCACCACCAGACCGTCCCCCACCACCCCTGCCGTTCTGATTGCCGCTTCTTGGCGGTGACATTTTTGTTTTCACTATACTTATTAACTTTTTAGCTATGTATAATGCACTTTAGTTTTTATGTATATTAATCAATAAATTGATTTCTTGAAAGTTGATAAAATAATAGTTGTTTAACTTGCTATAACTTTTTGACCAAAAAATACCGTAATTTTTTCTTTCGAGAGTTTGCAGGGAAGCGTACAAATGCCTGCGCTGATCATATTAATTGGGGACGGCTGTAGATTTAAAAAGTCGCGGCGGCGGTAGTAAATGAGTTTAGAAGGCTTATAAGAATTATTGTTTAAAATAAAAATATCGTTCTATATATTTGTTTGTCTTTTATTTATACAGAAAATTTACAGCTAGCTTATCTTTTACAAAAACCCTGCTTCCAAATAGTCATTCCTTATAAAAACACTTTTAAAACCAATATTTCTTTCATTTCTCCACTGTTTACCCTCAGTGGAGACTTTTTAGAAAACATTTTTTTATATATTTTAATTTTATTAGAAGTTATAGAATAAATAATTTGATATACAATTATTTATGTAAAAGGTTTATAACAACTGTTTCATCATTTTATAGTAGTAAGAATACATTTTTCAGTAAAATTTTAGTAAAAATGCCTACTAATTCTGACTATGACATTTGGTTTAAAAATCCCTTCTTAAATAAAGTTTAAGTAAAAATTGTACTTAGTACGGACAATGAAACTGGCCCTATAATTACAAAATCTGAAATTAATTTATTATGTTTAGTTTCACATAACTTTTAATTTTTAATTATTAAAAAAAAGTTCATGAAATACAAATATTATAAAAAAAAGTAATGTACTATTTTTATTAATTTTTGATGTAGTCATTTTCTTCTGGCTTTTAGAATACTGTTATATCTGTATTTAAGGTACTAGCAAAGCACAACATATTTGGTTTTGCCAAACCCTTTAAAAAACATTTAGCCATGCCCAGACCGGTGTTATTATTTTGGGATTGGTAAAGCACTATAATATTAAAAATCATTCGCTATGCCAACGCTGGCACCACCTGTAAATTTATTTGTCATTATTATGCATTGTCATTATTATACACAACGAAAATCTGTTTTGATTAGATTTTTGTTGTGTATTTACGTTTTGTGTATGTATTGTATATTTTCAATGCATAACTCATTAAATTTGCTATACAGATATACGTTTTCGTCTGGCTAATCCAGCCTTAACTCATTAAATTTGCTATACAGATAGGTTTACGTCTGGCTAATCCGGCCTTAATGTGTGATAGCTTACAATGGCAAAAATACTGCAGTAAAAAAAATTCATTGTACAATATTAAAAAAATGGAATTAGAACTGCGGTTGTTTCTTATTACCTTCACATAGTAAAAATAAGGGGTGCCGCTTTGATAACCTGATATCTCTTGGACAGTTGCGTGCTATAATTTTTGCATGTGAAAATATGATTAAAATCAACGATACATCTATTGGTCAGTAGTTTTTTCTGGCAATATATATCAAAGCTCTACCTCATGAAATCTTCAAAAATAGTGAATTTTAAAAAGTCTGGCAATATTATGATTAAACATCTGCCATGTCTGTGGAAGAATTGAATGGTTCCGAATTGGGTACAAAAGACTACTGGGAACAGGCATATGAGCGAGAGATAAAAAATTACAAAAATCATGGTGACGTTGGTGAAATTTGGTTTGACGAAGATTCTCAAATACGTGTTATTAATTGGATAATGAAGCAGCATGAACTTGAAGACGATACTCCAATTATAGATTTAGGCTGTGGTAATGGTATGCTGTTAATAGAGTTGGCACGAGAAGGCTATACAAATCTCTTAGGATTAGATTATTCACCTAAAGCTGTGGAATTAGCTAAAAGTATTGCCAAAGATCAAGAATTAATTATAGACTACAAAGTCGCCGATTTAATGAATGTGGAATCTTGCAAAACATTGGAAATTTTTGGTATTGTACATGACAAAGGTACTTATGATGCTATAAGCTTATGTCCTGATAACCCTAAAGAAAAGCGGGAATTATATATGGAGTCAGTGGGAAATATGATGGATGAAAAAAGTTTGTTTATTATTACTTCCTGCAATTGGACAGAAGATGAACTGATCAAAAGTTTTCAGGGAAAATTTGAGAAAAAGTGTTGTATACCTACTCCTTCGTTTAAATTTGGTGGTAAAGTTGGTAGTGTAGTTACGTCTTTAGTTTTTAAGAAAGTTTAAATATAACAGCATTTGAATAAATCAATCCAAAACTGTAATCTAAACTGTTCACATTTCATTTGAATACGTGATTGCCGCATCGAACAAAATAGTTACAGCACGATTGTTTACCGAAAAGTTCGTCTTAGCGTGGGGCATATCACCCACAAAATCTGAAAATGTTTTAGAGTTAATCCGACTATAGTGTCATTATTTGTATGCATAATACATATCACTTAAAGATTCATTGTTCATCCCCAAAATTGGAAGGACATTAAAGGGAATTGCCGGAATGACAATACTTGTTTGGATGAATCTAAATCATCTAGCACATAGTCCTTTTGCCAAGAGAACCAGGTTATACCGACCGTACTCGGCTGTTAAAGAATCGATTATCCAAGGTTGATAGTGGTTAAAGTTGTATATTACCTTTTCTTTGATATTAATTGCTACATTATGGACCTTAAATTTTATTTTTTATTTAATATAGATGTATACAAACCGTATTTGGCCCAGAGGGCTTGGTTCTTGAATATTTGAATAATTTAAATAAAATAGTTTTCTGCCTTGTTTACATATGCATTCAAAACACGAGAATTCGACTAAAAGCGAGATTTCAAATGTGAGTGCTTTTACAGAAAGCAACACACCGTGTCGATAATTTTGTAGAATTTTTGCATGAAGAAGTGGCGACGCTGGTCAACAGCAGACAAAAAACAATAACCAATAAATATCACAAAATAATGAAATTAAAAATAAAGTTATTAAAATTTGTACTCCTCCAAAGAATAATCTGCTTTTTACTCTTTTAATGTGAGGTGATTTTTTATGTTGTTTTGTTTAAAAGAAACTGGTAAAATCGAAATCTCGCTAACCCGGTTCTATAACCATTATAAATAAAGACACATGAAATATACATATATATGATGAGTTCAACCACATGGAAGAAATAGCTATCTGTCAAATTGAGGACAGTAAGGCAGTGTGTGATTTGCGTTGGTGGCCCAACAAACTAGCAAGTGTTATATAGGCATTATCTGTCAAATAGATGTCGGCAAAGCAGCGCTGTTATCCATGAACATTGCTGTCAATATCAACCCAATACGTGATTAAACAAGTTTCATATGGTTTTAGTTGCAATGTATTTTTAACACTGCTGCCAGGTTTGACGATTTATCGTAATTTTGACGATTTTTCATACCCAAAATGAGTAAATAGCGATTTTACGATTTTTGCTCCTAAAATGACGATTTTTTGAAAAAGGCTCGAATTGGCATGATTTTAGCAATAAACTTATTTCGTGATATTAAAATATTCCAAAGTGAGACGACAGAAATTCACAAATTCTTTATACAAAAGATTATTTAAAATTGCATAAAATCAAATTGCTTTGATATACCGATTAAACAAGATTTGTTAAAAATGTATATTAAAGATATATATTTGTAAAATATATAATTGTCAATATTCTATCTTATTGGTTTTTACTTCAGATCCTTAAAATTACTTTAAATACTATTGTTTTTATAAAAAATTTACGTCATGCTGTGTTTAAAATAAGATTTTAAATACTATTTTTTGATATAAGAACACGTTTTCATAAATTGTCTTATTTTTTTGTTAATAAAACTTTTACCCTAGTAAAAACAAAATTTATTTTATTTTGATGATTTTTCAAAATAAATTGACGATTTATTTTTAATAGACGATCTTAGAACTAACAAGCCTGGCAGCACTGCTTGTTGTTGATGGAAACTAAAAGGGCTACTAGACACGCATACTTGTCTGCAGCCATGTACGATGGCATAATTTGCGTTGTGAAGCGAAAGCGAGTTTTGGTATTCCATCGAACATGTCTGCAGACAAGTATGCGTGTCTAATAGCCCTTTAACCCATGCAAACCTATTTTCTAACACGCAGCAATTTTTTATTTTATTCCCAACATACCAAATGACTTGAGAAATATATTATTATAAGCTTACAAACACAAGCCTTAAGCTTGAAAAAGACTTGAGAATATATTGAAAAAGACTATCGGAAACGGAACCCTCGTGAAAATATTATGTGTGTATGATTACTATAAGCTTATTCTTGCAATTGTAGAATAAGCTTACAAAAATAATATTGTATTAACTTGCGTATTGAAAAGCTTATTTGACTCAATATATTTTTTACATAATTGTAGAATAAGCTTCACAAATAATATATTATTTAATGTTGAAAAAGAGAAATCATAATTATTTTCTGTAATTTCATTTTTTTATTTTAATTTAAATATAAATAATAATAATTCATTTTAAATATAAAAAATAATAATTCATTTTTAATATAAATAATAATAATTCATTTTAACCATAAATAAGAATTATCATGAAAATATTTAAATTTAATATGCAATTGCACGTTAACTTTATAAAATTTACAACCAAATGTACACGCAAAACACATTTGACAAATTTAAAAAAAAGGAACGGCACTTGTTGTATGCATTATAAGCGTAGAACAAAGACAACAAGACTAGAATGGATTGAAAAATATTTCTATTTCAATCGTCATATTGCGTTGTTCAATATGTGTATGTTGTTTTTAAGCATACTTTAGAAAAAGTTATGTATAATAATCTTTTCTCAAGCATTTTTAAATACTGCTTGTGAATTTACATTTTATAAACATTATATTAATCTCACTTTGGCATAATTTTTATATACGTATTTGATCATCAGAGTATGTTTTTCAAAAGTTTTAATTTTTGTAACCATTTTTTAAATAAATTTCATGCAAATATTTTGATTTTGTATATATATGTTATTGTGGGGATTTTTTAAACAAGACTTTGTTAATAAAAAATGTTACGCAATGGCAGCGCTGACTAGTCAGCTATGACGATGCTTACATCATTACTGATTAGCATACCATGTCGATGCCGCTCACGTAGTAAAAAACGTTCTCTTGGTTTTATATGAGCAAATTACAAAGGTTCGGCATCTTTTCAAATTTGTTTTTTTGCGATTCCAATTGATTTTCTTTGCAAATTCAATTAGTTATCAGCAGATTTTTCAATTGGATTTGAAAAAGAGGGAAATTTGTCTAATTTTTGCAAAAATCAGGGAAATTTTCTTCTGTTTTCTCTCAGCTTCCGAACCTTTGTATTTTGTATAAAATTTTATTTGGCCGCTGCCAGCGTTACAATCTCTATACTATTCTTACTCTATGTGAGTTGTTCAGATATATCTTGTAATAGTTCATGAAGTTCACAAGTATGAGAGAGAAACAAAATCACACGTACACGAATGTTTACATCAGTTTTTTCATATTTCCCTTACTCTGCGGTTACACGTACTAGATTATTGCCTTCAATTTTTCTCATATACTGTATGTCAAAATTTCTCGTATTGAAAGCTGTTACGTAGGCTGCATGCCATATTGTATACAATCTTATTTATAGAATTCCGTCATCAAGGAAACAACTGGAAATTGCTTGTCAGATTGCCTCACTGCTTGAATGAGAAATTGAATACCATCCAGTTTTCAATTTCAAAAAGTGTGAGTGTGTTAGTATTGCAAATTGAGAGAAATTGAATTCAACCCATCAGCAATGACCATCAGATGGTGCATCAAATGACCGTCACTGTTCTTATCGGGAATATATAACCCCATTTTTTTAATAAACGCTTGGTTTTTTTGTGTGTTGCATGTGACGTAAACCAGTTTAAAATAGTAGATTACGAGTATACGTAAAAGCAATTCGATTGGAATTTTTAAAATAAAAATTACTTGGCAGCCCTTAATAAAATGCAGTATCATAGGCAATTTATATTCATCTCGTTTTCTCTAATACAAGGCAACCCAATTCATCTGCAGGTATATATTTTTCCTTTCTATAATAGCATTTTATAGCTTTATTCTTAAAGCATGGAGCTTCTATATATCTTAAAGCCGACAACGTTTTCCACAAATATCGAGATGTCGTATTTGCTGCTTGTCAAACCGAAATTATACTTCTTATCGGGCGGAGCACAAGTTTGACTCGTTTGACTCTAGTAGCATAGTAAAGAAAAATTGATTACATTTCCATATATAAAAACGGGTTTCTTTCCATTTTCCATCAACTAAGAAAAGTCTAGTGTTTTAGTTATTGCTAAAAGCAAGAAAACTAAAATTTATTAAAGAAAAGAAGTGGTGATACAAACGGTTGGAGTGTACCCCACCTCTCAATATTTTACGATTAAAATTGTAAAAAGTTCATTAATATTCTGTCGCCTAATTTATAAAGACACAAAATGAGTACAACAAATACGGCAGCTGCTCCATCCACACAATCTTCTGCTCCTGCAGCTAAACTTAAGGGTGTTGTAAAGCAGGTAAGCAAATTAAAGATTATATTAATTAAAACTAGGAAAAATTGATTTAAAAAAAATTCCAACACTGCCAGTCAGTCAAATTTATTTTTTTTTTTTCGTTTAAATCGAAAGACTGCAGACATTGAACGACAAATGCACACGCACACATTTACGTCTGCAGCATTGTGACGTTCGCTGCATGCGAAAAAGAATACGAGTATATGGTGATTATGGACGTGGAACACGTTAAACACGATATCATTTGAATGAAAGTTCGTATAGGCGAGTGCCAACCTGGCAGATTTCATGAGTTAAATGTTCACAACTGAGCTGTTGGGACGCTGCTTTCAAAATAGTGGCGTTTGCCGGGCTTGCCTGCGTAGAGTATTTTTTTAACCTCACTTTTTTTCTTGTTATCTCTGAACAAAAAAATATATATTGTCATTGTTGGGCCATGAAAGGTACAAAGAATTTTAAGGGATTTGCATTAAAGATAAACAGCTGTATTCATAAAAATTTATTTTTGATTTATTAACCGTTTTTAAGCAAAATGTGCTATTGTTGTATTCATAAACGATAAATAGTCTATTAAACCTTTAATAAACCAATCATAAAGTAAGAAAATTTATTGTTGGATTTACCCTTCTATAAACCAAAAAAAAGGTGACATTTTGCATTTAGACATTTTATTTAAACTTACATTACTTTTGTTTACATTTTATAAAAATATTTCTGCAGAATATTTTTGAAAAATAGTAAGGAAAAGTGTTTAAATCATTAGTATGCATTCGATAAACGCAATCCGTCAAATAATCAAATCACAGAAATAAAACAAAAAATGTGACAAAATGTGGTAGTGATGTAAATCAGATGTAAACAAACTCGTTATTCGATTATCTTTGTTACCGTATACTACTAAAATAGAAAAATCTAAACAGTTTCTGCAATATTTTTGTTTAAATTTTGTCCGGAACTCATTTTTTTTTTTTTTTAATATTAAAAGATACTTTTTAAGTAAAATGTTCAAGAAAAATTATGGACAAATTTACGTATATTTGATTACCGGGTTTATAAACCAGTGCTTTATAGCGTCACTAACAACTAAATGACAAGTGAATAACAAGAGAGTTGCCATACATAAACAAAAAAATTACTACAAACGTTCAATAGTTATGCAGCTGTTATTGTTTCTTTATGAATACCAATTTTTATGAGTGATATATAAGACAAAAAGTCTTTAATAGCAATTGTACTATGTAAACTGACAATAAGACTTTTTTATGAATACAGCTGTAAATCTTTTTAAATAATTTATATATGGTGTAATACCGAAGGTTCGCATTATTTATTGTCTTGCTTTGTTATTTTTTCACTTTCACTTTTTTAATTTGTTTATTAATGGTTGATAGCCCGAGGAAGGGAACAGAGGGTGTAGATCAATCGCAACATTGTAGATTTCTTTAATTTTTTATCAATCTATAATACAAAGTAAGTCGTGGCATATTGTAAAATTTAAATTAAATTTTTGCCAATAATAATGTTTTAAATTGAGACTAGCTTTTTACTTTTTAACATATGGTAGTTCTTTTTAGGGATAATTGTGAAAATCAAACTTATTTCGCATTTTACACATTTGTGATGCTTTTTCTGTTGATATTATCTTATTACTTAAAACAAATGTTAAAGTTGAGTTTAGCTGCAACTTTCTGATCGGGTCCAATTTTTACCACAGTTTTTATTGGGATTACAAAACAAGTTCTTATTGGGTATCATCGAATTTCAACATTAGATGAACTTTTAATGTAATTTGATCTCAAAATGTATAAAAATCCATTTTAATATTTTTTTTTCAAATCTTGGTTTCTTTTATATATATTTATTGATCAACTTGATCAACAAGAGGGTAATAACTCAAAATTTGGAAATGTTCAGTAGAGGTGAAAAACTGTTTGTGGTTTCATTAAGATAATTTAAAAATCCGAATACAGTAAGCAAATTCCATTTGAAAATAAATTTACATTGTTTTACTTTTTAATTTTTGCACATATTGCAAAAAAAATTAATTTTTGGACTTAATACCATTTTTCTGAAAATTCTCTAATTTTTTTTTGTATTAATTTGAGTTGTGACGCTTTAGTTGGAATTTATTTAAAGTTTCCAATTTTTTTTTTTCAACAAAAGGGTATTAACTCGAAAATATTTTTATCTTACCTTGTTATGATATTCTATGAATACATATTATTAATTTCAGATATACTACGAGTAGTCTTTATTAAATGATAATATAATTTAAATGATAATATACATATTATGTGTAAAGTAAACAACAAATATTGAGTGAATTATGTATCTAATAAATTTTTGTAATACAACTCATGAATATGTTTTGGAATTACATATAATTTTTTTTTTTACAAGTTCCTTAAGATCCTTTTTCTTTTTTTTCCGACAGAGGAAGCCTTTCCGAATAAATAGAGGATAAACTAAATCAATAATTGTAAAATTTATTTTAAATTATAACAGAAAAACAAAGAAAATAATTAATTACAAACTAACTTAAGATTTTCCCAGTAGCTGGTGCATTTGAATTTGTTTTTTGGATAGTTACTTTTGAAAAATCTTTATCCTTATAGGAATCTTTATAAAAAAGAATTGAGATTTTTGTATTCTACACGCAAAAATTTGATGTTATGTCAGTTAAGTTTTTCATTGGCATCATTTTTAACAAAATTTTGGCCCCATTGCTCTTGTAAGCTCTTAAGATCATAAAATCTATCATGTTTTACATCATGAACTGTATACGGTATGCCAGTTTTTTTAGCGGTGGCTATTAAAGTGATGTATTGATTGAAATATTTCATGAAAAGGGTCACAACTTAAAAAAATATCAAAATTTTTTATCAGAAAAGAGTCACATTTCGAGTTAAAATCATACAGTTAAAAAATTGTATCAATAAAACAGTTTCAACTAGAGTATTCAAAAAACCGGCCTTTTGAAAAAACTTCGGTTTCGGTTTTCTTCGAAAAATCTAATTTAAAAAAATTCTAGAATTATAAGTTTCAATTCGCAATGGTTAATGGTGTGCAAATAGACACACTTTTTCATATTTCTGGAGTTCCACAGGGATGTCTTATATATTAATGATCTTTCGAGGTCACTTATACGGCAACATCATTATTTGCGGATGATGTTTTCCTGTTATTTAAAGGCACGCGCAGGTTTCCTGAATAATATAAACTAGTGTCTTGAAGTGTTTTGCAATGGACTACCATTAACTCTAGCCATTTATTCATGCACAACTAAGGCAATGATTTTTGGGCCTACAAACCGTTTATTTTTGAATCCAGACATTTTTTAGGGAATAATAAAATTCAATTTTTCAGCTATCACAAATGTTTGGGAGTTACACTTGATAGTTAGTTGGGAGTTACACTTGATAGTACACGTATTACGTATTAGACAAAGACGTAAGAACAAAGGCACATTCTATTTTGATATCTCAAGTTCTTGAAGTAGTTTTTGGTTATATGGATATGAATCTTATGAGATTGAAATGCATAGTGAATACTATTGTTCGAATTATATATAATGTTAAACGTAAATATCATATTTCTAGTTATGTTTAGCGTTTTCTTGAATGTTCTTTTGAAAATTTTGTTAAATACCGTAATTTGATTATGTTTCTTAGGGTAATGAATGGTACACCATTGGCTATATGTAGAAAATTTTTGATCTCTCCTTTTGGTACTCGTTGAACAGCTTGCCTTACTCATTGCGAATTTTCTCGCAGTCTAACAATGTTTTCCGGTTAAAGCTTTTAGAATATTTTTCTAGTTTAAATTCTTATTTGAAGTAATATGTGATGTTTGGTTGCTTTTTAATGCATTATGACTGGGGAGCCAATAATATTTTATCAATCTGTATTATTAAGTTATTCTTTGAATTACAGAACTTTGGTGTTATTATTACTGTGTAATAGTATAGTCGTTTTGGTCTTATTGACCAAAACTCTAAATGCCCTTATTGGCCAAAACTCTAAATGCTCTAATATTTAAGATACAATATAATTAAAATAATTTTTTTAGTATTAAATTCTTTAACAAAATCATATAGAATTGCAGATTTTTACAGTGTGTATCAGAGAACTGCAAAATCAACTTTTTTCTTGATTTAATCATACACAAAAATTCTTGTTCACTTTTAATAATTCAACAAAATTCACTGTAGAATAAAATCAGCATCATGTTACTGAACGCGTAATTCGGATCAGTTTGAATCATATGTCGATTATGTTTACTGCAAATTTAATCACTAAATCAGAAAAAACAACGCGTATGAGTGTATTCATAATTAAAACAAAAAAGAAACACTTAAATCCGTTTTTTTAGAATTTTTATTAGTAATAAAAATATTCTTATATGTGAAATATAAATATTTTTTTGGAAAAAAAATTTAGGTCGATATCTCAGGCTTGCCTAATCCGGAAAAATTTCAATATTGTCTAATTTTTTTTTTTTTTTTCATCTATTTTGATTGGAAAATTAGGCAATAATTAACTTTAACCGGATTGGGCGAGCCTGAGATGTCGACCTAAATTAAAAAAAATTTCACAAAGAACAATATTTTTGGTATTCCTAATGAAAATTATAAAAAAACACATTTTAGACCCACTCTAATATACATATAACGTTTATGAAATATGTTTTTTTACAAAACCACCCCCTTTTTATAGATAAGAAACTATTTTGTTTTAATTATGATTACACTCATACACGTTGTTTGTTGTTTTTTCTGATTTATTCTACATCAAAATAATTATTGTTGGCTCGAATAAACAGAATAAAACAATGGTTTAACAACGACCGATGATTATAAACCAGTGACAAAACAATTTGCACATCGTTTGATTGATTTAAAATCATCAACAAATATGTGTGTTGGAAAAATACTCAGCGTTTGAACGCAAACACAATTTATTCTTGTGTTGATTGCGTATGAACGTTTTGCAATCAGCAAATTCAGTTCTCTGGTGTGTATACAAATCATAATTTTGAAGAAAAATAACTAATAATAATTTTGGCACGAACGTTCATTCGGATGGATTCCTGCATTTTTTGAAATTATAATATTTAACATGTGATATTTCTAATAAACAATGTAATTTTCTTTAAAACTTGGGAAAGAAATGTAGTTTTTTAATATATATTTATTTTTTTTATTTATTTATAATTCAACTATAAAACAAAGTATTCAAAACCGAAAACCAGATAATCGGTTATTTCATTTAAAAAAAAAAAACACCGGTTTCGATTTTTTTCCTAAATTTTCAACTAATTTAACTAGCGTTGCAGAACGGAACAATATATTAGCTGAGTTAATGTAAACAAATGAACATTATAGTCAGTAGTAATAGTAAATTAATAGTTGTTAGTTAAGCCTGTTATTTTTCAACTTTAATCTAAATTATTTTGTTGAAAATCTTTTGAAATTTTGAATTTTAAAAATATTAAAATGCTCTATAAAATTACTGTAGATGTTTAAATTGGCAGCACCTCTCAAAAAGTATAGTTTGATAAAATTTGTAATTTTTATTTTTATTTTATTCAAATATTCAAGAACCATGCCCTCTTGGCCAAGTATGGCTTGCATACTACTAAAAAAAAAACAATTTACAATAAAAAAATATATCTATTTAAATTTTGCTAAATAATGCAAAAATTTTAGGATTTTCTGATATTTCATCCAAGTTTTAAATGATTTATTCTCAATAAGGGGCATCATGCAATGAATATATACAAAACAAAAACCCGATTTTGCAGAAAACGCTTATTTATTATTTTTAATTTAGCCTAACTGAGAAAAACAGATATCAGTACAACTTTTTTGATATGTTTTAGATTGTGGTGCGATCCATATTTCTGCATCATTAACTCAAAAATAACTTTTTTTGACTTATGATTGTCTTAAAATAAATGAGCGATTTCTTATCGAAATATAGATGAATCCACCCAATTGAAGATCGAAATATTTATGTTTTAATTATATATTTTTAGTATTTATCAGGTTCGAGATCATAATTAAATTTTAGTAGAGAATAGTAAACACTGCGATTTTTCAGACTTTTTTGTAATTGGTATCTCTCTAATTATAAATTCTATCTCAGCTGATACCATATCTCTGATATCTAGTGATAAGTAATATTTTATAACTTTTATTTTTCCTTTATAAGCGTGTTGGAAAAAGTAATAAGAACGATAATCTTTATATTAATGAATAGTTATGAACTACATCAAAAAGGATTTATTTGGTTGGTAGATATTATTGGATTATTGCAAATCTAATGGTAAATCATAATACGTCATTTTTATACCCTCCGCCATATATGGTGAGGGTATATATCAGTTTGTCATTCCGTTTGTAATATGTCAAAATATAGGTTTAAGACCCCATAAAGTATATATATTCGTGATCTTTATGCAATTTTAAGTCGATTTAGCGATGTCCGTCTGTCTGTCTGTTGAAATCACGACGCGAAGACGCAAGCGGGGGTGCCTATTTTTACCCAGATTATTGAACATCCTCCCGAGCAGTTTGGTATTTAAAATGAGCAAAATCGGTTAAGCGGTTCAAAAGTTATGAGTGAAAATGTGAAGGTACCTCTAAATTTTCCATACAAATTTGTACAATTTTTCTATATCTATTTTTTTTTTTCTGTTAAGTGAGTAAAAATGTTATTAAGTCTTATTGTTCGATTACATTTATTGTCTTACATAGAGAATAATAACATTCTTAGAGCTATATGTGTGTTACTCTGATAACTATGTTAACGTAAAAATCAACAATGTTAAAGTCGCTAACAGAGCAGACCTCTGTAAATAACATTGCTAAAACTAAATAAATAACATTACTAAACTAAATAACAAAAGTTCGTTACATAAATTGACAAAACATATTCATATTACAGTTCATGCAAAATTTAGTATATACGTATATCATCTTCAGCCCCTATGGTGGAGGGTATTCAAAGATTCGGCACAGCCGAATTTAGCCCTTTTTTACTTGTTTTTTTTTTGTTTGTTGTTCAATTGTTTGTAAGAATATGCAACTTTAACATTGTTGCATCTGAAAGTGTAATCACACAACGGTTTACCAGAGACTTTTTGACAAGCTCATCATTTAATTTGATTTTCTTTAGATAAAATCAGTTTTATAATGCTCGTTGCAAAATTAGAACATGGCGGAAGATATAGATATAAAATCCAAAGTGAAACGGCTTCAAGTTTAACGGAAATTATTTCAAACTTAATGTAGAAACGATTTGAGCTGACTTGAGTAACAGGGTTGTTCAATTTTTAATACTTTTAAATACAACTATGTATTTTTTCAATGATCTTTGCTGATAAACTACAACCAACTTCATTCACTACCTTTACTTTTGGCGGTGGTTCTTTCCATAATTGGCCATCGAACATATAACACGTGCAATAAAATATTTTAAGTTATATATTTTAATGTGAGTTGCTATATTTATTAAAAAAATTTTTAATATTGTTAACAATTATGAATAATAAAATTTCATTTATTTGTAGGTTTTATCTGGTGATACCGTCGTTATACGTGCACAAAAAGGTGCACCACCACCAGAAAAGCAAATTACTTTTTCGTATGTTCTTGCTCCCAAGCTAGCCCGCCGTCCTGGTGCCGGTGGGGATGAAACCAAGGATGAACCTTGGGCATGGGACTCCCGCGAATTTTTACGCCAAAAACTAATTGGCCAAGAGGTTACCTTCACCTTTGAGAGACCTCCAAATTCAAATCGCGAATATGGTTTTGTGTGGTTGGGTGATGAAAATGGTGAAAATGTTGTGCAAACTATGGTCAAAGAAGGTTTGGTAACTGTGCGTCGTGACAGCCGTCCCCCAGAACCCCATAAACAAGAAGAATTGCAAAAATTAGTAGAACTGGAAGATCAAGCTAAAAGTGCTGGTCGTGGCAAATGGTCGAATGTTTCTCCTGCTGATCATGTCCGTCAAATTAAATGGACCCAAGATAATCCCTCCCAAATTGTTGAAATGTTTGGTGGCAAACCAGTCAAGGCCATTATTGAACATGTGCGTGATGGTTCAACAGTACGTGCCTTTTTGATTCCTGACTTTTATTACATTACCTTAATGATTTCGGGTATTCGCTGTCCCGGAGTTAAATTGGATTCTGAAGGTAAACCTGATTTGAAAATTAAGGTACCCTTCGTTGATGAAGCCCGTTATTATGTTGAAACACGCTTGTTGCAGCGTGAAGTTGAGATTCGTTTGGAATCTGTCAACAATGCCAATTTCATTGGTACAATCATTCATCCTAAGGGCAATATTGCTGAATCTTTGCTTCGTGAAGGTTTAGCCAAATGTGTTGATTGGTCTATGGCTCTAATGAAAGGCGGTAAGTTTTATTTATTTTATATTTAATTTAAATTGGTAACTTAATGATGACATCTCGATCTCAATATTAAGATTATTACCCATTCTTAACGTTGGAAACTAAGATGCCCGATTAATATGTGTAAGACAGTTTCAACTTGGTGTGGCTGTTTAAAATCGCCAGCCATAACATTAGTTATCTCGTCTACATTTTGTTACTCGTTCTAATAAAAAAATATTTGCATTATTTGGTTTTACTTGAAGTTTATTGAGTCAAATCTTTTTATGACTTTGAGTTAAAACTAAGTGATGCTATAATAAAATGGCGGACTCCAAGATTTTAGGGCTTTTATAAATAGGCCTCTAAATCATTTCACCCCGGCAACAATAATAATGGATAATTGTATACTACACCATTTACCAATATTATATAAAGAAGTTTATTTCGATTAAAAAATATAATATTGAGTTAAGATACCGAAAATTTCACATTATTATATTGTATATAGTTAACAACATGGAAAAATACGAAGGGTTTTCACTCTTGGTAGAAAAGTACCCTTGTAGACCTTGTAAATGTTGTAGATATAGAAAAATTACTACAATTTATTACACTACAACAACAAAATGTATAGAACTAAAATTTACTAGGCTATGGTAAAAATATAAGACCAAAAGGTATAGTAAATACATGTTGTACAGCTGATCACTTAGCCGCTAAACCTATTGTTTGATTTTTAATTTATTTTCATTTTTGTGGTCACTATTAAAAAAAGTTGAATAATGGATCAAAGTTATAAAAAACCCAACTTAAACAAATTCGAGAAAAAACTAGTAATAAAAGATGAACCGATAGTGAAATTCAATTGGTTTTTATTATTAGAAGTAACACCGTATCTTCAAACCCAGAATCTCCGCAAATTCTATTTGGTTAATTGCATTTTGCTCTAAAAGACATATAATTTTATATTTTTCCGTAATTTTAAGCATTTAACTTCAAATTCTGTTTGATATTTTAAGTTATCAAATTAATAAAAAACAAAACAAAAATCAGCTGATTCATTAAGGGTTTTCACTCTTGGTAGTATATTTACAACGATTTTATACTACAAAGCGCGAACGACTTTTTTGTGTATTTACTCTAATACTAAGTTGTAAACCTTTTATTTATGCTGATGATGTTCAATTGCTTTTTAGTTACGAAAAAGATTTCTCGGATGTTCTTGAAGCTGTTACAAATTTCAGCCTTAGGAACATTTCTTTATGGATGTCAAATAATCATTTTAATATTAATTTAGCTAAATCGAAGTGTATGGTTTTTGGTAATACTCATAACTATGACTTTAATATCTTTATTAATTATTCTAAACTACAGTTAGTTGAAAACCTGGGATGTTTGGGAGTTATAATAGATGAAAGACTCAGATTTGATAAACACATTGATGCATTAACACCTAAAATTATTTATTCAATACGTAGGTTGTTTAATGTTGATGTCTTTTTGCCTCTACATATTAAGCGAAGGGTGGCTTTAGCTCTCCTTACGTCGAAGTTGTGTTATACTGTGTGTTTTTCAAGATTAGAGAAACTACTTAATGTAATTGTTCGCTTTGTTTTCAACGTTAGATTAACCTTTAACTGACGAGGTGAAATTTTGGGACATAGTTTATGACGTGATGGTAAATTTTACCCCTCTTAATTTTACTAAAAAAAAATGTTGTAGAAAATATTTTTTGATAGTTATTTGTTTTTCAAAAATAAGCTACTATATTTTTAATTACAAGAAATAAAGAAAAAAGTTTTTTTTTATTCGTTTAAATAAAAAAGGTACTTTACTTCACAATGTATACATTTAAAGATATAAAATGTATACATTTAAAGATATAAAAGAGATCATAAAAAAAATAGTCAGGTATAGAAACTGCAGGTCCACCTTTTAGGTGGTTTTTTACTCATCAAAATCTGTGTTCGCACAGTGTAAGCATACACGTTTGCTGCATCCCATACACATTGGCTTACTACATTGCAGACAAAAGTGTGTAGTTTTTCGCTTTAGCCTAGTTGGGCATATGTAGGATAACTTACAAGCAACAGGGATCGACTCTACTGGAGGCGAAGGCGGAGGTACTGAGTCCGGATCCAAAATATTACCAATTGTGTCTCGTAATAAACGAGGGAGCTTTTGGTTGTGTTGACGTATTTGCAAATGTGGTAAAATCATTTGTCTTGCAAGCTTTTTTAAAAATTCTCCCCTTAAGCTGTTATCATAATCCTATGAAGATTGAAATAATGAAAGAGTTGACACGACAAATATCCACAATTCTATAAAATATGGCTAATGGCCAGCGGCGTGTACATCGACCGGATGAATAAATCGAGCATTTCTTATCAAGCTCATCCATTTCACCTTTTGTATTGTTATAATCAGCTTTCATTGCAAGTTTTTAAAATGAGAGGATCTTTTTTTTTTTTTGTGATGCATCGAGGATAATAATACAACAGCACGATTTTGACGAGGCACGTAGGATAAAATAGTGACATCTTTGGTAAAACCATATAAGCATATATAATTTGCGCTGTTAGATCAAATTTTTCTTTTAATTTTGTATTTGCATGTTCTAAAACGCGACCAATAACCACATAAATCCTTTTCCGATTGCGGTTGTGCAGAAACGTAACCGCACAATATTATGTAGAGTTTTTACGCAGCGTGTTTGTTCCAATGCTGACCACTTGAACCCGTTTTTTCCATAAAAGTAGTTTACAGCAGATTTGTAGTGTAGTTTAAAAATGTATAATATAACGTTTTTGAAATAAAAAATTTTTTACCAACAAGAAAACGGAGGAGTGGTAAAAATAATTCCATAGAAATATTACATTAATTTTGATGTGGGGTAAATTTGTTTCTACTTAATACTTACGCTAACGCTGACGTGGTGGTAAAATTTTTTTAAAGAAAAACTTACGTAAATGCTGACGAGTGGTAATTTTTACACCAGCATGTGCGTAGATCCGCTCGTGCTATGTCTAGCTCAGCCAAAATACAACTGAATAACAATGATCACACTTTGAGAAGATACTAAGAGAACTAAATTGATTGAGCGAAATAGAAGGGAGAATTTAAAAAAAATGTAAAGAGAGGGTAAAATTTACCACCACCTCGTTAGTTAAAGGTTAAGGGAGCATATATCTTCGTATGTTGTACAGTTTTTGGGTAGTACTTTTCGGAAATTTGTTAAATTTAGATTGTTATTATTCTTTCATAAACTTATAGTAAGTGCATCACCTCCCACTTTGTCTAACGCTTTTCATTTTTCAAGATCTAGTAGGAATGTACAGCTAATAGTACCACGCATAACTAACGCTATTTTTGAACGTTCATTTCTGGTCAGGGTGTCCCGTATATGGAACAAGTTACCTAGCAATTTAAGAAATTTTGCAGACTCGCGTAATGTTTTTGAAGGTAAACTTTTCTCCTATATTTGTGAATCCATGGAAAACTAAACATTAACATCATTCTTTTTTGGCTTTACATTTTTTATACTTTTTTATGATGTATTACAATTTAGTTTTTGTGCCAGTTAATTCAGAGTTTGTCGCTAACATGGACTTCATATTAATGTATATAATTTATTTTTTGTGGATATTTATTTTTGCAGTGGATTTTTATACTGCTTTTTTTTGGCTGGGGGCCGTAGATGATATTTATAGCTTAATTGTAAATTTATTTTCTTTATGGTACATAAACTTGTTAAACTCTGTAACATTTAGTATTAATATTAGTATTTTTCATATTAGTATTAATATCATTGGCCAAATGTGGCTTTTAATATTACATTGAATAAATAAATAAATGAAATGAAATAAAATGAAATGAAAAAGAGTGAAAACCGCTACCATATGTTATAAGCTTGTAATGACAATTTTTAACAACTTGAATTAAGCATTCAAAACGACTTTTCCATCGCACAAAAGTACATTTGTCATCCTGATCTGAAGTTGAATTAACAAATGCTATTATGTTCAGTTTAAAATCAGATCATACAATTACAAGAACTCTACAATTAACGGCCAGCCATTGCATGTATTACATTTTCAAGTACCTTCATAAGTATTAGGCGAAAAAAATCACAGCAGGTTGTATCTTAATTTGTAATAACTGATACCCAAGAAATCTCAATACATGATCGTTGTAATAACAATTTATATTTTGGTTAAAAATGGTGTAGTACATATATAAATGTACTAAATTATATTTCTTATTTAATTTTATTATTTACAACATGTGCCCTTTCCATTCTTTTTATAGGTGCCGAAAAACTTCGTGCTGCCGAACGTGTAGCCAAGGAGAAACGTTTACGTTTATGGCATGATTATAAATCGAATGCTCCTACATTTAATACTAAAGAAAAGGACTTTACCGGTACCGTGGTTGAAGTTTTTAATGGAGATGCCATCAATGTAAAACTACCCAATGGACAAATTAAGAAAGTTTTCTTCTCCTCTATTCGTCCACCACGTGATAATCGTACTGTCTTTGGTAATGATGGCGAAGAAGTTCTTAAAGCTCCACCACGCCCCAAAAACTTCAGACCACTCTATGAAATTCCTTTCATGTTTGAGGCCCGTGAATTTTTACGTAAGAAGTTGATTAACAAGAAGGTACAATGTGTATTGGATTATGTCTCACCTGCCCGTGATAATTTCCCCGAAAAGTATTGTTATACTGTACTTATTGGTGGTCAAAATGTCGCCGAAGCCATGGTTGGCAAGGGTTTGGCTTCAGTTGTTCGTTACCGTCAAGATGATGATCAACGTTCATCCTGTTATGACCAATTGTTTGCTGCTGAAAATCAAGCCATTAAGAGCCAAAAGGGCATGAATGGTAAAAAGGATACTGCCACTATGCGTGTCAACGATCTTACTGTCGATCATTCCCGTATTAAAATTCAATATTTACCATCTTGGCAACGTGCCTTACGTACTGAGGGTATTGTTGAGTTTGTAGCCAGTGGCTCCCGCCTGCGTATGTTCATCCCTAAGGATAGTTGTTTGGTTACCTTCTTGTTGGCTGGTATCTCCTGTCCTCGTTCATCTCGTCCTGCCCTAAATGGTATACCCGCCCAAGAGGGTGAACCCTATGGTGATGAAGCCTTGACATATACCCGCGATCGTGTATTGCAACGTGATGTTTCTGTACACATTGATACCACCGATAAGAACGGCACCTCTGTCATTGGCTGGTTGTGGACCGACACTAATATCAACTTGTCTGTCGCTTTGGTAGAAGAAGGTCTCGCCGAGGTGCACTTTAGTGCTGAAAAGTCCGAATACTACCGCCAACTTAAGGCCGCCGAAGATCGTGCTAAGGCTGGAAAAAAGAACATTTGGTCCAACTATGTTGAACAAGTGGTAGAAGAACAACCCGTTGTTGAAGAGAAGGAAGAAAAGGTTACCGTTGAACGAAAAGTAAACTTGGAAGATGTAATTGTTACCGAAGTCACCGAAACTTTGTCCTTCTATGCCCAATCCTGTGCTAGTGGCTCTAAATTGGACACTTTGATGGCTAAATTGCATGCTGACTTCCAAGCCAATCCACCAATCGCTGGAGCTTTTACACCCAAACGTGGTGAATTGTGTGCTGCTCAATTCTCAGCTGACAACGAATGGTATCGCGCCAAGGTTGAACGTGTTCAAGATGGCAAAGCTCATGTTTTGTACATCGATTACGGCAACAAGGAGGTGAGTTTAAACTACACAAAATTTTGAAGCACACTCCTTAGATCCGTTTCCGTCTCAAAGAGTAACGCATGAGTCATAAGTGTGCTAAAGCAAATAAACAGGTCGTTTTTTACTAAAAATCAAAAGCATTAAAGTTTGACTAAAGTTTGTCATGAACTTAAACTCAATTATCATTATAATTGCTATTAGAAGCACTACAAACGAAGACCGAGTTAAGGGTGGAAGATTTAACTTTAATATTTTTTTAAAGTTTACAATTTGAAACTGTAACAAAAGTTTTCGTTTGGCTTAGAAAGCAATTGATAATTTGAGGGTCATCGTAATTTGTGTTTTAAGATGAAAAAAGACCTACAAAATTCACAAACAATTTGCAACTTTTTTTAATTTAAGATTAAATTAATCTTTTGTTATTTTTGTTTTTCAGATTGTTCCCTTCAACCGTTTGGCTTCTTTACCTGCTGGTTTTAGCAGCGAAAGGCCTTTTGCTACTGAATATGCTTTAGCTTTGGTCCAACTGCCTGCAGACAACGAAGATAAGGAAGAAGCCTTACGTGCCTTTGCAGAAGATGTACTCAATCGCAAGGTTCAAATTAATATTGAAATGAAATCTGGTACAGGACCCGCCCTTGCTACCATCCATGATCCCTCTACCAACATTGACATTGGTAAACAATTGGTATCCGATGGTTTGGTTATGGTCGAAAAACGTAGCGAACGTAAACTGCGAGAATTGATTGATCAATACAAAGCTGCCCAACAAGCTGCCTTGAATGCTCATTTAGCCATTTGGAAATACGGTGACATTACCCAAGATGATGCGCCCGAATTCAGCCGCTAAAGACGCATTTAGCAAAAGTTGAATGTTTGTCTGCCACATACCCGCCCTTTAAACCAACAACAACATCTACAACAAACAACAACATGAGTACACGGAAAGAAATTATTGAAAACAGAAATTATACAAAAAAAAAAAAATAAATAAAATTCCTTCAAAAAAAACTAACTATTGAGAGAAAATATGGTAGAGGTTTATATACATCAAAAAATAAAAAAACTATAAAAATTTAATCGTGTTTACAAGCTTCCAATACAAACTAAGTAATAAACAAACAACTTCAGAGAGCAATAATGAAAATACAACCAACAAAAATGCAACTCTGCAATCAATCAACAAATTAAACAATAAATTCCTTCTTTTTGTATACATACACAAACGTAAAAAAAAGTATCGTATCAGAAGAAGATAAATTATTACAACTCATTTTTTTCAAATTTCTAAACAAAATATATTCAAATATACCGCTTTCTTCAAGTTAACTATTATTAAATGATAATAACAAAATGAATTAAACTTAAACTTATAATTGTTTGCTTAATTTTTATTATTTTTTACATTCTTCAAATACTTGTTTATTGTATTTTCTCCTCCTTAACAGAAAACATTTACATATTTTCGCTTTACGTTCCCTTTATAATTATTTTTTAGAATATTATGATGTTTGATAAACATTTTTTTATTAAGGAAATTTATAAATATTTTTTTGTCATTTTTTAAAAAATAATTTCAAGAAAAATACACGATGTAATTAATTTAAAAAATTGATGTTTTAATTATCACTTGAAAGTGCGAAAATAATTTCTTTATATGAAAAAATGTATACAATAAATAAATGGTATAAATTTGCCATGAAAAATGAGAAAACTTCGATTGGGGCAACAATTTAAGGGTCATTGCTTAGGGCCCCCACTGGGTTTTGCTCTCATAACAATTTCTTATTTTACAAATTACTTTCTAGTGCTGGGCTTTAAAGCTAAAAAGTTAAGAAAATTGAGCAAAGTTTAATCCGTTAATAATTTTGGTAGATTGGCCGAAACCTATCTAACAAGGTATTGTAAGAAGTTTTCTCCGATTTTAATGAAATTCGAATATGTGATAGAGAAGAAAATAAGAGTTACGTATATTAAGCGGACCAATCTCACGTTTAGGGGTTTAAAAGTGACGTCAAAAATTAATCGTTTTTGTAGGGAAACATGTCAAATTTGGATTTTTCTGTGTTTTCAAGATACCAGCAACGAAAAATATGGGCCAAATAAAATATATTCAATCCACACAAATCATGTTAAATTTATACGTGAACTGGTTTTAGGAGAAACAGTTTTTTTTAGCGGTTTCAAACGCTTATAAAATTGAATTAAAAAAACTTGAAAAGACCACTCTCAACACTATTTTTTCATATTATACCAAAATTGTCTAAATCCCAGTTCAGCTTCTTGGAAGGCAACCGTGGTTGAATGTAAATTCGCAAGAAATTTCTTTCAATAATAAAAACTATTAAGTTAAAATTCAACATTATTTTAAATTTCATACAACCGGTAACTTAAGATTACAGTCTTGCATGCTCCATTTACAATTTTTTTTTACGCTGAATTCGAATCAGGTCTCAAAATTTATATATCTAACTATAAGATTTATTTGTGAGATAATTGAGTTTAAAGTTCTTTTAGTTTTTAATATAAAAAAAACTGTCATTCTATATATATTTGACCGATATTTCGATATTCATTGAACGACATCCTCAGGTTTTAAATGTAATGCTGACATGTATTGTATAAAGCGGCAGTATATTTTTAATTTACAATTTATATCTTAAGATTTTTTTTTCGAGAGCAGTTTGATTTAATTTTTGGATTCAGAAAGTAATCCTCAGAAAGTGTATACGCATATTTTGAACACAAGATATATAAATTTATTTGCTATAAGGGTTGGTCGATTGTGGAATAGCTTGCCAAGAAATTTACGTGTTCCTTTAAGACTCATTTAAACATAAGATTCGTATTTAACCTCGTCACCCTGATATTTTTGAATTTAAGTATTTGTATTCTGACAGTATTAAAAGCATATGTAATATATTTTATTGGCCAATTAGGCTACTTTTATTACAAGTGATCAAATAAATTTTCTTTCACAGAAGTTTTTACGAAGTAAATAAAGGATAAACTAATTTTTAATGAAATTGAGTAAAATGCAATCTCGATGGTGTTTTGCACAATTCGTGTCGCCAAACTAATTAAGACTGAAAAATGCTAATAATCTTGGCAATCTTTCAACGTAGAGGTAGGAAAAAAAAATACATTCAGATAGTTTTGTTTTAAATGATTAAAGAGTGTTTTTTTGTTCTACCTCTAGCCGTTTTCTCTTGCGCGTAAATCTGCTTTAATATTGGTAACAAATTTATTTTAAAATATGTTAAACCGAACAAAATTGTTATTTATCTTTAGATTTTTCAGTATTTAATAAATCCACTTTTTTGATTAGTTCATCGATATTAAAATCATCTGGTATCTTTAAAGTATTCTGAAATATTGTAAAACAATTGGAATTAAAACATTTTTGTTTAGTTTTATTAATAAAATTTCATACCAAAAGATCTTGAAGACTTTTCATGCTGGATTCTATATCCAATTTGGAACTTTGCATTTGAGCATCCGATACTAAACGTTTATTAATTGAAGTTGTAAATCTAAAAAAAACTGAAATTTAAGTTTAATTAATTTAATGTGTATTATATATCGGCTTACTTTTCCAATAAACAACATTCATTTTGTTCTTTATCCAATTCTTCTTGTTGCTTTTTAATTTCAGCTTTAAGGCGTGAAATTATTGCTTGATTCTCCAAGTTTTCACTTTTCTTTTTGTAATAGAAAGCTTGTAGATTTGTCTGACGCATGTCCTGCAAATTGGTAATACGTTGCAGTTCCTCATTTTGATCAAGCAATGTATGTATATTATCATCTAAATCACTCATTTCCAATCCCATCAATTTCAATTGATCCTCATAAAATTCTCCTTAAGGAAAAATAAAGAATAAAAAATAGGGAAATATTTAATATGTCAGCAGTAGTCATGGTTTTCAATTCAATGGAAATATAAATGGCTTTCCATTGTCTATGATCAGTTTCTTAAAACTTACTCAATCTTTTAAGCTGCTTAATTTCTTCAGATAGATGTAGAGAATCTTAAAAAAATAAATAAAACAATTAATATATGTCTTGTTCGTAATAATTTAACAAATTACCCATTTTTAACAAACTTTTTTGGTTTTAGTTTTAAAATTGTAATTTTTGGTTAAAATTTGCCACCAATGGTTTTAATTGAATTCGCTTCGTTTATGTAGAAATGTTGCCATGTTAAAATAAATATTTTAATTTAATAACAGAGTTGTTGAATTAATTTTTTTACAATATTTACAGAGTCGCTCAATTCCTCAAAAGAGACACTCAACACTCAAATTCACCTAAGACCACACCTTTAAAAAAATAATTCCTTAAATTAATTTTCAAATCTTATTTTAATTTATAATTAAATTATTTACTACCATAATTCAATCTTTATCTTATTAGAGGAATAAAGTTGATTTAAATAATTCTTTTTATAAATCAAACGAAATAATTCAATTTTAAATCACAGAATCAAATTAATTTTGATTTCATTCGCGAATTATTAAAAAAAAATACTTATTTTGATTCTCATTTTTATTATCGCAATATATTAAGATCCAATTTAGTCGGTGACTTTGTTGCATGCAATTTTTGTTTGTTGGCGAACGGGGTAGAGAAGCAAGCGGGGTAACAAAAAAGACACGGTTTTGTGCATGTTTCTGCTATCTCTCTTTCACACTCATATGTATTCTTTTGTTGCTTCATTCACATTCAGTTTTCGTGCAATTATAAATAGAAATAACTTTGGAAGCAACTTTGAAAAGGGAATTTAGAAAATTTCACCCAATCAATTGCATCGTATAAATTGGCTCATAGTTTTTTTTTTAATTTGACTGCCTGTGCTGTATAAACATACATTTATGTGCGACTAAAAGCAGTTTTATCTTTTGATTTACATTCGTTGTTGTGGTAATGCAACAAAATAATTATGAAATATTTATTATTTATTTTTGTATGCAAAATTTGATGTAAATATATCCCTAAATATATATAATGCAATCAGATGAAAACAGTTGTTTTAAAGCGGACAAAAAATCTAAGAAAAATAAAATATAAAAAAGAAAAAAATTGTGTTCTGGAACGTCGTGTTTTATAATCTAAAGCTAAAAAGGGTAAGTTTCAAAGACGGACTTATTAATGACAGCATTAGGAGTTGTTATGTCTACTGCTATTATAACAAAATAGAGAACAAAACAAATTAAGGGGGAAATTTGTTCTTGAGATTCCATTCCCATTTTTTATTGTTTTTACTTTCAATCAATTTATTTACTTAAAATTTATTTCTTTACTTTAAATTTATTTTTTTAAGTTTTTTTAGTTGTGTAAAAACTCAACCATGATACCAACAATTCTCACAGTTTTTTGAAAAATTTCATAAAATGAAAAAGTCAATCGGACTGTCAAATTTTGTTATCGGATTTTTTTTGTAAGTATCAGTCAAAATGGGTTTACACCATCGGGTTTTGGTTATCTGACTTACTTTTTTGACAGATCCGATTACTTGTGTTATAGTCTAAACCCCGCTTAAACGATTTAAAAAAAAAAATCGTACATTGAGGTTTTTTCATAAAAAAACATCTGGCAGCATTGTATATTTTTAGTGGTTATTCATTCAAGCTTAATTTGCTTGAAATGTCACGGTAGTCACTTCGTATGTAATTTTGACATTTATCATTATAAAAACAATCAGCTGCTTTTTATTTTGTTTTTGATATTTACGTGATTTTTATTTATCATATTTGCATTAGATAACAAATTATCTTAAAATAAACTTTAAACATTTTTGCAAAATGAAGAGAATTGCAATATTAAGTTGTGGTTATTTAAAAAATTTTCAAAATAATAAAACTCAAACCAGATTTTTGTTTGCTACTAAGGTTACACAAGTAAAACCAAGTTTACATTTGGAATGGGAGACAACAAAGGAAACAATTTTTAACAACTTGATAAACCAACAAAAACGTGGCTATGCTCCAATAACATCAACAATAACTAAAGAATGTTGGAACTGTCAAAAAGAACAAGAAAGTGAGAGAGTGATAATGGTGTGCCAACAATGTGGCCATTTACAAGATGTTCAAGCAGAAGTTGTAAGTTCCTATATAGTTTATTTTTTTTATCAACTACTAAACATTAAATATTCTTTTTTTTAGAACTATTTTGAGCTATTGGGTTTTCCTCAAACGTTTTCCTTGGAACCCCAAGCTTTAACAAAACGTTTCCGACAATTACAAACTATAGTGCATCCAGATAAATTTAGTAACAAGTATGTTAAAGTAATAACCTCTCATGCATAAAAAGGGAATCAGTACATTATTTATAGATATATTTTGTTGTTGTTTTAATTGTTAATTTATTTTATAATTAATTTAGCATTTGATTAATATTTTATAACACTAATATAAAATCTTCATATCCTACAGATCTTCCCGTGAACAATCCAACTCTGCTGATTGGAGTTCTCTCATTAATAAAGCCTATAAAACACTGTCGACTCCTATTGAACGTGGTCAATACTTACTTAAATTAAATGGCTTACAAATACCTCAAGATAATAGTGCTTTAAATAAAGAATTTCTTATGGAAATGATGGAACGTAATGAAGAGGTTGCTGAAGCAAATACGAAAGAAGAATTAGACAGTATAACTCTTGGCTTAACCCAGGAAATACAGATCAAAGTGGTGACTTTAAATAAATTGTTTTCCGAAAACAATTTAGAAGCCGCAAAATCGTTGTTGGTTGAAATGAAATATTTGATAAGTATACAAAAAACGATTAAAAATAAGTTACAAAAGTTATTGGAAAGCTAAAGATATGAATAGGGTCAGGTTATAGATTTTGTTATATTTGACTTATGTATTCCTATTAATTACTTTTAACAACAGACCTAATAAAAACAATTTTAAATTGTTTAATAAAATAAATAAGTTGCATTATTAACAACCATTTATTAAGACTTATTGGCAATAATGCTCAATGTTTAATTCTAAACTAAAACAAAAAATTCAAAACTAATTTAATTAAATTTTTTATTTTCATATTTGATTTTATGCATTTTTTCATCATTTAAATATACAAACTTAGTTTACGGTGTTTCAAGTACTTCGTTTATCGAGTTTGAAAACAGTTTTGAATTTTACTTAAGTAAGAAATATTTAAACAATTTTTTTTTTACTTAAGCTAAATTTTAGAAAATATTCCCACTGAGTGGTGACTAAAATACTTGCCCTTAGGACATGTGCAAGTGAATAAATTAATTCTAAACTAACCACTAGTGGATAAATTAATTCTAAACTAACCACTATTTTTTTTTTTTAATTTCATATAGAATCTTTAAACCAAAAATATGATTAGTTTGTATTTAGCCAGTTCGCAACCACCATAAAAATTAAAACAAATTGTTCTTTTCCTTACATTCTGATGGATTTTTATACCTCAAAATTCTCATGAGTTTCGTAAAGGCTCGATTACTTAATTGTGATACAAAAAAGGTTTTTTTTTCAAAACATCTGCAATTAAAAAATAAGCATTCTTTTAAGACCGCTGAGTTTGTCTATTACGGTATTTTAGTAAACAAATTACGGCCCAAATTACGCCACTCGTGATCGAATGAATCCGTTTGAAAACTTTTTATTTTTTAATAAGTAACTACAATAATACTATTAATCAAAACACCAAGTTTAAATTTGATTTTCAATCAAGCACCGAACCAGACCTTTGAAAAACATTTTAAATCTGATTTAATTTTAAAATCTGATTTAAATTTTGACGAATAAATTTTTTGATTGAATTATTTATTTCCATAATTCAATCTTTATCTTATTAGAAGAATCAAGTTGATTTAAATAATTATTTTTATTAATCAAACGAAATAATTCAGTTTTTAATCAATAATTTTAGAATCAATTTTGATTCACGAATCAAAAAACAAGATTATTTTGATTCTCGAATATGAATTGATCGCGAAGTAAAATATTTTTTTTTAAATCACGATTAATTTTATTTTAAACCCGAATCGTTTCATGGAATTTTTGTAAAAGAGACTCCTCGGGATGTCTTTCGTACCACGGCCCATTTTTATTATCGCAGAATATTAATACTCTATTGGAGCAAAAATTGTGTCCGTTTTGCTATATCTCGCTTAGTTTTTGAGATACCGGTCATTTAAAAAAATTACCATTTTACAAAATGGTAAATATCTAAAAAAAACTAAGCGCGATTTGCAAATCAATTTTAATCAAATCATTTTTTTTAATTCGCGAATTAAAAAAAGAATTATGTTTGAAATGATTTGTTTCAATTGAATCAAAAAAATTTTCAAATGAAAGGTATTAACCAACTATGATTTTAAATCTAATTTAATAAATTGACAAAAAGAATTATTTTTTCGCGAATTAATTAATACAGTAAATTTAAAACTACGAAAAAAAATCGTAGATTTCGTATATATTACACATGGATATTTTTAGTGTACGCTTGAGTTATTATAACACTAAGGCCCAATATTATAACTTGCCTTTAAGGTGCGTGTTAGTTAAAGCTAACTTTAGCTAAAGTGAGGAATAAAGTCCCCTTTAACTTTTTTTGGTTGTTACAACTTCCTTATAAAATAAAATTAAGTTTTTTAAAAATATGGCATTACTAGAGCAAAAACCGATTACTTTTGACAAATTAAAATGGTTCTTTTATATACGTAGTGGCAACGACGTACTTTTATTTATTTATTTATTTACTTACAACAAACAAAAAACACAAACGAAAAACAAAATTTCTTCGAATTGTGTAAAAGATCAAAATGTTTGTTATATAAAATTTACATTGTCGACGGCGAACACAGAAAAAAACCAAACAGCAAAAAACTACACGGCAACTACACTGCAGAGCAGAAAATGTGGCAACTTCAAATGCTTAAACCTTACGTTAAAAGTTAAAGGTAGGATAAACTTACATTTAGCTTATCGGTCACTTTTAGGTTAAAGTATACTTATCATAACGAAAAACTAATAATGGGCCTTAGGCCCATTATTATAACTTGCCGATAGCTAAAGTTAGGATGTTAACGGACAGATTATTAGTTTTTCGTTATTATAAGTATACTTTAACCTAAAAGTGACCGATAAGCTAAAGGTAAGTTCATCTTACCTTTAACTTTTAACGTAAGGTTTAAGCATTTGAAGTCTGCTCTGCAGTGTAGTTGCCATGTAGTATCTTTGCTGCTTGGTTTATTTCTGTGTTCGGCGTCGAAAATGCAAATTTTTTACAACAAACATTTTGATCTTTTACACAACTCAAAGAAATTTTGTTTTTCGTTTGTATTTTTTGTTTGTTGTAAGTAATGCCATATTTTCAAAAAACTTAATTTTATTTTATAAGGAAGTTGTAATAACCAAAAAAAATTAAAGGTCACTTTATTCCTCACATTAGCTAAAGTTACCTTTAACTAACACGCACCTTAAAGGCAAGTTATAATATTGGGCCTAATATGTATTAATCATACGTATTATTACAATTAATAACACTCATACGGCACAAATAAACGATTTTTTAAACCACTCAGTACACAACATAATTCTTAGTGAAAAAATTGTGTTAATTTGACAAAAAGCACTAAATTCGCATTATTGATGTTAAACATATGAAGAACAAAACAAATAAATTCCATTAAATATCAGCTGTTTTGCTTTTCAGTCCCTCTATATTTTGCTTTTCATGCGATACTTAATAATTGTTTTTAATTATAGTATGTAGTACATACTTCTTTAGTTGCACGTGCAGTAAAAAATTATTTAATTAAAAAAATCGGGGATTTTATTTTGATACATATCCGTTATAATAAAAATAATAAGAAATATAAAGTATGTATATTCTATCTTGGTGTTTGTATTAAAATTTATTTGTCCAAACCCAATAATCATTTGGCAAATATTACATTTATGATTTTAAAGATAATAAAAAAGTACGATTTTGAAAGTATTTCATATTTATCAGTTGGAAGATATATCGGCGAGATTAAAAAAATACAAATATTAGTTTTATATCATTTAAAAATTACATTATGAATACTTCATATAGAAAATATGAAAAACATAAATTATTTTGAGATAACTTTTGAAAATAAAATTGCAAACATTTAAATAACAAATTCATGATAAAATATAAGGCGTGGCTAAATATTTCCAAATTCACGGAAGGCTGGTAGCTGCGGTTATTTATTTAAAATTAAACTAAAATAAAATAATCGTGATAGGATTTTTTTTGCTTATTATAAAAAGTTTGAAGATATATAAAAACATATTAATATTTTTCGATATTAGTTTAACGATGTAGAAAATCGTCTAGATGACAATCTTGCGATATCGCCTATTGCTGTGAAGTCTTATCTTTCTTAATATGAAGACTATTGCCGCAAAAAAAAATTCTTTTAGGCAATACGTTCGGGAATCGTTTTCGTATTGACAAGTTTGCTGGGATGTTTATTTATTTAAAGTAGTGTCAATAAAAAACACGTTCAAGAAACGAGTAATTAATATATTATTTTTGTTTGTACTCTCAAAAAAGTTTGTCGGTAGAATATACTTAAAACTACAATTAAATTATATTCAGTAAAATAGGCGGCAAAATTCAAAGTCAAAAACAGAATTTTATGCATTGGACACATAATATTAATTTTTTTTGATTTTATTTTCGAAAAAGTGCTTAACAGGTGGTACAAGTGCTGCAAAAAGGGCCGGCTGTTTTAAAAGAGTCGGAGAAGCACTGGGGAAACAATATTTCAAATAAGGTGATCTAAAAATGAATTACAAAAAAAATAAAAGTTTTTTTGTAATTAAATTTAGTCATGGGGGGATTTGAATCCAGCCCGTCAGATTGTTAGACGAGAGCCGTGTCCACTAAACTAACGAGACATTTAATACTTTAAAGCTAAAAACCAAAATGAATGATAACTGCTGGCTATTCTGTAGTTGCACTTATATGACATATAGCTTCAAAGTACTGTTATGAAATACAGTACTTTTGATTAATTGATTTTTTTAAAGAACTGTCCAAATAGTTATTTTGTAATTTTTTTCATAGAAAACAATTGTAATGCCAGTTAAAGCAACAACTACGGATTACTACATAAACAACTATTATATGGTAACCAGTGCTGTAAAAAGCTGCAATCAAAGTTTTTTCAACCAAACTGATTTCATTCCTTGATTTCAAAATTATTTTAGATTTCAAATTGAAATCTTGTCAAAATTGCAATATTTTATGATTGTCATCATATTGAAATAATTAGTTTTAGAAATCATTTTTGAAATCATTTTTTTTAGAAATCAACGAAATAATATACACTTGGAATCTCGCGCAATTAAAAGTTATGCTTACCAATTTTACAAAACATTATAAACTAAAATTGACATTGCTGGAAATTCAAAATTAGGAGAGTCAACTTTATTTTTAGAAGAAGGAGTGTCATTTGATTCTGATTTAATTTTGATTGCAATTTTTAGATTTCATAGCAATTAAGGTAATTGCAATCCAATCGATTGCAATGAAATTTGATTGCAATCATTTAATATATGAATTGATTCAAATTGAAATCATAAAATCAATTAACGCGTAATCATATGATTAAAATTAAATCGATTGCTGTTACAGACAAACTTTGTTGAGTGTATGTACTTTTAAGTGAATTAATATTCAAGTGCAAGTTTGATAACCTTCAAAATCTAATTGTGAGTCCTGGTATAAAGCATAAGTACTACGAAACGAAAAAGTACTACTAAACGAAAAAAAAGTAATGAAAATTTGTTTTTGTTTCCATGTATTTTTGGCGGATATATTTTTGACTATATTTTTTTGTTATTTTAAGGGTAATTTTTAGTAGATTTTTTTAGTTTATTTTAAAAATGTTAACTATTTAATGTCATCATAACTGCAACTTATATAAAAATATTACATGTTTGCAGTGATTATGTTACAAATCGAATCAAATATCTGCAAAAAAATGTATACGTGCATGTTCTAGAATTGAAATGAAAAATTTTTTAAATTCACCTAATGGCTAAAACGGTGTTCTTAAATTTGTTCGGTTTAGTGTTTATGTTCGAAACATAATTTAGTTGTCAAAAACAAACAAAAAAAAATTGTTTTTACAAAATTCCATTCTGTTTAACACGAATAATAAATTTCAGTTTTTTTTTTAGCGAAATATGAATTTCATTTTAATAGGTCTATTAAAATGAAGTTCAATGTATACTTGGAATCGTGAGAAAAAAATTATTTTTCATCCATCGTTTCTCCAATTTTCGTATCCCTTCCAAGAAAAAATTAAATTTTTCGAGGTCCATAAAATAGGCATTTGTTTGATCAATAATTTCATCGTTGGAGCTAAATCTCTTTCCACCGAGCCATTTCTTTAGGTTTGGAAATAGAAAATAGTCACTGGGGGCACCCGTGCATTATGGTCAATTGAGAGCAAGCGCGGCACCTATCTTGCAGACAGCTTCCTTAAATCCAACTTGAAATTGAAACCACACTGCCATATGAAATGCCTATGGCATCAACAATCTCACGCACTTTTAGGCCCATTATTATAACTTGCCGATAGCTAAAGTGAGGATGTTAACGGACAGATTATTAGTTTTTCGTTATTATAAGTATACTTTAACCTAAAAGTGACCGATAAGCTAAGGTAAGTTCATCTTACCTTTAACTTTTAACGTAAAGATTAAGCATTTGAAGTTGCCACATTTTTATTTTTTACACAAATCGAAGAAATTTTGTTTTTCGTTTGTATTTTTTGTTTGTTGTAAGTAAATAAATAAATAAAATTACGTCGCTGCCACTACGTATTTTTAAGAACCATTTTAATTTGTCAAAAGTAATCGGTTTCTGCTCTGGTAATGCCATATTTTCAATAAACTTAGTTTTATTTTATAAGAAAGTTGTAATAACCAAAAAAAGTTAAAGGTCACTTTATTCCTCACTTTAGCTAAAGTTACCTTTAACTAACACCCACCTTAAAGGCAAGTTATAATAATGGGCCTAAGTCTTGGATCGGCCAATACCATATTGTGGATTTTTTCGACATTTTCGGGTGTATTGACTTCAATTGGCCGTCCAGAATGTTCAGCATCATTTTTTACTTGTGCGACCACAACGAAAGTCAATAAACCACATTTTTACCATTGAAATCGATGGTGCTGTGTGCCCATAGTATTTATCAAGCTTTTCCTTAGTTTGATTGACGGTTTTAAAAAGCACTCGAAATTCACTTTTTTCCGTTTTTAAAAAAATCCACAAGGTTGTATGTTTTGAAAAGCTGTTGAACGCAAAGTAAATGACAGAACTTGCTCAAAATTTTACAGTAGTCTATTAACAGGTGGTACTTGATGGGATCAGTGTTGCATTTCATATAACTACGAGGGGAGTTCAAAAATTCACGGAATTATTGATCCACCCTCGCATGAGCCGAGTTTTTTTTCTCCTCACAACAAAAAAAAAACAAACACATACTAATTAATTTCGCCTGCTAACCATCTGGCGAATTCAATTAGTAAAAAAATTAGTGAAAGTGAATTCAAGAACACCAAAATATTTGAATTAGTTTTATGTTCAAGAATATAGACGATCGATTTTGGTACCGATTCTGAATCATTTGCGAAGCTGTAAAACGATAACAAATTACTTTCCACCTATTTATTAACTATTATTTTATGCTTAGGATACAAAATATGCAGAAAATCTAAAAAGAGCATTTAAGCAAATATCAGGATGGTGGTTTATATGGGGACAAGGCTAAAATATGGTCAGATTTCCTTTTAATTTGTTGACACTTAGTATTGTCACAAATAACATTTACAACCTAAATTTCAAGCAGATATTAACGGTTTTCAGACCAATTCAGATAGGACCTTTCCATGGTAGGCAAGTCTTAATATGGACCGATATTTATTTTAACTGTCATTTTCAGTCGATGCTACCGATAAACTTTTTTGAGTATATGCAATATTTCTTAATTTAAATATTTTTTTAGCAATCGGATAATTATGTCGGTAAAAACATAGACAACTACCAAGTGCAGTAAACATAAGTAGCAATGCCGTAAAAAGAAATGAAAAAATTACAAAAACAAGTTTGAATATTGAGCAATTCCATATGAAAACGATCAAAATTGGCAAATTTTTGGACGACCCCTCTCCGATTTTAAAATAAATAGTCTCAATCGATTACCCAGCAAAAAATAATGTACCTACATATTTTTTTTTTTTTTTATTGTGACTGGTTTAGTGGTGGTGTACACCACTGTCATGTGACAAAATTGAAGAATTCTTCATAAGGGACCTCATTGAAAGTTGTTTTAAAAAAAACTACTAAAGCGATCGCAACGAGTGATAGCTCGTTGGAAAGGTATTGAATCAGGCTTTAATTGAAAAATAAAATTTTCCTAATTTTTCTCAGAAATTTACCTTTTTTCCCATGAAAATTAAATTTTCCCATGAAAATTAAATTTTCCGATTTTCCACAGAAGCTCCTAAATTTTCCGGCTAATTTTATTTTTTTTGGATTCCTCATAATTTTTGCTTTAAGAATCAGCAATAAAAAAATGGGCCCCGACTCCTTGTTTGGACAGGAGAAGAGCATTTAAGAGAACACCTTGTTCTCATTGTTTTTATATTTTTTATAATTGAATTATTTTTAATTATTTAACATTATTTTATTTTATTATTAAAAATACATTTTAAAAATTATTTTACAGTTAAAAATACATTTATGAAGAAAAAATCTTTCTTATTTTGCTGCTTATACTTAATTACAATATTTATTAAAAATTTCAATTGTCTTGGCATCATTATAAAATTAAAGTAACTTTAAATTTAGCACGTCGGCAGACGGAGAGTACCGCTTTACATTAATTGACATATCAGAAATATTTGGTATGAAGCAATGAAACTTTTGCGTTCCAGTTATAGTTTTGACATTATTATATCTGTTTTGAAGTCGTCGCTCCATGGCATCGTGTTCTTTTTGAGTGCATAAAACTGTGTTAATGGCAATTTCCTTGCTTTGAATCCACGAAAACAAATGTTGTACATTTAAGATCTGGTCAGTATATGGCCTTTGCAAACTTGCCTTAGTCGCCATGCGTTTTAGGGTTCCCCCTAACGCATCGCATGGGCCCTTACCGTGGGACGTCGCAAAAAAGTGCCACTCGACCTTGCAGTTTTGTTCTTCTTCAATTATGCAAAGATTGTAAAATTTTTTTTATTCTTGTACTAGAAGCCACGCCGTCTGAGAAAACGTTACTTTGTCGATTGCATCGAATTTTGATCTTAAGAATTCAAACAGTTTCATTTGAAATAAATAAACGGACACATAATTATGAGCTAAACTCTCCGCGACAACAACAAGGCTTACGGTCTGTAGTTCGTTATCTTCGTTTTTGAAATAAATGCAAAAAGGATGCACCGTGCACTGGTCGTTTGCCCAGTGATAAGCCTGAATTTCATCCTGAACGAGAAAAGTGTAATTCTCGGTAAAGTCGCTTATCACAATGAATTCATTTTGGGCTAATTTCTCCTTACTTTCCTTTAGAAATTTCGATTGCATCTCGGATATGAAATGGTGCGCCTTCAGTTCATTCAACTTGAATCCGAATTCCTCGATGAATTCCGGAATCTGCTTTACCACGGTCTCAAGGGAACATCTGCCGCTGCTAATTATCCACTGTTTGAAATGCACCTCCTGAATTAACAGCTGTTCAAACTTTTCCGCCAAATATTTCTCTAGCTCGTCAATCTTCGGACAATTGTCGCATTTGGACAGATGACAATTTTCCGTGGGGTATGCGCACAACGACTTCGACAGGAGGTCCCTATATGTTTTAATTTCACCGTGAAATACTTTCAATTTCTTGCATGGAAAGAACATTAATTTGATGTTTTGATGAAACATGCGAACGCAGACTGAATGCGTTCCGTGCCTGTCTAATGCCAGCACGCATTCTTTTGGTCGTAGGATGGCAAACTTAGAAAATCCCACTTTTTCTGCTGGGTATTTCTCTTTGAACTGATGGTATGCTTCGGATAGATTACATAATAATAATCTGCGCTGCTTGTGTACTTTTTCTCCATCTTCACGTGTGATAACATAGTCACGTGTACCTGGGCAGGCGCGGCTGTTGTCATCGTTGCAGTAAAAATCTTGAATCAATTTCACCGTTGCTTCGCTGAGGGTCCTTGAGCCAAATTTCTTGGTGGGAGTCGCCAATATGCCCTTCTGTCGAACTAATTCTTTGCTTCTTCTCGCGATGTAAAAAGATGTTTGAAACTGTTCAGAAATCTTGCGTATAGACCATGATTGAGGCAGCACAGATAAAATGAGATATTTCTCCGGAAAAGTGGTCGCTAAATTGAATTTTCTTTTCAACTGCTCAATCATTTGTTTGCCGTCATCAACGTCATCTGCTGGACTGCATTCGTTATTACAGCCTTCATCAAATATTGTCGCGATTGCACTCATAACCTTGCCTTTTTTATCTTTCCTGTATTTTTCACTTCGCAACTTTCTTTTTCTAATAGGCGTTTCACCTAAAGTGGTAATAGCCTCATTCAAAGGACTCAAAGACATATTGACCATCGGAATGTCTGCCTCACTATCAGATGAAACATTTTGTTCAATTGTCATTTCACTCTCGGATTGTGGTTGCATTTGTTTCAATGCATTTGCTTGTTGAGAAAAATCGATTTTACACTTGGGGCAAATGAATTCTGCTTCTTCACCGTATTGTATATTTAATTCATTCATGTATCGCTTCGAAACACCAGTTAATTTTAATACTTTTATCTTTTTCGAACGATGCCCACTCTTGTTAAACGGATTGCAGCAAAATTTATTCATTTTACTTTAAATTGTCTTTACAGCTTCACTCTTTACTTTACAAAAAAAAAACACTTTAACACTTTCACGTTTAGTATTCAATGAAATTTGACTCAGAGTGTGTGAAGTATTTATATTTATTTTTTGGTAAAAAAAATAAGCGATACTGCTGCTATTATCCATGGATTTATGGCCGATCTTGTGAAGGCAGGCAGACCATATTCACTACACACTCAACTTGGGGCTCTTAAAAAAAAATTGATTTTTTCTTCATAAATGTATTTTTAACTGTAAAATAATTTTTAAAATGTATTTTTAACAATAAAATAAAATAATGTTAAATAATTAAAAATAATTCAATTATAAAAAATATAAAAACAATGAGAACAAGGTGGTCTCTCTTAAATGCTCTTCTCCTGTCCAAACAAGGAGTCGGGGCCCATTTTTTTATTGCTGATTCTTAAAGCAAAAATTATGAGGAATCCAAAAAAAATAAAATTAGCCGGAAAATTTAGGAGCTTCTGTGGAAAATCGGAAAATTTAATTTTCATGGGAAAATTTAATTTTCATGGGAAAAAAGGTAAATTTCTGAGAAAAATTAGGAAAATTTTATTTTTCAATTAAAGCCTGATTCAATACCTTTCCAACGAGCTATCACTCGTTGCGATCGCTTTAGTAGTTTTTTTTAAAACAACTTTCAATGAGGTCCCTTATGAAGAATTCTTCAATTTTGTCACATGACAGTGGTGTACACCACCACTAAACCAGTCACAATAAAAAAAAAAAAAAATATGTAGGTACATTATTTTTTGCTGGGTAATCGATTGAGACTATTTATTTTAAAATCGGAGAGGGGTCGTCCAAAAGGTGATCGCTTTCATATGGAATTGCTCTATTATAAAATTGTTTTTCTAAAAAAAAAAATTTTTTTTCTCCTTAAAAGTCTAAATTTCTAACGGCACTCAAGTTATTATGTTTTTATACATTAAAGATACAATAAAATTTTCTGATTTTTATTATTTTTTTTTTATTATTTTTATTATATCATTATTATTTAAATAAATAATAAAAATTAACTTTTTACTACAAAAATACTTTTTTGCATGTTAGTTGTATATTATTATTTTTTTATATAACTGTCATATTAGTTGTTTTGTATTGTATTTTGTAACAGAAAAAACAACTGTAATAACAGTGTAAAATAACAACTACTAATTATACAAACAATTGTTACAAACTTTTTTGAGTGTATAAATTTAAAAATTTGGTTAAAGTTTAATGTCATGCCTTTGCTAAAAAAGTTCTTACACAAGCTATCTATTATTTACTTATATTTTAGCAATCAGTAGTTGTTTAGATTGTCACCTGGCCGGCCGCAAAAGTGTTTTCTACTTTGATTACAATGAGCAAATATAAATTGATTCTAATCACAGCAGCTTATGTACTTTTGCTATGCACAATCGTTGTCTCAAGTAAAAAATACAAATATTTGGATGTTAATGATGATCCTTTACTTAATTCGGATAATGAAAATCCTACACCGATTCTGGGAGTATTGACACAAGAAGTATCACATTTGATCCTAAGACAATATCCCCATAATAATTTTACCAGTTATATAGCGGCGTCATATGTTAAATATGTAGAGGGTGCTGGTGGAAGAGTTGTACCCATATGGTAAGTTGAAAATTTAAATATAATTTATAGTAATTCATAGTACTATTTACAATTTATTTACGAATGGAATTTTATTTTATTTACTATAATGACTTGTAGTTTTTTTTTCTGTCATGTAACAAAAATAACAACAAAAACGCAAATGTATTTACTCTATAGAGTGGCATTTTCTCTACGACTTTCAAATTACATCAATTATTGCTCGGATTATTACAGCATTAGGTCAAAAATGTTTTTGATGCGACCTGCAGCGACCGAAGTCTCAGATTAATAAAAAAATAATTAATTTTTTTTGTTTTTAATATTCAATAATTTTAAATTCACAATATAAGTTTTTAAAAACAATTTTAGAACATATCAAATGCATAAACTTGAAAAGCCAACAAAATCCTTTTATTTTGTAACGGTGAAAGATGTCTCACAAATCTGACTTTAAATATACTCCAAAAAAAGTACTTTTTACAATTATTTTTTTTTTTGATATTATACTCACATGAATATTAAAGTGAAAATTATTTTGAGATTCGATTTGCATCAATGATCATTATTATTATTGTTCCACTAGGTCTAAAGGTTATGTGATGCAAATTTTAGCCAAATCGGATAAAACTAACTAGCTCTTACTATTATTACAGCCAAACTATTCTCAAATGAAGAGATTTTAAAAGTATTTTTAACAAGGGATCAGTATTTGGAGCAAGATTTTTCACTTGATTCGTGGTAGAACTTCCTTTGTTGTTGCAAAGTGTTTCTTCGCCAGATGCAAAAAAATAAGAAACTGGATGCTGAATTTGACTTTACTTTCAATTGAGAACGCAATTTCATACAACTCATATTGTAATGTTTTCTTAAATAATTAAAATTTATCATTTACCCGAGTAATAAAAAAAATATCTGGCACAATATTTAATTATATCCAATTTTATATACCTTAATATCTAAATTTATCCGAAAAATGCCAGATCAAATTAGATCCAGCAATGTATTTAGATTGTTTTAATTTAATTATATATTATATCCAACATTTCTAGGGGTTGTTCAAAAATGAGTTAAAATTTAAAAGTTTTGTAAAAAAAATATTAATATGAAAAAATTAAAAAAACATTAAAAAAATGTATCTCCCTGCCTGGGATTCGAAACTATTGATATTAAAACACATATAATTATATCTTAGACCCTATAAAAAATATTTCTTATATTGGACCATATATTGAATCATATACAATTATTATATTTATACCCCACGCACTGATAGGCTAACTCGCTACCAACTAGCCAACCGGGGCGCTACACAATTATATCTCATACTATGTTGAAAAATATTTTTGATAATGGACCATATATTATTATATCTCCAATATTAGAGAGCATACATATATATAGTTCTGTATAAGTCATATAAAAGTAAATATGGTGCCGTGTAAGTCATATATAATTCTATACAGTGTTATATATAATTTTATATGATAGAATATATACCATATCTTATCATATATAAATCATATCTAATTTTGTAAAGATCAATATATAACTAAATGTGGTTATGTATGGCACAATATATAGTAATTAAAAAAAATAATGTAATATATACATTTATATGGTAATATATTATTAGATGACGCCACATATGATTATATCTACACTTTTTTAATCGGGTGTTTACATTTTTTGCACAAGGTGATAACAGAGTTTTACAATATTTTTTCTGAAAATCTGGTTATAGTATTTTTTGTATGATATTAAATCCAGTTATAACCTAGATTTTCGCCAAAATCAAGTTTAAACGAGATTTCGGGAATAGTGTAAATTCAGTAATAGTGATAGTGTTACAATAATCCAAACAAAAAAAAAAAGAAATTGAAAAAAACCCGTTTTTCTTTATACCAAAAAATGCCGCTCTAATGTACTCGTAATATGTGATTATCACTAAGAAATTGGTGAAATAACACTCAAAGAAGTTTGATGGTAGAATTGATTGAAAATGAAGGTTAAAATAATGCAAAAGGCGAAAAAGCACAACTAATAATGTAGTTATTTTAACAATTTAAAAAACAACTAATTCCCGGTTCACACATAGCAATTTAAATTGCAGCAATTCAGAGTTTATTGGAGAGAGAGGAAAGAAAGAACGGGGGTACATACTTGCTTGTACTTGCAATTCTCTTTTGTTTTTTAATTCGTCCTTTTTTATATGTGGACACAAATGCAAGTTTTTAAAAGAGTATTAACAAAAATTGTTGAAATAAAAAATTGCTGTGTGTGAACCGAGACTTACAAATGCAGTAGAAATGACTAAGAAAGATTTTAATAAAAAGTGTTAAAACAACTAACAAAGTTGGTTGAAACTAAGTATTATTTTTACACTGAAAATTTTAATGTTGTCAATTTATGTAACGAACTTTTGTTATTTAGTTTTAGCAATGTTATTTACAGAGGTCTGTTCTGTTAGCGACTTTAACATTGTTCATTTTTACGTTAACTTTATTATCATAGTATGTAAGACAATAAATGTAATCGAACAATAAGAAGACTTAATAACATTTTTACTTATCAGAAAAAAAAAAATAGATACAGAAAAATTGTACAAATTTGTATGGAAAATTTAGAGGTACCTTCACATTTTCACTCATAACTTTTGAACCGCTTGACCGATTTTGCTCATTTTAAATACCAAACTGCTCGGGAGGATGTTCAATAATCTGGGTAAAAATATTCACCCCCGCTTGCGTCTTCGCGTCGTGATCGTGATTTCAACAGACAGACAGATAGACGGACATCGCTAAATCGACTTAAAATTGCATAAGGATCACGAATATATATACTTTATGGGATCTTCGACATATTACAAACGGAATGACAAACTGATATATACCCTCACCATATATGGTGGAGGGTATAACAATATTAAATTAAATAGAAACCGTTTTGAAATCACCTTATGTTTGTTTTCTTTTTTATTGAAATTATGTTTCTATTTATATTTAAAATTTGTAAACAAAATCAAAAATTTTGACATTTTTATTTAAATGCGAAAAAGTTATTTCTTTTTTAACTGGAATCGTATTTACTTTAATAAAATCCATACAAAATTAAAAAAAAAAATCTTAAAAAATTAAGATATTTTTTCAAGTACGATATAATATTTAATTGTTTAAACTATATTTTCCTCTGTGTACTGATTACTGCACAAACAACTGGCGCGTTGTAATCGAAAAATTGGTGTATGTAGTTATCAATATATAAAAAAAAATAAAATGATTCAAATATGTACACAGTTTTATATAAGTTTATCTGCAACACTTCAGTATTTTTTTTTGGCATTTAAGTTTTGATTTGAATGATTTTCTAATAAACCAATAAACAATTTTAGTCTGATTTAATATTTTTAATTGTATTTTTCTTTTTTTAAGGATTGGACAGACTCGAGATTATTATAAGGACATTCTTACAAAAATTAATGGGTAAGTTTACTTTTAAATAATTAAATAAAGAAAGAAAGAAAGAAAGAAAGAAAGAAAGAAAGAAAGAAATAAATTAATAAATAAATAAATAAATAAATAAATAAATAAATAAATAAATAAATAAATAAATAAATACATAAATAAATAAATAAATAAATACATAAATAAATACATAAATAAATAAATAAATAAATAAATAAATAAATAAATAAATAAATAAATAAATAAATAAATAAATAAATAAATAAATATATAAATAAATAAATAAATAAATAAATAAATAAATAAATAAATAAATAAATAAATAAATAAATAAATAAATAAATAAATAAATAAGTAAATAAATAATATTGTAATGTATAAAGTAATCAGTACCTTCTACCATTTTGACGGAGAGTATTAATTTTATGATATATATGAATTTTTGCATAATAGCAATAAAATTACACTGGAACTCATCCATTGAAACGTTTTATTAAATTGTTTTCCTAAAACTGTATGAAAACTATGATTTTATTTTAAAGTTTTCATTATTTCATTGAAAGTATGAAGCTTGTCGTTAATTTTAAAAATATTTTCATAGTGAAAATTTTCATTACTTCCCGGTTGATGTTACTACATTTGTCAGTTGTTTTTTTTTTTTTTAAATTAAGTTTAAATTACATTGCAGTGTTTATATTTTGTAATTAGTGTAATTTTCTATTGATTTTTTTTTTACATAACTTTCTGAGTACACTCCCAGTTAAAAATGATCGAACTATATATTTTCAAAATGTACGGATAGTTTTTGCTACGTTTGCATTCATTTTAATGCAGTTGTGTACATTCAGACTATTATGTTCGTAAAATTAACTGGAATTTTAGTTAAGAAAGTATACACTGTAAACAGTTAAACGTTACTGAATTTGGCGAAAAATCAAATCTAGAAATTGTTTTTTGTGATTATTTTTAAAAGAAATTAAATAAAAACATTGACTGGCATAAATAAAAACTAAATGTTACTACACGCAGAGAAAAAACATGGTCGCGACATAATCACTGCTAATATATTGTGCTCGCTGCAATCTAGTATGGTTGGTACTATCATGTTATTGGTTTTTTAACCATCAACATGGTCGCTACCATCATTATTATAGTAAATATTTTACTATTTTATGATTGACACCTTTTATTTCATAACATGATTGTTGTAACAAAACTCTGACTATGAAAAAAATATGATAATTATGCAACCATAAAATGCTGGTAACAATCAATAAATAATTATACATGAATTAAAAGATGACTTTGACATTTACAGTCATAATATTGTCTTGTTTTCATAAAAACCAATATTTTATCAGTTCAGTCAGTTTGTTTTTACTACAAAATGTCTTAAAAAACAATCATATAATATACATAATATGCTTATTAATGTGCCATAATATGATATTAGATATTCATATTATGTATATTAATTATCGTAATATAATAAGAATAATGATATATATTATTGTAGCGATCATATAATGATAATCCAGGAATCATAATATAGTTATGGGGACCATAATATGATAATATTTTGAGTATACTATGATTACATGCAATCGTATTATGATAAATTCAAGATCATATGTTTATTAAGAATCATAATATGGTAATTTTTGAATCATAATATTATGGTAAAATTATGGTTATATTATTATCATAATATGATAACCATATTATAGTACGACTATGGTTGGCACAATCATAAACCAAAAAATATATGATGCTCTTCGAATATGATTGTCCCAACCATGTTTTTTCTCTGCGTGTAATAGGGCGAAATATTGGGTATTTATGTAGACTAAAAAATATATATATATTTTTTGGAATTCCATTTATATTTCGTGTTATTTTACATGATGCTAGATAAATTTGGTGGTAAAAATAATTTCTAGGCCAATGGGAATTTCTTTAAAGTAATTGCTAAGTTTTATTCATATCACCCATTGTTAAATATAAAAATTTCTAGAATTCCACATTATCGACATGATTAAATTAAAAATCTAAAAATGTATAAAAAATTATTATAAATAAAATATAAACAATATTAATTACATGCACGCAGTGTTGCCAGTGTAGGGGATTGTTTGGGGAAAGGAAAAATATTTAGCAGTTCTTTACAATATTATCTAAAAAAATCATAATGTTTTTCCTTACTGTGCGTTTGCACGTACAAGATTATTGCTTTCAATTTTTTTCATATACTGTATGTCAAAATTTCTCGAATTGAAAGCTGTGACGTAGGCTGCAGGCCATATTGTATACAATCTTATTTATAAAATGCCGTCATCAAGGAAACAACTGAAAATGCTCGCCTCACTGAAAGTGTTGCAGGAAATAAAAAATACGGTTTAAAAAGAAAAAGTAAAAAAAGAAAAGTTCATAGAAAATATTGGATAAAACCATTATTAGTAACAAGGTTTGTAAGTTGCTATTAAATTTTTGGCAAACAAGTTAATAAAAACATGACCCCCTTTGTATTGCGGCAAAATATTTGTAAATCAAAGCTCCAAAAATTATTTAATTGTGATCAGCTGTTAAAATTGCTTGTCAGATTGCCTCAGGGCGTGAATGAGAAATTGAATACCATCCAGTTTTCAATTTCAAAAAGTGAGGGTGTGTTAGTAAAAAAGTGTGATTGTATTGCAAATTGAGAGAAATTGAATTCAAGAAATTGAACGTGTAACCCGGGGGTTATTTAATTTATTTTTGACTAAAAATTGTTGAAAAAAATACAATTTTAAATTTTCAATGATTCAAAAATTAAAAACAAACTAGTAAAAATTTTTTTTATAATTTTTTTATACAGTTTATTTTGTAAAATTTTCAAAATTAACATATTGTTTTTTTTTTACTTTTGTGAGAAAAAAAAATTGGTATATAAGAGGAATTTTTCAAAGAGTTTAGGTGGAATGTTTAAAATGGCCTGGCAGCACTGCATACTTGTATGCTTATTGTTGACATTTTATTTGAATGAAGATAACAAAAATACGTTATAGAGCTCAGTGTATTGTTTGTACTTTTGCGAAAAAATCTGTCAAACTCCCTATAAAAAAGTAATTCATTACTTAAGTGGAATCGTTGCAAATTCGCGGTAGAATTTTCTTTCCCATGAATTAAATTTTATATGAATCTTCCTTTATTCACATTATATTCATTTTATTTGAATGCTCCCGGCAAATTTGAAGTTTTTTTATTCAAATTTAGTACATTTAACAACGGTGGTTTTTATTACAGTTTTTGAGATTAAAACATAATGCTAATTTGTTTCGCTGTTGTAAACAAAATACTGCCCAAATCTGCACTAAGTTATAAACAATTACAAAGAACACTTAAACAATTCATACAATATATACATTAATACGTATTTTTTAATTGACATTGAAATCTCGTTAGCATAAGTTGAGTAATGCTAAGCCAAAAAAAATTAATTATCATTCAATGGTAATGACATTTTTTGGCATTTGCATTTGTCCTACTAATGCAAATGAAATCGTGCTAATGCCACAAAAACTTTTTACAATTGATCAACAAAAAGGAGGCTGAGCTATCTCGATTAAGCGCGACAGTGTAAAATGGACAAAATTTCGCTCTAGTACAGTCTCAATATAAAATATTTTTTTAATTTGTTGTTTTATAATTGATTAATAATTAATCTTGGATCACAGTTTAATTTTCGCATCATTTTCAGATTCTGAACATCGTAACGCTTTACACTGCGAAGCGTGAATTAATTTCTTTATTCAAAGCATATTTTGGCTAAACTAAGACGTAAGTGTTGGTCTTACACAGATATGCAAGGCTGCATTCAAATACAGAGAGAAAAAGTTTAGTAATTGGTTTAACATAGGAACAAAAGCACCATTACTTTTCTGCTACGCAAACAGACGAGTTCTGAATGTGCCAGGGTACTTAGCCTCAAGAAGCTTCAGCATTTGTTTTTTTTTCTCCTCGAGCAGTAAGATCTTCTAGTTTCTCTATCCTAACTCTTATATTCACTGACATGTTTGATAAATAAAAATTTCACAAGAAACCCTTTCTTGCCCGAATGCAATCAGCCACAGCTCGAGCTAGTGATATTATTTCTTACAATGCCCATGATATTCTTTCGAGCTCCTGCTGTTAAAAGGGTTCTTAAAAACATCAATGTAAATTTGTCCGCGGACCCGAATGACATACCAGCACTAGTGCTAAAACAGAGGTCTTCCATGCTATAGCGTCCGCAAATAATCCTCTTTGGCACATCGTACCGTACGGATATATTTCCATCCCGAAAAAAGTGCGCATAGTAAAACTACGATTTACGATGTATTTGAGTTGAGTAGTCTGTATCTCCAGCACCGCCACCAAGTAGGTCTATTGTGCACCCTCTAGTACTTTCCTCAGTTGCTCTTCAGTGCAGCCTTGAGTAGCAGTACAAGGTTTTTCACTTCCAGTTTTTTGTATTGTTCCTCCATAATATCAGGTCTGCCAAATGTGATAAATTGTGGGTATGCAAAGGCAGGATATTTAGCCATTACATGCTCCATGGCCTCCTCATCTTCATACAATATCTGCATGTCGTATCTCGATCATGTCCCATTTTGTTTAGGATGTAATTACATGGATAGTATCCTGTGAGTGATCCGCAAAGGAGTCTTAGGTTTGGTCTGTTCATCTGAAGGGCTCTTCTGCTCCTCTTTTCATTGTATGATAAGAACTTCTTTGAATGTTTCAGTGATTTCTGTTTGTTCCAATATTTAATGGATTTCGTCTTGATCAGATTCGATGTCATATTTGTGATGTCATTTTTCTTGAAACCAAATGAAGGACACGGGCCTATAAATGGCAGTTCCGCACCTAGTCTCGCTTGTTCATCTACTTTTTCAGTACCTTAATGTCCACTGGGACCGGGTACCCAAATAAGTGTTACTTTATTATTGGTCGCCAGTTGGTTAAGGGCTTTATGGCATTCCAGCACTTGTCTATGGTGATAGATGGGGTTTTTCAGGCCCTTTTTTACAGCCTGGCTGTCCGATATTAAGTTTATCTTTGTTTTCACAAGATTATTTTCCAGAAGTTCGGTCGTTGCTGTATAGTTAGCATATAATTCTTTAGTTGAATCTTTGCCCAGAGGTATGTGAATTCTGCTGCAGTTGGAGTCGAACTCATTGCACCTGTAATGTTCAGATATGCTAGTCTTTGTATCTTCAGATACAGAAGCTAGCTGAGCTGTTTTCTGTGTTGTATTTTCCCACCATAAGACCGATCCATACAATATGCTGGGGAGAATCATTTGTTTATATATCCACATCGACATTTTTGGGCTTAAGTACCACCATTTGCCTAGGAGTTGTTTACTAGCCCAAATTAATTTTACGGCTTTTTGCTTATTGTCTCCAGATGAGAATTCCAGGTGAGCGATGTATCCAGGCAATTTCCTGGAATAGCCCTACAAATAAGTCTCCACTTTATGTGATTTTAGCCAAAACGCCATTTTTTGGGGTGAGAAAATCGAAAGTTCTTGATGTTCTGGGCATGGGAATCCAATGTGATGTCCACTGGAAAAAAATACATTGTTCAGGTGTCAAAATAAGCATTTAAGTGTTTGGATTTTCTTAACAGAAACAACAACCATTTCATTTTCTCATAATTTATAACACCTATTTTCGGCAGAAAATAGAATATAACCCCCATAAATAAACAGGGACTTCAAAGTCTGTTTTGGAGTTTTTAGATTGTGTTCGAAGGATGGCGTTGACTCTAATCAATAACAGTAGGGTAAGCAGCTCCATTCACTCATTCGAGAATGTCGGCTGTATTGAACTGTTCTATTGATATTACCATGGCAGGTGTTCTAGCGATATCTGATATGTTTTTATTATTCGTTGTCCTGACAATATCCTTTATTTGATATTTTTCTTTGAAATAGAAATTTTGCGACATTGTTTTAATATCTTCTTAGTAGATATCTTCCAAATGTTAGTCGAATCTAGCTGTTTTTAAATTAAAAAAGCTGGGCCCGAATTCTATAGAACGATAATCGCCTGACGATATCGTTTGACGATTGTAATGCTTCACGTAACTGAATATAGGAATCGTTTTGACAAAAAAATTTGAAAAATTTTCTTGTCTACTCAAAAATGTATTAATATTTCGACTGTTTTAACTTTTTTTTGGGGTTTTGTAAGAAAAGTTTGAAAGAAAAAAGAAAAAGCAATAAATCTTGTTCACTGTTTGGAATAATACCGGTGATGGCGGTTTTACTAGATAAATAACTTTCAGCTGTAGATAAAAGAAAACTCACAGAAAAAGCCTAGTAAAAATTTCATTGACACATGCTAGATTTCGTATTGAAAAGTTTATGAATTTTCTTATGATAAAATAATGAGTGTGAAGAGTTCAGCTATAGAGAATAAATCAGTATCGTTCAAATGGATGTCGATAAGGCAGCGCCCCATTTTTTTTCAATACAAAATAAATCTAGTGTCATAAGGGTTTAACAATACTAGGACTAGTATGGTATACAACTAGTATAAAGAGCGTATAGGAAGAAAATCGACATCCATTTGGCAAATACTCAGTTATTTTCTATAAATAAACTCTTTACACTCATTATTTTCCCATAAGGAAAATTCATAAATTTTTCGTCAATACAATATCGATGCGAAATCTACCAGGTGTCATACGGGCTTAAGCTAACGACGATTGTTTTCTGCACAAACATAGCTAAAATCATTCTTTGAAGTTCTCCAAATTTACTGCTTATTTTATTTTTATATAACAGTTTTATATTTTTTACAGTGTTCTTTTACCTGGTGGTGCCACATATTTCAATCAATCACATGGTTATGCTGATGCTGGGCGCCATATTTATGAACTAGCCATGGAGTTAAATGATAACGGAACTTATTTTCCTGTTTGGGGTACATGCTTGGGTTTCGAATTATTGGTATATCTTTCGGCTAATTTAACTGAGCCTCGCACATATTGTTCTTCATCATCACAAGCATTACCATTGGAATTTACAGAAGGTATAGTATTTATCATATCTGTCGTGTATAAACAATTTCACTTATTTTAATTCTAAATTTTAAAGGTTACGAAAAATCTCGACTATTTCGTAATGCCAGTTCAAATATAATTGATATATTTAAAAAGTATCCAGTTACAGCTAATTTTCATATGTATTGCTTTACAGAAGAGGTAAATATTTACAAGTATATCGAAATAACATGTTGGTTTTTTTTTAATATCCCTTTTAATTTACTTTATTTATACACAGACATTTGCTAAAATGAAATTAAATGACATATGGAATGTAATGAGTGTAAATCATGATTGGGATGGTGTTGAATTTATATCAACAATTGAACATAAAAGGTAAGTAATGCCCAAGAATGTGCAACAAAATTATTTAAAAAAAATATATACTATAATTTGTTTTTCCTGCAAAAAATGTTTTGATTTTTTTTATTGAAAAAAAAAAAAATAAAAACTTGAAAAAAAATTTCGATAAGCCCAATTTTGAAAATGTATTGTTATACCACATTTGTTAAATTCCATAAAAATTTTGAATCAAAAACTAAGAGATTTAAATTGAGCTTTAGTTTCTTATAGAGACTTAACTTGTATAATATTATTATAGAATTTTTCCGGTTCGGGTGATCTCGAACCCGAAAATACTAATATAAAATTTACACATCGGAATAGTACATAACAAATTTTCTGTTGTAACAAAAATAATTTTAAGGACAGTATAAGTCAAGCAGAAAATTTTATTTAAATTTTTTTTACTTACACTCAGAAAAAAAAGTTAGTAGAAAAATTTCTAAACGGTTTTCAATCCCACTTTACTATTTTTGTACTGCTTTTTAGTAAAAAATTATTATTTTGCAAATCTTTTTGCTATTTACATTTTACAAATCACAGAGTTTTTACAGAATATTTACAAATTTTTGTTGCTAATTTCAGAAATCATTTTACAAATTTTTGAAAACCGATTAGCAAAAAAATTACTTATTTTGAAAAAGTAGATATTGAAGGAAATGTTATTTCTAATTAAAACTTACACCTACAAACTTAAATTGCCTTAAAATATTACATATATAAAAAAAGAGTGCGGAAGTGAATATACCGAATCATGTCTAAAACTAGGACATACACTTAAAATAGCACTAAAAAGTTTTTTTTAGTTCTAAAAATCAGCCCTAAAAACAATTAAAATTTTACCTTAAAAGTAAAAAAAAATTACTAAAATATTTTTCAAAACAGAAATTACCAAATAAAAACAAAATGATAAATTCGTTTATGTTTCAACAATTTTTAAGATTTTTAAGCCTTTGATTTTGTTTTTAATTTTGTATAAAATATTTTTTGAAAAAAATAAATAAAATTTTGATGTTCGATAAAAAAAATAAATTTAAAATTTTGTACTAATATTAATAATATTTAGAAATTTTTTTTGCTGATTTTAGCAAACAGATTTTAAATTCCACTTAACAAAAAGTTTACTAAAATTTAGTAGCGGCTATTAATTTTTCTACTGATTTCATTGTACTACACGTCAGCAGACATGTGTTGCTAAGATTAGCAAAAAATACCGCTGGGCCAAATTTTCCGTAATAACAGCAAAATTTTCAGTTGCTATTACAGACTTTTTTTGGTGAGTGTATGAAAAATTTGGTCAAAAGTCTTTCTAAGTGCTGCATATGACACTGGCCCTTAGATTTTTTTTTTTTAATCGTCAAATTGATTTAAAAAAATCGTCAAAAATCGTCAAAATAAAAACTCAAGTTTTTCAATCTTTATTCATTTTTTTATTAAAATCCATAAATCAACAATTTAACAAAAACATAAAACGATTCATCCTATAAAAACATATAACATTTACTTATTATTAACGAATTCTAATGATATTTTACTTTACTTAAGTAATTCAGGTTACGCATAAATACTAGAATTTAGTATTTTTAATAAATCAGTTTTAGTTAAAGTATATTATTTTGAATTATTTAGTTCTGCGCAACCTTTGGAATAAGGAATACCTTCCATAGAATCCTTTTCAAGAGATTTTCGAAATAAGAGGCATTTTATACGATGCAATTGATTGCATGCTTTTTTCTCAAAGTTGCTTGCAAAGTTATGTATATTTATACGGTGTTTTTTTTTATTCTAAAACCGAATTGAATAAAGCATCATAAGACGAATACATATATGTGCGAAAGAGAAATAGAAACACGTACGGAAAACAAAAAACCGTGTTTTTTTTTGTTACCCCGTTCGCTTTGAAACAAGAATTGCATGCAAAAAAGTCACGGCCTAAATTGGCTCTTAGTTAAATATCAAAAATCGTAATTTTTGGAGCAAAAATCGTCATTTATTATTTTTTGAACAATTAATCGTCAAATCACCATAAATCGTCAAATGTGGCAGCAATGATTAGATATATTTCACTTGGATATATTAAAAAATGTTTGATATCTTAAAAGAAAAAACATTTTTTTTTTAATTTAATAATTTTTTAAAAATTATCTTTACATACACTTAAAAAAGTTTGTAAGTTAAAATAACTGAAAATATCATTTAAAAGAAATGATATTTCATTTAAAAACCGGTCTACTTAATTTTCATTTAAATTAAATGCCATTTGTTATTTATTTTTAAATGTTGATTAATCAACTGACACATCCGTAAGAAACAACTGATATAATCAGTTAAAATAAATGTCAAAATTTTACCCACCAATCCTTAAAAAATAAATGTTTTTTTCATTTATTTGAAATTATTTCCGTTTTTGCATTTTTTGTTTTTTTTTAATATACTCGTACAATACAAAATGTATGTATGCATGTGAAGCTATAAACACTTTTTGTGTGAATGTATTTGTATATGTATGTGTGTTTATGAAGTTCTTGTAAATTGTATTAAAAAATTTTGTATATATACAACCAATTTAAATAAAAAAACAAATTGAAATTTTTTTAATTTTTTTTTTTGAAACAGACAGCAAACAAAATTTAAATTTATAATAACTGTTACGGACACAAATAAACCACAAGTTTCCGTTTTGTGGGTAAATTTTTATTAAATTTCAAACAAATGAAAAAAATAAATGAAACTGAAATAAATCGGTAAATGATAGTAAATTATTTCGAATAAATGTATAAAAAAGTTAATATAGATGTTTCTTTGAAAAATAAATGTATCTTCCTTTATTTTTAAATGAAACGGAAAACTTTTTTATTAAACTACAAACAGTTAACTACATAATATTCTGAGTGTACATATAATTGGTGTACCATATAATAAGAGTTAACTACAACACTGATACTGACAAGTGTGCTCAAGTAAACCGACACACTGTAAAAAAATACCGACGATTAGAATTGAAAACTAGTTGATAAATTAACGTTAAGCTATACAGACATTTTTCAACTCCACGCTTTATGGACAGATAATTAAATGTATGTAATCATTGTTATTATATATAAATATATTTATTGTGTATATTTATTATATGTGTTATTATTGTATTTTTGCTTAGTTATTTCCTGAAGATGAACAGCGAAGCTGATTCGAAATATTGATATAAAAATAAACACATTTAAAAACTAAAATTTAGTTTTTATTTTTTAAATTTTATGGTCTTAAGCCGAAATATAACCCATCACACAATTATCTTAACTTTAATATTAGTTGGAATATAAAATTTGTTTAATATATATTTGTTTTTTTTTTTTTTTTAATTTTAGATATCCCTTTTATGGTGTACAATTTCATCCCGAAAAAAATCTTTATGAATTTAAAACAAATCGTAATATAACACATACATCACGTGCCATCCAAACATCACAATATTTTGCTGATTTTCTTATAAATGAAGCCAGACGTAATCGTCAGCGATTTAAAAACTCAACAGAAGAAGCTGAAAAATTAATTTATAATTATTCGCCAATTTACACCGGTTTAAAGGGTTCTGCTTTTGTACAACAATATCTATTTGAATCAGTACGTAGCTTAGCTAATAGTAGAGTGCAAGTTAAATTATTAAGTATTTTCTTAAGTTTAATCAGTGTTTTATGTGTACATAAATTTGTAGTTAGGGGATTCATAAAACGGTTTCTATAAATACACAATGCGTATTTACAATTGTTGCTGCATTTTAAATATTATTTCGTCCGTTTCTTATTTAATACTAGTTACTATTAAGCTATATTCACACGCTTTATTTATGTAGAAAAATATTCCTTCATTTATAAAATAGAACATTTTATAATGAACAATCACAAAATCACGGACGGATGAAAAATAAAAAAAAACTTCAAAAAACACTGTATAATGAATTTTCCAGAATTCGTAAACTATTTTTGACAAAAATGTGATAAAAATAATAATTACAACTTTACATGAATCCCGTTATTATGATTATGCAAAAATAATGTAAATAAATTTTAGCCTTCTTTTTACTATATTTTGATGGTTATTACAGCTTAAAAAACAAATAATTCTTTTTAAGAATGAATACCATAAAAATTTAATTCAAGAAATGAATTTATGAATAAGAAAAAAAAACAGGAATTAATTCCTGTAAATAAATTTAAATTTGGCGAGTGATTTGCCTGAGTGAAACATTAAAATTAAAGAATTTATTCATTAAAATCTAGTTAATTCAACTTTGGTGAAATAATTCATTTCCTATTGAATGAATTTCTTTTGAATTCATTCCATTGTGTATTTAGTTACATGAAGTAATTACAATTTTCGTTTTGTTCCCTGAAAGAATTGACTTTTGCTATTAAATTCCTTTTATTTAATTTGCTTAATTTATGTATTTCGCTTAAAGCCCAGAAGAACTTAACTTTTCCCCTAAAGCCTAGTGAATTGTTTTTCTCGTAAACAAAATTTCGCTTGAACCTTAATAGCCTCAAATCGTAACTTAAATTTGTAAAAAATTATATTTTTTAATTTTATAAAAAAAGTCACAAGCACTTTAAATCCAAAATGCCGCTTTTTACTAGAAAAATAATAATTTTGTATATTATATTAAACAAAATTTTTACGTGAAATAAAATATATATAGTAAAACAGTTTTGTTCACATAAAAAAGTAAGCTTTTCTTGGCATTAAAGCATAGTATGTTGTTCGGGTTTCATATGAAAAAACAGTAGGTCTTGCCTCTAATTAGTTCTGCATTTAGTTTTATTTTTCTATAAGTTAACTTGAAAAAATAATAATTAATAAGAAATAATGTAAAATTTATATCTTATTTTAAATTGTAAATTTTTTGAGATTATTTTATTGTAAATATTTATTAAGGGGATTACCCTCCTTAAAAATAAATTAACATTTATAAGAAATAAATAGCCGTATTATTAAAAAAATATATTTTTGTGGCTTTAATTTTTAAACTATCATTTTTTAGACTACCATTGCAACTCTGACAGAGACGTCCATCTGCAAAATAAACCAAAGACGCTAAAGTGGGGGGTGTTGCCATATTAGCGACTTTCCCACTAATTAGTTTACATATTAAATACAAGAGACTAGTAGCATTTTGGTTTCACTTGTAAGGGATTTTTTTTAACACGAAATGGGTTGCCATTGTCTAACCCTGAGCAATTATATTGAAATAAAAAAAGAAGTTTTTTCTTAAAGACGAATAAATTCTTAATGACTCCATTAGTTTAGTACATATTAGTAGTACATATCTCAAAGTACCGTGTGAGTTGATTACTTTTAAATATTTTAAGTTTGAAAGTTAGTAAACCTAATGAAAATAAATTTTCATCTCACATACCCCAAATCGACGCATTTTAATTCCAAACTAATCTTTAGTGTGTGTCCGTTAAGGTTTGTGTAAAAATATTTATTTTTCGATTTTTACACAAACTTTTATCTTTGTGTATTTTTGTTTGAGTAGATAACTTCTGTAGTCTATTTGTCGCATTAGACTCACCTTATAGTATACCAATCGACTCAAAATCAATTCCTGTGCATGGAGTCATAATTGACTATAATTTATGGGCATGCACAAATGATTTAAAAAGGATCATAAATGGCTCAAAAAACTAAAACATTGTTAAAAATTCCCATATTTATAAGTCTTTTTGAGTCATAAAAGAACGCTCTGAAAGAGTCTTCATCGGCAAAGAAATTAACTTAATATACACATTTATGATTTTAGAAGGTTTATGAGTTCTTTTATGAGTCTTTTCGGACTCCAATTGAACGCTGGGTTTTTATGTCCCACTTCAAGTTCGATTACAAAATTTACATGGACACACACACGGATTGGCATCGTTAAATTAACTCAGAGAGTGATTTTAAATCGAAAAAAAAAAATAAAGACATAAGCCCACGGATTTTTGGAACTATGCAATTTTTCAGGATCCCGGGATTTTACATAACTTTGGCATTTTTCGGGTTTCCGGGATTTTAAGTTTTCTCATTTGTTACCATAATTTTTTATATAAATAATATTTTTATAGAATAAAGCTTTTACTTCTTAACTAATTTTAAATCAAATTTAAAAAATCGAATTTCAGTTGCATGAAAAAAAACCGATAAAACAACAAATAAACCTGATTTTTTGAAAAAATAACTTAAAAACTTAAAATTACGTGAAAAATTGTCACTTTCAAATATGCAACTCTTATTATATTTACCACAGGCTGAGTCGCTAATATCAAAATTATATTAAGGTAAATTTTTGTATATACCTTTAGGAAAATTTAACATTATGTGACCCAATTAGTACACTTCACCAAATTTTCAATATTTCCTGCCTAATTTATGCATACTTTACTCGAAATATATTTTTAAGTTTTTTTTTTTTATTAATTTCTTGGCAACAATTTTGTGTAAATATGAAAAAATTCAAAAAAAATCCTGGTAAATCTCAAATTTGCTACTATATTTTTTATATTAATAAATAAAATAAATAATAAAAATTTTTAAAAACAATTACGCGGTATGTTATTTATCAATACGGAAATTCCCGAGATTTTGTGGTTTGGGATTTTCCATTTAGGATACGTATTTACTATCTAAGCAGCGTTGCCGCTTTGGTCATTTTTAACAGTGATGTAAACTTTTTAATTTTGGTAACTTTTTGGACAATCAAATATATAAATTGTTTTTCTATGTTTTGAAATTTTATTAACCAGTAACGATTTTTTTTATACGCGTTTTTATTATATTGATTTGATAACACTGTTAATTTTTTTTTATAAAATAATGCAATTCGTTTTACAAAATTTGTTAATAAGCTTTCCAAATATGCATGACGACACAGACAGGTTACCAATTACATATGTCAAACAGGAATTCTCGAACCATATGATTATGTTGTCATTGCAGTGATTTCATAAATGAGATAAAAAAAATAAACTCCAAATAAATTGTATGGTACATATTTTTTTTGTATATTTTGACATTTCCTTTTACTCATTTTATAGTAGCCATTTTGTTTTAATGAGCTGTTTTCTGTCTGTGTATCCTGTGTTTGCGTCATTCTATCGATGAGAAAAAGGACGCTGTTTCAAAAAAATAGAAATTCAAATATGTTCTTTTAGGGTTTTTAATTAAAATATTTTTGTACAAATACTAAAATACTTCAATAAAAATTACAATAAATTATTCACTTATACATACACACATATAAAATAAGAATATATACATCTGTGTGTGCGGAACCTTTATGGACTGTATAATCGGTTTTTCACAAACACTACGTTTTGACTCCGTTTGCCGTAACCGTTTTCATACCATTAAAACAGAATTCTCCGTTTTTCATCAGTCTTGATTCCAAAACAAAGGGTGTTGTTAACTGCTATTATAAAAATATAAAATAGGACAAATTTAGGTAAATATTCAAGTCCGTTTTTAATTAAAAAAATAAATGGTACTGATACGGAATTCTGAAAGCGGAGTCATACAGTATTTTACACCACACAACGGTATGTAAGCCTTTCCTCTTTGACGGACTTTCAACGAATTCGAATCAGATTCGATGTTCCTTAAAATTCTTTTGTTGGGCCGTATACGGATCCAGAAAACGGTACGTAACCGGAGTTAGATTCCATGTATGTTGTACTGAAAACGGTAAGTAAAGGAAACGTTTTTTTTTGGTTGGGTTGTTTTAATAATTTTTTAAACAATTTTTTTTTTGATTTTAACATATTTAATTGTAAACCGAAATTAAGAAACATTTCTGCAGAATTACAGGCTTATTATTTTAAGTGTAGTTTTATCAGTTTAACATGGTTTAGTTTTTTTTTTGTAAAATTTTCGTTGGACTCAAGAAAAAACAATCTGTTTACAGATGATATCAATATAAAGACAATCAAATAAGAAACAAACTCTGTGCACATTGTTTTTTAATCAGTTCAGTAGTGTAAGTGCTTCAGGCAAAAAATATATTAAAAACTAAATATGAATTTGCCAAAAAAAAAGCATTTAAAAATTTTAAAATATCGTTAAATAAAAAATATAAATAAAGAAGTCATTCATAAAAAATATTTTCGGCAAAGAAATTAAGTTTTATTAAGAAAATCCATGGACAAATTCCAAGTTCCAAAAACTAAATGTGTAAAATTTTCACTAAATTAATACAATTGATTTGACGATTTTACGTCAAAAATGTACAAAAGCATTTACTATTTTTGCACCAAAGTTCTTTATTTGCAAACTCACAACCCCCTATAGACATGCAGAAAAAAATAAAACTATTTATTATTTCCTTTTAGATTGCATTCAATATCCACCCAACAAAATGCATTTGTTGTCAGTCTTCAACAACACATCATACGATAAACAATACAAAATATAAATAAATTTTTCAATATTTAAACAACGTACAAAACTGAAAGAAATCAATGTCAACTGCTCACCCAAATAATTATAATTTCACACCTATAATTGGTATTTTATGCATCGATATTGCCGAAACGTTACGAAATACTTATGGAAATGAGTACAGCAGTTATATCTCAGCTTCATATGTAAAATATTTAGAATCTGCTGGTGCAAGAGTCATACCTATTTGGTAAGTAGTATATAAAATTAATATTGTTGTTGTTTCTCATTCATTGAAAAAAAAACTATACATTTATTTTATCTCAAACTTATTGCATTCAATTTTTGTTAGTAAACAAAAAAAAATATTACATAAGTGAAATGAAGAAATTAAAATTATTTAACCCATTAATGTCAATGCCGCAAAACTTTTTTGACTGTATCAAGGCATAAAACACATTTTTTTTTTAATTTTATCACACATTTAAATAAATTTGCAACTAGTAGTGTTTGAAAACTTGTGAAATTCCATACACATTTTTAATTAAAAACCAGATACTTTGCAAAACTTCTAATTTCTGGTTGTAGTAAAAATTGGGCTTTTGACTAATTTGAAGTAATTTTTTTTTACTAGCGGATCCCGGCGTGCTTCGCTACGCATGAATATTAACATTGAAACAAATTCATTGGTTTTTTTTTACTTTTTATTTAAAAAAAAGTAAATCAATTCAATACGTATTTGTTGTTGTTTTTTTTTATATGGACAAAATCACATGTTGACATGAAAAGTCATGACACACGAACGCGTCAACCGATTTCGTGCAAACCGATTTCGATAAACCATCTACACAACTATATGAACAAGCCCTAAAAATTTTGTTCAATTTGGTTTGACCGTTCGTGAGTTATAAAGTCACAACAGACTTGCAACAATTTTTTATATATATAGATTTATCTTTCAGTTTAATGATGACAAATTTCGTTTTTTTATTTGCTTAAATAAAGAAACGAAAATAATTTTTCATCATTTACATTTTTATAAAATGAATAAAGGCAATATAGAATCATTCAATTTTATTTATATGCCACAAACATAATCTAAAAATAAAATTTACTTAGTCCCTGTTCACATTAAGCAATTTTGTCTGAAGCAATTTTGAGTTTAAAGGAGAACGAGGGAAGAAGGACGGAAAGGGGTACTTTCTTGTATTTTCTAATTCGTACTTTAAGTAAATATGTAGAAGAAACTAAAATTGCAATATTAATAACACACGCAGAGAAAAAACATGGTTGCAATATGATCACTGCTACTATATTGTACTTGCTGCAATCGGGTATGGTTGTCACAAGCAAGTTATTGGTTTTCTAACCACCAACATGGTCGCTACCATCATTATTTAGTAAATATTTTACTATTTTATGATTGGCATTTTCTATTTTATATCATGATTGGCTGTAAACATACTGTGGTTACACAAATTCTGACTTGAAAAAATATGATAATATGCAACGATAAAATGCTGGCAACAATCAATAAATAATTAATTATACATCAAATAAAACATGACATGTCATTGATAAAAATCAGTTCAGACAGTTCATTTTTAATACAAAATGTCTTAAAAAACAATCATATGTTGTTTACTAAAACTGGACAAATATCAGATGGATTGAAAATACCTTTTACATTTAATTAAAACAATTGATCAATTGACCCATTGAGACCCAGTTAATTTTTTTTTAGCTTTAGAAGATTTTTTTTAAGGGGTTTTTCGAAAATTCCTTATACATATAATATTATTAACACTAATCAATTCATTGTCAGAAAGATTCTATTGAAAGATTTCATATTTTTAAATTCTTTTCAATAAAAACAATTAGTTTTTTTTTTTAAATATGTTTATTAATTAATTTCTTGTAAAAAGTTCTCAAAATATTAATAAAATAATTTTTATAAGAAAAAGTCTTTAGAACTCATGATTTTTTTTTGTACGAAAAGGTTTCTTTAACAAAATAATAGATATTTATAAATTTATCTGATAAAAACATTTTTACATTCTATGGACTTTTCCTTAAACTAAAGTTCTCAGATTTTCCAAACTGTTTCTTAGATAAAAGTTCATATATTCCAAACAAACTTAGATCCAAAGGCGTTTCTTTGAAGGAAAAATTCATAGATTCTGAAGACATACTTAGATTTTAAGGACTTTTTCTAGTAGACATATTCTTAAATTCTAAAGACCTTTTTTTAAAGAAAAATGTATAAAAACTTTCTAAAAAAATCTTAAAAATGTCTTAAGATTTTTTATTAAAAAAGTCATTAGAATTAAAAAAAAAAGTTTTAAGTATTTTTCTTAAAAAACATTCCACAGAATCAAAGTTTTCTTGAAAGAAAAGTTCTTAAAGTCTATGATTTTTTTCTTAATAATTTTTCTTCAAAAAGTCCTAAATATTATTTTTTTTTAGAAAAAACATTTTTAAAGGAAATAGTCTTAAATTTGAAGAGCTTTTTCATAGTTTCTAAGAACTTTTCCGTTAAAGAAATTTGCTTAGATTATGGATCATATAATGATAATCTAGGAATCATAATATAGTTATGAGGGACTAAAATATGATAACATTTTGAGCATACTATGATTACGAGCGATCATATTATGATAAATTTATTATAACATGTTTATTTAGGACCATAATATGGTTATTTTAGTATCATAATATGATAAACATAATATAGTACGACTATGTTTGGCACAACCATAAACCCGAAAATACATGATGCTCTTCGAATATGATTGACCCAACCATGATTTTTCTTTGCGTGCATTTGCCTTTTCTTTAGAATCATCAATTATTGCTAAAAAGTTTTTTAATAAAAACAATCGCTGGCAATATTGATTAAAAAATGTATTTCATAAATAAGATAATAAAATTTATTATCTTATTTATAAAATTTTGTCATTTCATTAAACTAATCAAGCATGATTAATCAAAAGTTTTGAGCGCCCTGGTAGGCTAGTTGGTAGCGTGCTAGCTTATCAGTGCGTGGGTCGCGGGTTCGATTCCCACCAGAGGCTCCGGTTTATTATTATTATTATTACATTCAACAAAAAAGTCTGTAATGACAACTGAAAATTTTGCTGTTATTACGGAAAATTTTGCTAATTTGAGCCCAGCGGTATTTTTTGCTAATCTTAGCAACACATGTCTGCTGACGTGTAGTATAATGAAATTTGTAGAAAAAATTAGCTGGCGCTACTAAATTTTAATAAACTTTTTGTAAAGTGGAATTTAAAATCTGTTTGCTAAATTCAGCAATAAAAAATTACTAAATATTATTAATATTAGTACAAAATTTAAAATTTATTTTTTTTTTTTATGGAGCATCAAAATTTTTTATTTTTTTTTTTTAAAAAAATATTTTAGACAAAATTACAAAAAAAAAAAAAAATCAAAGGCTTAAAAATTTTAAAAACATAAAAGAATTTATCATTTTGTTCTAATTTGGTCATTTCTGTTTTGAAAAATATTTAAGTCAATTTTTTTTTGCTTTTAAGATCAAATTTTAATTGTTGTAGGGCTGATTTTTGAACTAAAAAAACTTTTTAGTGCTATTGTAAGTGGATGTCCTATTTTTAGACATTAGTCGGAATATTCACTTCCGATCCCTTTTTTTAATCTATGTAAAATTTTAAGACAATTTAAGTTTGTGGGTGTAAGTTTTAATTAAAAATAACATTTCCTTCAATATCCACTATTTAAAATTAGTAAATTTTTTTCGCTTATTTTAGCAAATCGGTTTTCAAAAATTTGTAAAATGATTTCCGAAATTAGCAACAAAAATTTGTTAATATTCTGTGAAAATTCTGTAATTTGAAAAATGTAAACAGCAAAAAGATTTGCTAAATAATATTTTTTTTTTACTAAAAATCAGTACATAAATAGTAAAGTGGAATTGAAAAACGTTTACAAATTTTTCTACTAACTTTTTTTTCTGAGTGCAGTTTTTTATTTATAAAAAAAAAAATCAAATATTTTTCTATCGACTCAGAAAGTTTCAACCTGTTCAAATATTTATTCTATAATCAGTTAGGTCATCAGTACGTATACTCAATATGATAAATAAGATATTAATTATACGAACTGTAGTTAATTTCTCTTAACTTTTTAACAACAAAATTCAGTAGGTCAGTTGTCAAATTTTTTTATAGTTAACTGACAACTTACTTTACTACCAAAATGTTGTCATTACAAAGTTAAAAATTGCTCCTTTGATGTCCAACTGATTATAAAACAAATCTATAAACTTTTATCAAATATTTGAGATGGATAATATTCAATGAACTGAAACTAAAACTGTCTGAATCGATAGAAAATCATCTGATTTTTTTTTAATTCAAAAAATATCCGATTTGTTGATAAACTGTGTTATCTATTAAACTTATAATTCAGTATAAGTTCTAAAAGAACTAGTTACGAATTCAAAAAATATATTTTATTTTCAAATTTTCCATTAAAAACTCTTTTGACATAGTAAAATTTTTCAAATTCTAGTACGTTATTAAAAATGTTCATAAAATATGCTCTTATTTGGTCAATATTTAACCACGCCTACTTCGGCCACTTTTCAGTAAAAATTTTAAAAGTTGTTTAAATTTGTATGCATACAAAAATAATTTGTAATTGTTGGCGCAATTTCAATTAAAATTTTGTGAAATTAACAAAAATTGTTAATAAAACAAAAATTAATGATATAACGAACATTTTTTCTGTGGGCGTATAATAAAGCGTAATAAATACAGATAAAATACACTTTTTTAGCTGGAACGTTGGTATGGAAAGCTTCATATACATATAGAACAATTTATTTGTTGTTCTAAATTGCTTAAAATTTAAATAATTTTGAAAAATGTTTTTGTTTTAAACTCACTGGTCCTTAATGGGTCAATGAGAAAAGAAAATAAGAAAAACATTGATATGAAGAGGACAACGAAATTTTTTTATAGTTCTAATATAAGAGTAAAATCTGTTTATCTGCAAACATTTAATAAAAGAGAACATTTGCAAAAAGTTTATTTCTTGATGTCAAGTAAATTTAAATATTTAAAGCGCAAATTATTTTTATGTTACAAGTATTTAATTGTTTTACAGATTTGCAATACATATTTTAAAAAACTACAATAGCTGTGTTTGTGCGGCAAGCCATGAACATTGGCTTATATCAATCCCCTATAAATTTGACATAAGTCAACGTTTAGTGTTAACTCTAAATGTAACTTATGCCAAATTTGCATACAAACACAGCTAATGAGCCCCTTTTCCTTCCCCAATGTCAAAATGCGTTAAAAATTGTAAATGCCCGTTTAGGAGACTTTTATGGCAATTCCTTAAAAATGACTTAAAGATATGGATTAAAGATTGTACTGTCATCCAAAATCAAAATTTAGCTCCGAAAAACATTTGCTTATTTTTCATTATATTTTTCTTAAAAATAAGAAAATTTTTATTGACCCATAAAATAAGCTTTACGAAATACATTAAGCCGGTGCAAAAATCATCCACCTTCGAAAAATGTGCTATAAAGTGCAAAAATAAAATAATTTGGCTACACTTAAAATAATACGTTAGTAAAAATATCTGTCGAACGGTCTTCAAAACGATTAAACAAATTTTTAAGAAGTTCTTTGTTAAAACACTGATTTAAACTAAGATTTTTAACAATAATAGCAAATTTTGAGCGTTAGTTTTCAAAAATTTTTGTTACTAATTTTAAGAGTTAAATGCAGTGATGCCGTTTTTTGTTATTTTTAACCAAAATTGGTTATTTTTTTTCCAATGTGGAGATGTGAACTTTTTACATTTTGGTTACTTTTTTGGCAATCAAAAACATTAATTTTTTTTCTGTGTTTTTAAATTTTATTAAACAATAAAGAAATTTATATACGCGTTTTTATTACGTTGATTTGAAAACACTGTTAATTTTTTTTTAATAAAAGTATGTAGTTTGTTGTACAAACTATGTTAATCTGGATTACCAAAATATGCATGACTGTTTTAATTGGCGTCATTCTACCAATGAGAACAAGGATTCTGAATTGAACAATTGCTAAGTAAACTTAAGTGTTGGTGATAAAAAAGCAATAAACATTAAATAAATGCACAACGGATAAGTATTTGAATTTTACATGTTTGAATCTATGTGAATTCAAGAAAATTTTTTTAACTTCATAAGAAACATTTTTACGAACTCTCCAACACATACGAAATTATGAATCCGGTCCCTTGACCGCATAATCGGGCTTTCGAAAACACTACGTTTTTACTCCGTTTGCTATAACCGTTTCCGTGCCGTTAAAACGGACCTCACCGTTTTTGATCAGTCTTGATTTCGTAACAAACGGTGTTGTTTATTGCTTTTATAAAAAAATATAAATATGCATCCAAACAGAATAGAATATAGTACTTTTTACATTGTAAATATTATCAGGTGAACATAAACTTATTTGTTTTTTATTTCTATCAGGTATTTAACTTTATAAAAGGCCAAAATTAAAACGTGGTAATGGATGGTAATTGCTTTTTTCGAATGTTTTCCCTGTGTTGTTTATTTTTTTTTTGTTTTAAGAAATCTGAAAAATATTAATAGGACCAAGAACTCAGGACTGTTTTTACACGAAACAACTGTCCGTAACCGGTCCTTCAATGACTGGCTTTCAACGGGCTCAACTCCGGTTATTACGCCACACAAAGGCACAAATTCGAATAAGTTTCGATGTTCCTTAAAACACGTTTTCTGGTACGTTTACGGATGCAGCAAACGGTACGTAACCGGAGTCGCATTCCATTTATAACGTACTGAAAACGGTACGTAAGCGCAATTTTTTTTTGTTGGGTTGTTTTGGGTTTTCATTGAAAAAGACTGCAGTCTATAGTGAATCCGAAGGTAATTTAATTTTTTATAAATCTTAGCTATAAAACAATATTTCCAGTACAAATTTAATGGCTTAATATAAATATAAAACTTTAAATTTTGGTTATATTTTTTCTCATTTGGTAACTTTTTTTTTAAATTTTGGTTACAAAAAATTTTTGTCCATGGCAACACTGGTTAAATGCAAAATTTGACAAAATTATACACTCACATTATTTCGTTAAAAGCAATTAAAATACTTAAAACATTAATCGAAAATGCAATTAAAAAGAGTACTACTGAATTTTCATTATATTGGGTTTTCTAATAAGGATTTAAGAACTTTTTTTTTTAAATAAAACGCAAACCATTTGAGATATTTCCAAAACTTTCTGATCGACTTGAGATACAATCAAAACATTTATCAATGCAACTCGACTTCGTTCATATGGCCACCGCGGACACGTCGGCAGCGGTCGATTCGTTGGACCCAATTTTCGATGACTCGGTCACACATTTCGGCCGTAACGGCCGCTATTGGCATAGACCAATGATTTGACGTAGTCCCAAAGAAAAAAGCACGAACGAGGCGGCCAATTGACTGGTCCATTTCTTGAGATAACACGCTCACGAAACTTACTCTTGGCACCGTCCCCATGAATCTACATGTCGTCGAAGTCCATGTTTTCCAATTCGGGCTAAAAATAATAACGATCGAAATTCACAGTAACGTGACGATCGTTATTGTCGATGCAAAAATATGACCCAATGACGCCGCCGGCATGCAAACCGCACAAAACAGTTATTTTTTGTGGATAAAGTGGTGATTCATGAAGGACAAGTGGATTTTCACCAAACCAATAACAAATATTTTGCTTATTGACGAACCCATTGATCCAAAAATTAGCTTCTTCATTGAAGATGATTTTGCGATGAAATTCATCATCTTGGCGTATCTTCTCCAGAGGCCAATCGGAGAACGTACGTCGCGTCAAATGGTCCATAGGCTTCAATTCTTGAGTCAGCTTGATCTTGTATGGGTGTAAACCAAGATTTTTACGCATATAGTGGTCTTAGCGATGCCCATTTCTTGTGAACGCCGCGGAATCGACTGATTAGGATCGTTTGCTACGAACGCCTGAATAGCAGCGATATTTTCGTCACTTCGACCAACCCGTTGTCTCACTGGCACGGCAGCATCACACAATGAATATGAAGACTCAAATTTTTGCACTAAAATTGTTATTGTTTGTCTACTAGGGCGAGAATAACGACCGAAAATTGGAGTTAACGCTCTTAAAGTATTTATAGAAAATTTTAAGTAACTGCTGCTAATCAACATCGAATATTTGGAAAGGTCATGTTAAATTTTTTAAAAAATTTAAACAGATTTTGTTTTGTAAATTTATAAATTAGGCCAAAAATTTTAATCATATTGATGAAATTGTTTCATTAATCAATTGCCATCAATTCTTCATCATATATAAGAAGTTTTCATGTTTCATAAATCTTTAACATTTCATAAAAATATTTAATAAAAAACTATTACAAATTATTAATATATGTTGCAAAACACTGCCATTTGTAATTCTTTTTAAGTTTGAATTTATATTTACTTAAATAAATTTATATTTACTTAAAAAAATCAGATTTAATTTAAAAAAATGTATCGAATTGATGAAACTTTTTAATAAATATGATGAAACTTATTTATAAATATTAGAAAAGGACTTCATAACTATGAAGAAGAATTTCATAAATTTTATGTAATATTTTTTTTCTTTAAATTTTTCATTATATTTAAGAAAGTTTCCATAAATAAGAAGAGACATGTCATCCAGGAAATACATTTGTTTATATTTGTAAATTTAAATATTAATATTAATTTCTTGTTTAAAAGGGTGATTTTTTTGATATTTGGGTTTTAAGTATAATTTTTTTTTTTCAATAAAAAAAAGATTCGTGATATGTGGCAGAGGCAAAAATGCTTAGTATGGTTTGCCATTTCACCATAAATATACTAACAAACGAACAACACTTCCAAATCATTAAATTTTATTATCAAAATTCGTGCAGTGTGAGAAATGTGTTTCGTAAATTAAGTCCAATTAAGTCATAATCGACCCCCCGAATCGGCTATTCCAGCTGTTGTGACCAAATTTCGCACCAGTTTCACTTTATTGGACATTATACCACCCCTATGTGAAGAGTGCGTACCAAGAAGAATATTGCTGCTGTATCGGCCAGTGTCAATGAAGATCGTGATATGTCAATTCCTCGCCATTTTCAACAATTGGGCTTGTGTTATTCGGCCACCTGGAAGATTTTACGTAACGATCTCAGTAAGAAACCATGCAAAATACATCTGCTGCATAAACTGGAGCCAGGTGAAGCCTTAGGAAAGTTGGATGAAGATCCCTTTTTCTATCAAAAAATTGTCTTCAGCGACGAAGCTCATTTTGGGCTCAATTGCCGAATTTGGTGTGGACAGCAGCCAAAGGCAGTTCAAGAGCTGAAAGATGCACTGTTTGGTGCGGTTTGTTGCCGGCGGCATTATTGGACCGTAATTCTTTAAAAGTGACGAAAATGGCAAAGTTTCAGTCAATGGAACAAGGTACCGTGCGATGATTACCGACTTTTTTTTGCCCAAAATGGAAAAATTGGACTTGGTTGACATGTGGTTTCAACCAAGATGGTGCCACATGCCACATGAACCTATTGAGAGGCGAGTTTAGTGAGCGACTAATCTCACGTTTTGGAGCAGTCTATTGACCGCCAAGATCATGCGATTTGACCATACTTTACTACAGAAATAAGCCAGCAACAATTACAGCCCTGGAAGACAACATTACAGCTGTCATTACCGACCGAAATGCTTGAAATAGTATGCAAAAATTGCATACTATTTAAAAAATAAATGGCAGGCAAAATAAATATTTCATTCACTTCTGCAAATTTTCTGTTTTTTTTTTTCAATTTTTAAAACCCAAACGGTTAACCACCCATTATAATGTCCGACGTCAAAATTATTTGAATATTGGTTTATTTGGAGATTATTATAATGGGACATGGGTAATAACATTGTGACGGGTGTGACCATGATACTCACATTTTTGATTATAATTCAAGAATATAAAATTTAAAATTTAAAAAAGCTGCGATTCCCAAGGATGTTAATCTTAATAACGTTTTATAACAGCTTGACACTAAAATTCCATGCTTTCTGCTCAGAATGACCATTAGAAGACTATGACCTTATAAATTTGAGCTCTTAAAGAATTATTCTTTTCAGGTAATATTATGTAAAATTTTCCGTAGAACGCGCTTAATTATTTTGATGTTGTTATTTCATTAGAGTGTTTTTGATTGTATTAGATGCCCAGCAAAAATGAAGCTGCCAAAGGAGCAATAAAAGCATCACTACTATGGCAAAGGCATCACTTCTTTTCTGATGGTTTCATTGATGAATTTAACATTAGCGTGTCATAGGATGGAATTATTCAAATTTAGCTACTACTCATTACTCATACATTACTCCAAAGAAGCGAAATTTATGCATTGATATACAAATACTCTTTATTAAAACAAATAAATAATTCTGCATTAGTGAAAAAGCATTTTTGAAACATTTTTCATAAATTTGAATGAATTTTTAGACAAATTTTAAAATATTTTTGGATAATTTTAAAACTGGCTGTACAATTTTAAAACATTTTTTATACAATTTTAAAATATTTTTAAACAATTTTAAAACATTTTTGGGCAATTTGATATAATTTTTACACAATTTTAAAATTATTTTGGTAAATTCTGAATTAAAACTGAAAATGATGTAGTGTTAAATGCAAAAATGCACAGATTGCGTCGTCATAAATATTTAAGGCTGAAAAAATGCAAATGACAGGCCAGCTAGTTTCAATTAAAGGTCAAAACAAAATCTGTTTTTCGTGATTTTCCAAAACTTTTATAAAAATTGCAAAACTGCATAATTTCTAACCCTCATAAAATTTTAAACTAAAATAAAAAAATTATTTTATAAAAAAATTAAAAAAGGTCATCAGAACTATTTTCTCAATTTGAATAAATGCTTTAGATTAAAAAAAATATACGATATACTATTACTTATGCTTAGAAGTAATGAAGAGTGATATTTTAAGATATGCATCGGGTTTATATCCAGATCACCGCATTTGCAATAGGAACACATGAATTCTTTTGGAAGTGCCCTAAAAAAACACCAACAAATCATAAAAGAATGTCAACTGAAGTTTAGGAAGCAAAGAAAGAAGTTATAATCACAGAATGACTTCCATTTTCTTTGCTGGGTACTTACTGTCTGCAAAAAAAAATTTTTTTTTAAACAAAACTTTTTAGAAAATGTGACGGGTGTGACATCTTTATGTGACGGGAGTGACATAGTATGAAAACTCGAAAAATTTGGAGAAATAAAACTTTGTATTGACTTTAATTACATAAACAGTTTAAAGATAAACACATAAGAAAATAATAACACATATTATATTATTATAAAGACTTATTCACTATCTGTACTACCATAGACATCACAATACTGCAGGCGAGTTTGTTTTAAAGTAATTTTTTTTAATTCAGATAAATATGTAGTGCAAACATACACTGAGACTGCATCTGCTCTTTTAAAGTTATGAATTTTTTGAATATTGGTTATTGATTTGATGCCGACCCACCTTTTGTTTAAAAAAGAACTTTTCTGCACTACGTCGTTTATATGCACATTTCAAAGTGTTGCCAAATTGATAATTGTTATACCCTCCACCATATATGGTGAGGCAAAATATATTTTCTTATATTTTTTCTTAAGTCGTATAGAAATTAATTATATTTTGTATTCACCTCAAATATTTTTTACCCCAAAAATTTTTTTTCACCACTAAAATTTTTTTTCACCACAAAAAATTTTTTTTCACTTCAAAAAATTTTTTTCACCTCCATAATTTTACTTTAAAAGCTTTTTACATTATTTGTATCAAAAACAGTAGAGACAATTTTTTTAGGATATTGGTGGAGGGTATTCAAAGATTCGGCACTGCCGAATTCAAACCTTTTTTACTTGTTTTTTTTTTATAATTTTTTTCATATGTCCATAATTATCATTCTCTTATAGACAACAATTATCCGATTTTTATTAAAAACGAGTAAATTAATTTTTTCCTGTGTAGGGCCATTTTACGTGGAATTACCCGTAATTTATTTTTTTCTTTAGGAGTTATTGCATTATAAAGCAAATCCAAAAAGTTTTGAGGTTATTTAAATATAATTTCAGTCCTTTGGGATATTAATTAATTTGTTTCTTATGTGACTTATTTAAGTTTTTTTGTGGCTTTATTCCAATTTCGTTTGGGTGTTATTTCATTGGAGGTTATTGCTTGGCGCTGATATATATGCCTCGAAATTTATTGAAATTAAAAAAATTAAGCAAAAACTGAGAGAATAAAAATTTAGACAACAAATACTCTAATTAAAACATTGTCCCCTTCCAAGAATGCAATTCAACAGCTTGATTTATTTATCCATGTTTATATACATTTATAAACTTAAATTATATTTAACAGAAAAATTTATTAAAGTTGGCACGTATGATTATTAACTAATATGTATTAATTTACACTCATACGTGCCAAACTACAATAAATTTTTGTGAAAATTTTGTAAAGAATTCATATACATATTAGGGCGGGTTAATTTTTTTTTGATAAAGCGTATAGCAAAAACGTAATCTATAGGTGATTCTGAGAAATTTTGCTCAAGAGACCATAGCTCTAAGTCGGATTTGGAGCCCCCCCCCCCCAAAATTTCAAAATATATATTTTTCCATATATACATAGAATAATTTAATTAAATTCGTCATAAAATTGGATAGAATTATAGTAGATTTCTCAATCTGGGCTTGTTTGAAAGGTAGAGATATTAGGAATTTTTTGTCGAAAAATAGCCTAAAATGAACTTTTAACTAATAAATTCTGAATTTTCTTCTATTTTTTCTTCGAGATTTTGAAAGTTCAGATAATTTCCAACAACTTTTATTACGATAATTTTTTTTGTTTTCGAACTCCTTTTTGTAGGAAAATCGATCTGAAAAAATCAAAATTTTCAAGGTTTCAACAAAAAACACTATTTTTACATTTTTATTCAATTTATTTTTAAATGTTATTCTCGACCTACAATTTAATGTTTTAACGTGGTAATATTATTTTTTAAGGTCCTTTTTACTCTCCATTCGAGGAGTTTTCATACGACTTTCTAATGTCACTACCATAACTCCTTCACGATTCTTTTCTATAACTCGTTTTAAAACACTCGTTAATAATTGTACATATCTTTCTGTTTCTTGTATGTGCATTGGAATTTATGGATCAGCCAGTAGTGGTTCATCGAAATCTAAGTATTCTACCAAGTGATCATATGGAATCTGTCGAGTAAATGCTGGTTCAAATAATATATCGTCGTTATTCATATCAACCATATTGACATAATCGGTAGCATCGAAATATAAGATATATTTTTGTAAACTCTGAGTTTAGTTGGATCGTACAATTTTTCTCGATAGTGTAAAATCTTTTTGATAGCTCTATCCCGTATTGCTTTTCGATCATCAAATAACATTGTTAATAAGATATTTTCTGGATGTGCGTAATATGAGTTGTTTTAAATTACACCATCTACAATATTAGGAAAGTTTGGTTGTAAGTATCGTGTCCAACGTATATATTTTAATAAAAGTGCACTGCCGTACACAACAGAGTTATAAAACTTCACATTGAAGTACATACATTGGCACATAAACTGTAATAATATAAACTGCCAAAGTTTTTAAATTGGTCGATGGTGTATCTGTATCTTGATGAGGCATATTAGTCAATCTAGAGTCAAAACTTGTTGATGTTGTTGCTTCCATTTGCGAAGACACCGCAGACGATGTTGATGGTTCTTGATTATCCATAAAAATTTTGATATTATCACTGCACTCTTTGATTGTGTCACACTAAATTTAAAAATAAAAAAATATTGGTATTATGATAACCGAGTTTTTATTTAAGTATTTTGCGCATTGCACGATGAACGATTAAAGAAAAAGGAAAAGCAAGCTTGGCACCGTTTAGTGTTGGTAAACTTCATTATTTTGTAACGTCATTATTCAGTGTTACAAAGTTGTTCAATTGAACAATGCTGCCAGGTATCAATTCTGAAAGGTGATAAAAATACCTTTCAAACAAGTCCAGATTGAGAAATCTACTATAATTCTATCCGATTTTATGACGAATTTAATTAAATTGTTCTATGTATATACAGGTTGGTTGAAAAGTTCCTGCGCACGAAATGAAAGAATACTGTTTTTGTTACGAAATATATTTTTTTATTCAATATAATCTCCTAGAAGCTCAATACACTTGTTCCAATGATCTTCCAATAATTTTATCCCATCCTTATAATGGTTTTCCGGAAGCTCTGCAAAATAACCGTCTACGGCTGCTATGGCCTCTTCATTCGACGATAAATGCTTTCCACGAATGAATTGTTTGAGATTTCTGAAGAGATAGTAGTCACTGGGAGCCAAATCTGGTGAATACGGTGGATGTTCAAGCAATTCGTACTTTAATTCTTTGAATTTAGCCATCGTCAAAACACTTTTGTGAGCAGGTGCATTGTCTTGATGAAAAATGATTTTTCTTCTTCTTTAAACCAGGTCTTTTCTCACGAATTTTTTCATCCAGCTGATCCAAAAGGCTGCAATATTATTCAAAGTTGATTGTTTTACCTTTCTGAAGATATTTAATCAACAAAATTCCTTTTGCATCCCAAAAAACTGATGCTATAACCTTCTTTGCTAATCGTTGTGACTTCACCTTCTTTGGAGCTGAACCACCAGCTTCAGTCCACTGTAAACGTTCTTGTTTCAATTTAGGATCATGGTGGTAGATCCAAGTCTCATCCATAGTTATAAAACGACGCAAGAAGTCGGTTTTATTCGGCTTAAAACGCTCCAAATTACGCTGAGAAATTTGTTTTCGATCCAGTTTTTGTTGAATTGTTAATGTGTGCGGCACTAACAGTTTTTTCATACGTAATTCTTCATGTAAAATATGGAGTACTCGTTCGTCTGAGATGCCTATGGCATTAGCAATTTCACGCTTAGTCAAACTTGGATCTTCACTAACCATATTATGTACCTGCTCAATGATTTGTGCTGTGGTTGCAGGTTTTGGTCGTCATTCGCGTGGATCGTCTTTAAGGCTGGTACGACCACGTTTAAATTCACCAGCCCAAAATTTAACGGTGGGTTTTGAAGGTGAGGACTCCTTATACACTTCTAACAATTGTTCATAAATTTCCTTTGCTTTTAAACCCTTTAAAACAAAGAATCTAATGACTGCACAATATTAAATTTTTTCGATATTAAAAAAAATCAATGACACGTCAACTTCAAATGGCTTGTAAACAAAGAAAGAATTGACAGAATGAATTGCAACTTTACATGTGTTCTCAGGACAGTTATACCAACTGGAGAAAAAAAAGTTTGGAGCTAGCAGTGCCATCTCTTGGTGAGCGCAGGAACTTTTCAACCAACCTGTATATGGAGAAATTTCTATTTTGAAATTTTGGGGGCTCCAAATCCGACTTAGAGCTATGGTCTCTTGAGCAAAATTTTTCAGAATCACCTATAGATTACGTTTTTGCTATACGCTTCATCAAAAAAAATCGTTCCATACAATTTGACCCGCCCTAATACATATTACTTTTAAATTTATCGATGTATTTTATAAATATATATATTTCAATTTCTTGACGCTTAAAATATAAAACATATTTTTAGCGAAAAAATCTTAATATTGCAGTTAAACACAGAAAAAAAGTATTGCAGTTAAACTTCAGAACGGATTTAAAAACAATTGTAATAAAGGTTGTTTCCCATTTGATTGTTTTTATATTGTTACCGTCTGTCCACAGATGTGCTGTATTTCGAGATATAGACAAAGTCTTAACACATTTTTAACATTTATTGCACTTTCTTGTTTAACACTCCAGAATACATAATTATAATATAAATTGACTTTCAGTGCGCCAAATGTTAACAGTGTTATTAAAAGTAATGACCACCAAATGACGTAATTTTATATACTACTTGATTTATTAAACAATAGAAACGCTTTTCTAAAACTAAAAAAAATAAATTGTTATTAATTAATATAAACAGATTACAATAAATATTAAGTGCGGTAAAATACATTCTCTGACTAATTGTGAGAGAAATCTGACTGAACTTTATTTAAATTAATGCAGCTTTTAAAGGTCAGCTAACTTATCTCAACAAAAGCTCAATTTAACACTATTCAGAGATGATTTAATGCACATTTTACTTTTGGTTGAGGTAGTGAAGATGCTCTTTAATCTTAACCATAACTAAAACACACTTTTAAAAAATTTAACCGACCTTAAGCAAATAAATGCAATTGAACACCGATTGGATAACCTTTTCCGTAGATTTGGGGAGATGTATTTAGAAATCAAGAAAATATTTGAATTCGCCAACCCAAAAAAGGGGTTCTCAGTTGAATGATATTCTAATATCACTTCGTGTGTTTGGTATTTACAAACATTAGCACAAATTCATAATACTCTAACCATGAAGTGTTTTAACTCATATCGTCCCAAAGATTTTTTTCTTTTTTATAACTTTATAAAACTTGGTAGTTTAGGTAATTTCGGGTTAAAAACACGAATCTGAAGTCAAACTTTTTTTCAGATTTTTTGTTTTTGACAAAAATGGTGTTTGATTTCTCGAACACCAATTAAAAATGAAAAAACAAAAACATTTGTTTTCTATTGTTGAAAGTTTAATTGTTTGTTAATGGGACTACATTTTTACTTTTTTTTTATTTTAAATAAATAGGCCCGTAATCATAGTCCCCCACTAAAGTCGGTTTTTTTTAAAAACAACTTTAAATTAAAAACTTGTTATTATCTAGTTTGCTATTATAGTCAGAATTAAAGCCAGTTTTAAGTTGAAATAGGTATCACTTAAATGTACCAAATGCCCGCATACATTTCGTACTAAAAAAGAAGCAGGTGGCAACATTGATCAGCTGATTTTATATTTGCCGAAAAAAATGAAAAGTGTGTAAATAAAAAATTTGCAATTGCAAAATGTAAAAAGGAAAAAACTTTATAAAATAAGCATTAAAAAGTGTATTAATATTAATAAAAATTTATTAACTTAATAAATGTTATGCAAAATATCGTATTTATTGATATAATTTTCCTTTTAATAATTTGCAATTCAAACATTTTTTTTTCACAAAAATTTTCTTGGCGGAAAACAGCTGTTGTGTGTTGTTAAATTAGATAGAGTCAACTTCAGCTAGTTTTAATTTTAAAGCAGACTTTAGCGATTAAAGTATACTATTACTTGTTTATAGTATGCCTAAAGTATACTTTTAAGAAAAGTCGACTTTAGAACTCTTAAAGTATACTTTATTTCAACTATGATTATGCGCCATAGTTTTTTTTTTAATTAAGCTAAATTATGCTAAAACATTAATGTTTTCTTCTTTTATATTTACATTTAAAGCCCACCCCTTATAAAAAAAGATAAAAACTAAAAAAAATGAGTGTTCGAATAATCGAACACTGGTACGATATGGGTTAAGGTATAATTTATCATAAAACTTATTGGGTTGGGTTTTAAAGTGGAAAAGTGCTAAAAATCCCAAATATAGAATAAAAGCAACCATTGCAAAAAGATTAAACAATTTTTTTAAAATGTGAGAGCTTAAAAATAAGAATCCAATTTTCTTGTCAATATAGTCCGAAATAAAAAACTACCGATAACGATTATTGACTTTTTAGTTAAGATTGAAGCTAATATTGCTCTTATTATGGGTTCAGGTTCGGGTTCGGTTTCGGGTTAATCGAAATAAAAATTTCAGGTTCGGTTTGATTCAGGGTTCGGGTTCAAAATTTAAAAAGAGTATAAATGTTTTATTAATAGGAAATTTATTTATTTTTTAATGAAACTTTAGTTTAATTTTATAATTAATATATTTTTTAAGTTTACTTTTTTTAAATTTGTTTTTTGATTTAGAAAATCGTTCCTTCTTCTGAAGAACAATATTTTGATTTTCTCAAAAATTTCTCTCCTTTTTCCATTTGCAAATTTTTAAAAAATTTCAATTGTTTGAAAAAAATATGTTTTTAAACATTTTTAATGTCTTCGGGACTTAGCATTAACTTAAATCTGCTATCCAGATATATGTAATGCTGCAATCAAAAGTGGATGAGTAATAAAGTGGATTTCTCTTTTTATAATATTTAAATATAATTCTTATAAAAATTTTTTTGTTATGTCATCTTTTGTAAGCTCTAATTTAAAACTAAGCCAGACTCTATAAAAAATCACCTAAAGTCATCTATTCTTATCGTAGTTTCAGCGTCAAATTTTTATCATTTATACTTAATGCAGCATCCAGTAATTCCGAACAATAAGGCTTGAAAGATGTCATAACTGGAATTCCATCTACTTTGGCTAGCTAAAGAAGAAATTTTTGGTGTTCGCAACTTTTTGCAAATAGCTCTGTATTGATCAAGTATTTGCTTAAAAGAAGGACTAGATATAGTGTCAAGCACTGCAAACTGGATGCAAGAAATGTTATGTTTTTTTATGATTTTTCTATCAAACATTTCTCACGCCATGAAGAGCAAGAATATTTTTTTATGCTTTTGAACCCGAGCCTGGTTTAATTTTTGGGTTCAGCGGGTTCGGGTTCAAAGTTTTTATAAACAGTGAACCTGAACCCGTTTAGGTTCAGGTTCAGTTTCAGTCCCTGCAATAATTATAAATGAATTTGCTTTATTTCTTTTTTTACAGGATAAATCGATCTCGATCATATTATGAAACAATTATGAAGAAAATTAATGGGTGAGTTAATGTGGAATATTCCACACTTTACAAAAACTACAGAGAAAAAAATAGAATCAAATTTCAATTAAAAAAAATTGTTTGTGTAATTAAAATTTTAATTGAATTTGGATGTATTAAGCATTAATTTAGTTTTTTTTCTGAACTCAAAATTTATTAATATTTTATAAATATGCTTGTCTATTTAATTATGCAATTTTATTGAAAAAAAAAATATTATAAAATACACTCAAAAAAAAAAAAAATAACTAGAATTTAGAAAAAAAAAATTTCCTTGAAATTAAGAAAAAAAAATTACTTAAAATTTGGTCAAAATTTCTAAATTATAAAAAAATTTTACCATTAAGAACTAAATTTTTATTAGAAAACATAGCAAAATTTCCTCTTAATTAGATCTAAATTTATCTAAAATTTTACTTTTAGTTAGGAAATGTTTCCTTCATTTTAAGAAAAATTTTATTTTATTTAAGTTCATTAGATAACTTTTTTTTTACTAAAAACTGGGACTTTACTTCCTTAAATTAAGAAAATATTTTATAACATCAATTTAAATAGCACTTCTTTTAAGTGAAAATTATATAAAATAAAAGGTAATATATTTCACTATATATTTTAAAGTATTTTACACCCATTGTGTAAGTATTTTCCTGGGACTTACGCTTTGTGAGGACACTGCTTTTAACAAGCTTTTTGCTATAGATTTTAATCTTTAAATTAAATTGAATCGTAATAAACTCATATATTTAAAATATAAATTAAATTTCATTAGCAAACAAGTAAATAAATTAAAATGTACTGCAGGATATCCTGAAACGTAATATATTGTGACAAAGTCAGATTCTTTTCGTAGTTAGTTAATGGTGCTCCTCAAGATAGCTACAAAAAAAGAGGCTCCCTAAGTTACACACGGCATCTATGGCTAAGGTAAACTGGGGGTCCTTTGTCTTCTTAAATTAACTAATTTAAGGAAATTGTTGCAAAATATCTTAGTTACATTTATTGTTATTATTGGAAAATGGAAAAAGCTCATAAGTTTATATTAAGGCGTTTTTAGCTTAAATTTAAATTGGCATATAAATATTTTGACTTTTTTTCATAATTAACTGAAAAAAAAAAAATAGTTTTAGTGCCTTCGATAATAGTTTAATAGGAGCAAAGTCAATTGTAGGAAAGTCATTATAACGTAATGTATAAAATGTGCCTGCAATATTTTGTTGTAGTCAGCAAACAAAATTATTACATAAAAGCGCAAAGTCGCAATTCGATCACGAAAAAATTACAATCATCTACTATAATTTTTCTTTAATGGATACTTTAATTTGTTTCCTGAAATAAGATATTTTACATTAAAATTTAGATTTTTGATTTATTATGTTTTCTTTTAAAAAATAATATTGAAAATAAGTTAAACGTTTTCCCACAAAAACTAAATTTTTCCTCGATTTAAGAAAAATTTACTCAAGTTTTTTTTTTTTTTTAATTTATCTGAAGAAATTTTTGGGAAAAAAATCTGATACCTAAGTTTATTTTTTCCTAAAAGTTAGAAAACTTTTACTTGAAAAAAAAAATATTTTATTAAAATGTATCTAAACTAAATTACATGAAAATGTTCCCTAGGAATAGTTCAAATAAAAGTTTTTTATTACATAGGAAAAAATTTATTACTTTTTGTTTTGAATTGCCTAAACAAATTTTTAGAAAACAATTCTTAAAAATTAGAAAGTGGTAGACTTAAGAACTGTATAAAAAAATGGCTTTCTAAAATTTAATTAATTTTACTAATCGCGAAAAAAATTGAAAAACCATTTTTCGAACTAAATGGATTAAATTATGTTATATTTTTTGTTTTTGAACTAAACTTAGTTTTATTATATTTTAGTATGCAAATTTCTTAAAACTAAGATGTTTTTTTCTTTAAAACTGATAATTTTTTAATTTAATAAACTTGTTTTTCTTCCTAAAATCAAGAAATATTACTTAGGAAAGATATGAACTATTACCAAGTATATAAACTATTTTACTCAAAGTTAGCAATTTTTATTCTTTTTTAGAAAGTTTTTAATAAAATTTGAATTAAATTCAAGAAAACTTGTCAACTATTTTAAAGGAAATTTTGGATTAATTTTTAGTTCATGTCTTTTTTTTGAGTGTAAAACCAGCAAAAAATGTTGCTGAGTCAGCAAAATTTTAGGAGGCTGATTGCAGAAAAATTGCTATTGTGAGTAAAATCGTGTTGGTGGAAATCAGTGAGCTGATTTTTAGCAAAAAATTAGTAAATTTAGCAAAAGTTGTGCTAATACATAGGCAATTGTGAGTACAAAAATCCTTGCTAAAACTAATAGTTTTTTTCGGAATATTTGAAAAAAAGAACTTAAAATATTTGTAGAAAAATTATATTTTTTAGTTAAGTTTTTTGCTGAAAATTTAGATCTAGAAATTGTTTTTTTCTGAAAAAATTTACAAAACTTAAAAAAACTATAAAATTCTCCAGACTTTTACAAATAAATAAAAATAATTATAAATGGAATAGAAACAATATTATCTTAATTACTTACATATTGCTTATTTGTTACACAATATTTAATTTTTCTAGATACACATATTTTTGGCGACCTTTTGTTAGATATATAGAATAATCTTCCATGGTTGTATTTTTTATGTCATCCAAGAGTTGTATTTTTAGAGTTATTTTCTGTTTGTACTGCTGCGACATCAACCTCTTGTCTATCTGACAGTTGTCCTCACTTTAAATGTGTTGATCAGCACAATATTATTAGAAAAAAAAATAGTAAAAAAATAGTTCAAAGTTAGTAGTATACTTGATATACAACCCTTTTTACCAATTTTTCTACTAACTTCTTTTTTGAGTGTAAATATTTTTCAATTACAAATTTTGTATGTATTTTATTATTACAAAAGAAAGGTACCTTCAAGAAATTTTTAATAATACAAAATTTTATACTTACAGTGTTCTTCTACCAGGTGGCGCTGTTTTCTTTGACAGCAAATATTGTACCAACGATTTAAGAAATTATTGTGTTTTAAGTTCCAAATATATTTACGACATTGCCAAGGAACTCAATGAAAAAGGTAAACATTTTCCACTTTGGGGTACTTGCATTGGATTCCAATTAATGTTGACACATTCCGCCGATATGAATGATATACGACAGGATTGTAAAAATATGAATTGTTCATTACCTATTAAATTTGAAAATGATAAAGGTAGATATATAAATTGCTTAAATAATGAATATTTAATTATTAGTTTAGTTTATTAGTTTTAGAAAATTCAAAACTATTTGCTCACCTAGAGGAAACGTTAAAAGATAAAATGTCAACATTACCATTTGGCTGTCATTATCATCGATATTGTATAACAAAAGAAGATTTAAATTTTTACAAAATTTCAAAACAATGGAAAGTCTTGGCTTGTAATGAAGATGAAAATGGTTTAGAATTTATAACAATTCTAGAACATACTGTGTAAGTATTTGCGAATGTATTTAATAATATATACATAACTTAAAATAATACAAAAATGTTTACGATGCTAATACACAAGTTATTATGAATAATAATTAATAAATTTCAGTTTTCCATTTTTTGGTTCACAAATTCATCCTGAACGTGTTATATTTGAAGATATTGGCAGAGATGATGATACATTTCATCATTGTCTGGAATGTTTTGAATTGACAACATATTTTGCAAAATTTTTTGTTAAACAATGTTGTTTAAATCAAAATCGTTTTAACAATACTGAAGAAGAATTACGTTATAGTATTTATAATTTTCCTATAACTTATACGGCTGCAAAAAAGTTAAATTGGCAACAATGTTATTTATTTCAAAATAATATTGATTATCCTAAGCAACTGGATGATGAAGTTTTGAAGGAAAATAATTAATCAGTATTCTTGTATTATAACTTTATTTTACTTAATTATAATGTATGTATATAAATTTAATATAAATTTTAATTTTATCATAAATAAATTCTATAAAAAAAAATGGCACACACTTTTCTATAAATATATACATATAAATAAATATATATTTTTAAAGTTAAAGAAAGTGATTTTCCTTTTATTTTAATGCCATCATTTTTATTCATTTATTTAGGTTTTCTTTCACAACTTCTATAAAATATCCAATATTTAATATTATTTTCATTGTTTGTGTTGTAACATTATAATAATTTCATATTTCTTTCCAATTTCCTGTTGCCATCTCAAAATATTGCCAAAGAAGTTTGGATCAGGGATGGAAAATTTAGTACGTCAGTAATTTTTTCAGTACGTTTTTAATTGTAAAAGTACTGCAGCAGTAAACAAATTCTTTAAATTTAACAAACTTAAAAAAAAAATCTAAAATTAAAAATTCTTTTAGTTTGGATAAGAATTTTTCATCGAAAGCAAAAGGTCTAATATCCACATGACTACTCACCAAAAAAAGTCTGTAATGGCAACTGAAGATTTTGCTGTTATTACGGGAAATTTTGCTAATTTTAGGCCAGCTGTATTTTTTTTTGCTTATCTTAGCAACACATGTCTGCTGACGTGTAGTACAATGAAATTAGTAGAAAAAATTAATAGACAATACTTGAATAAACTTTAGCAAAAAATTATTAATATTAGTACAATCAAATTAGTATAAAAAATTAGTAAGCGCTACTAAATTTTAGTAAATTACTCAATTATTTTTAGATACACTTGTTACACTTTTAAGCTGCTAATTTCTTTTAAAATTCCCTGTGGGAAGAAAGGGGTCCTTTGAGAATTGGGACCTGTCTCATGATAGGTGAAAACTGGACCGGTTCCGAAACTATATATCACGAGAAAGGAGAAAAGAGGACCAGTTCCTAAAGTACCTACCACGTGACCGGTTTAAAAGTCATGGAATGTTCTTTTAGACCATTCCTGTGACATGTCACAGAGGGCAATTGACCCCCTCCTAGGACAAGCCCATGTTAAAGTGACCGGTCTCGTGACCGATCTCTATCACAATGAACCGGTCACGTGACGTGTCCTGGGATAGGACCTTTTCCCGCAGGGTTGCCTTACGAATTCGAATATACAAATCAAAGGCTTTAAAATAAATTAATACATAAACGAATTTATCATTTTATTTTAATTTGCTAATTTTTATTTTGAAAAATATTTTTAGCAAAATTTTAAGGTCAAATTTTAATTTCCTAACTGCTGATTTTTAGAACTAAAAAAGTTTTCAACCTATGTAATATTTTAAATCAATTTTTTTATTTTTTTTATATTAGTAATTTTTGAAGTTAGCAACAAAAATTAGTAAAAAATTTGTAAAATTTCTGTAAATTGTAAAATGTAAATAGCAAAAAAAAAATTACTAAATAATAATTTTTTTAGTAAAAGTCAGTCCAAAAATAGTAAAGAGGGATTGAAAACCGTTTACAAATTTTTCAACTAACTTTTTTTCTGAGTGTATAGGAACAATTATTAAAAATTGAGTTTTTCAATAAACAAATCTTAAGAACATATTAATTTATATTAATCATATAATTACAAATTATATCCTAATACCCTAACCGAGCACTAGCAACAAAGGCCATCGGCTCGTTGTCGCGAAAACAGACCAGAGCCTCTAGTGGGAGTCGAACCCACGACCCCCGCACTGATAAGCTAGCACGCTACCAACTAGCCTACCGGGGCGCTCTTATAAGAATATAGTTTTTTTTTATCAAAGAAGCTATCAAAAGAAGCTATTTCTTTAATGTAAAAAAAAAACTAAATAATGTCTCCTTCGAATACTATCTCCATATTGGGATATGGGATTGCATCCGAAAATCCTTCTAGACATACACCTATTAATTGAACTGGGCTTTATGACCGTTTGCAGGGTAACCTATTGATTGAATTACCCCCCTGAACCTTTGACACAAACATGGTTTGTTCACGCAAAGGAAAAACTTGGTTCGGGCATTCATATTTGATCTTATATTCTTGGGCTTTTGATTATGTCAACAATAGTAGTAAAAATAATATAGTTATAATATTATGATTATGAAATAACCATTATTTTATTATAATATGATGTAGCAATATGGCGAATCATGTTATTATTGAAATCATTATATTATGTTACTACTGATCATAATATGATCCTAAGTGAGAATAAAATCGTTTCCAATGGTCATAATATGATCACTAAGAATCATATTTATGACCATCAAAAAAATTTCGGATCTTCATTTATATTTTATTCTGTGTGATGAGATTGAATTATAAAAATAATGCACTCAAAAGAAGTAATAACATATTCAATATGATAACCAGAGAAGACAAATTTTCTTTTTTTTTTGCTTTTTTCGCTTTTTTGTTTTGCTATTTTTGTTTTTAGTTTCAAAATGCTTGCCTTTAAGGAAAAAGCTAATAAAAAATATTTGTTATTTTTTTAAAGGTTTTTTTTTCTCAACTTTTTTACTTTTACTTTTGCTTTTGTTTTTTCAATATTTTAATGTTGCTTTAAATACATTGAATTTTTCTTTTTTGTCTTCTTTGATGATAACAATAAGTGTCCGCCCAGAATATGAACTCGACGTACAACGATTGTTGCTGTGACAGAAAATGCGCAACGATGTACGACGGTGACTGCAAAAAACTGCCATATTTTTTTTTAGTGTACGAGTACCATAGATAGTTTTTCTTCTCCAGTGTCTCCTACTCTCACTGAACACCCAATTTTTTATTTTTTTTTTTTTTGATTTTTACATTTTCATTTTATAAAGAACAATAAAAATAAATAATTATTTTAATAAAAATTTAGAAAATATTTCACTAAGTAGGTTTATATAAAGTTGTTATTTGATATACACAGAGAGAAAGTGAGAGCCATAAAATATCTTTTGTTAATTTTACTCATCATATGTTTTTTGTTTACAAACATTTTAAAAATGCGGGAACTCTGTTAAGAGAACGCTCGACTCGTTTTAATTTTCAATTTGTATGGAAAAATACGACACGTCACTAAGGAAAAAAGGTGAAAAACCAAATATAAAATAAAGAGTCGATTAAAGAATTCAAAATACCGGTAATTCCCATTATTTACATTATATGTTGAAAAAACTACCACCTGTTTTAAGCAGATTGAATTGTGTAAGATTTGCACTAGAAAAAGGCGACGAAAAAGTAAACAAAGAGAAAATTAATTCAATAATATTAAAAGTAAAGAGAATGACGTCAGAATTTTATTCTCTAGAAATCTGCACAGAATAAAGGCTTAATTACTTGAGCGTAAACGTAACGCTTCGTAATCGTAAACGGGGAACTTCTGTATAAAAACTTACTCAAATTACGGAGTCAAATGGTTTGACAATTACAAAGTAAACAAAGGTAAAAACTTGTTTATGCTTTTTTGGTTATTTCCAATAATTTATGAAAAAAAGTGTAAAAAATTAATTTAATTATAAATATATAAATCATTTCTTCAACATAATTGTGAAAAAAATTTTTTGACATAGCTGAATTGAGTGTTGTTACGATGGGTAAAGTTTCCATGGATTCTGCTTCGATTGCAGATGTTTCAACGGTGGGTGTATAAATGTTCATTATTTCGATGTAAAAATATTTGATGAATTTTGTGAAAATCCGACGGGTGATGGTAGTGGAGATTGAGTTTCCGAAGATGATGATGGAATTTGAGGAGAGCATGGCGGTGATGATTAAGAAAATTCTTCTAAAATATTTCTAAATGGCCGCATTCTAAAATAAAAAGTAAAAAATTGAAAATTGTGTTTTATTTCATTAAAAAGTTCGTATTTCTCATACTAACGGACAAGAAGCTACTATTTTTATACAAAGCATTACGATTTCATATATTAAAAAAAAAGGTTTGAAATAAAATTTTAGCAAAAACCGATGAAAAACTTTATCGTTTTTCCGCCAAAATTAAAAAAAAAAAAAAAAATAAAGTTCAATGTTGTAACTGAAAAATAAATTTATATTGGTTTGCTGCGTGGCCTAGGCAAATTTTATAATATGTATGTATTTACTATATAATCATTTTTGTTTTGTTACTAAACCTTTTTAAAATTCCAAGTTTTCCATTCCTGAACACCAATGCTTAGAAACAGTGATTCTCTTGTATTGTGAAGCTATAAGGGAGTATCATAAAATTATGTGTCATTTAAATTCATTTTGTCTGACATAAAGTCTGTTGCTGTTGAATATGTAGAGAGAATATATTATAGAGAACCATAAGGTTAATGTTGTGCTTAAATTTAAGTGTATTTAATACAGTAGTTTTCCATCTTCATTGTCTTAGGGAGCAACAGTTGGTTAATCATATTTTATTTGAGATTTTAGCATAGTGAAATTTTCCATGACTTCAAAATATAACCTAGCAAAACATTGGTAAATGGTTGAAACAATTTGAGGCATTACTTGTAAATACCAATGCTTTGCTCTTTGCATTATTTTGAAATCTAAAATAATACATTATATAACTACTTATTAGAAAACCAAAAATAATGAGTTAAATGTTTTGTATTATAAACTATTTATTTTGAAGCTGGGAATAATGAGTAACTGTTAATTTTACAAATACCCACTTATTTGATTACTTAGATTTTATAATTTAAAATGCCACTGATTTATGTTTAGAACAGTGAGTTTTTTTTTTATGAAATTTTCTTGCAGGTGATAATTTAAAAAAAATTTAATTTAATTTCATTGATTTGATTTGAAAGGCATTAGTGGTAATTACCGCTACATAAAATTAATGAAATAAATTATTTTGTGTAACGACTTATTCTACTCTATGGTATTCATTTATTTATTTCACTACAGCTTACAACTTTATTTAGTACTTTCTCAATAACGCTTCTAGCAAGTTTTTTTTTTTTTTAATAGTACCTATATTTGCACTCACTGCAATTCCAATAAAGTTAAGAAGCGATAGGATTTTTAGCTAAATTTAATAGAACTTTTTCATAATGTAACTATCACTTTTGTTAAAATAAGTTTGGGGTTTTGGATTCTCTGAATCTAACATTTTTGTAGTGTATGTTTTAATTTTAGGTATCAGATTTCTAGTTAAAGGGTTTGCACAGATCAATAAAGGGTGAGAATTGTCTCTTACTTGCCGCTTTCCATAAAAACATGAAAAAATCCTGGAGAAGGCACTTACATGAACCCCTTTTTTTGCAACATTCTTATTGGGAATGTTATACTCCAGAAGAAACATATTCTAAATTTTAAGCCGAAGCAGTTCGGCCATGCGATTAAGGGGAGGACTTTGCATCACTTAGTTATAATTTCTAAAAATCACATCTTTGGGCTGGCTGTCCATGGGGCTCTTTTCCCTTTTATTGAAAAATTCCAAAATGTATCTCTTTAGTAAATCAGTTTATACTTCAAGGAACACATATTTTAAATTTTGAATTTCTAGGCAAAAGAGTTTGGATATGCTATTGAGGGGGAGAATATATATCTTAATACCCTAACCGAGCAATATCAAGGAAGGTTTTTGCCTAGTTGTAGCGAAAACAGACCAGAGCCTCTGGTGGGAATCGAACCCACGACCCCCGCACTGATAAGCTAGCACACTACCAACTAGCCTACCGGGGCGCTTAATATCGCTCTTTTGTGGCGTCATTTCATATTTCTAGTCATCATGGTTTGGGGAGCATTTTAAGGAGGAGACTTTTCCCTTATGGAGCCTCATTTTGACCAAGCTTCTGTCGAAATTTCCAAAAAGTATATTATCCGTGAATGAGCCCATACATTAGGGAAGATAAATTGCATATTTAAGGTGTCAGCGAAAACGGTTTGGCCAGACCTTTAACAGAAATACTTTTCTTTTTTAAACTCCCACTTTTGCCACGCTTCTGGCAAAAATTCCAAAATATACTTTATCAGTAAATTAGCCTCTACTTTTACTTTTTTATATTTAGCCCATGGGGTTTAACAGGCAAAAAATATATTCGATTTCAGGTTTGTAGCCAAATTAGGTTGGATATGCCATTAAGAGATCATCTTTTCCGTTTTAGAACCATCATTTTTCCAAAGTCCCTGGCGAAAATTCTAATAAGTACTTTGTCACTGAATAAGCCCATATTCTAGACAACACATATTTTAATTTTCAGGTTTCTATCACTTTTCCCTGGTCAAAATTTAAAAATGTTTCGAATCAGTAAAAATTCCATCCTACTGGCAATACATATTGAAAATTTCATGTTTCTAGCCAAAGGAGTTCAGGCTTTCCCTTTACTCCATGAAAAAAATGTTTGGGAATACTTCCCAAAAGTATCGTACCAGTGAGTTAGCCAATACTTCAGGGTACACAAAGAGATTTGGGTAGGCCGTTAAGGCGAAGCCACTCCCTATAAGAATTTCCCAAAATCATCAGATGCGGTATAGGCTGGCCGATGTTAAGGGAATGAGTGAGCCAGTCACTCAGGCAGTTAGTCAGTCAGTTCTGTTGTTCTTTTATGTTGGGTCACTTCTCTTAATATCAAATGGTTTTATACTAACGGTAAATTTTTGACATTGGACGTATGATTAATATTAATTATCAAAAAATTACGTATACGTTTAGTGGCAACTGGTAACCGTAATATTGGCAAATGAAGGGTGGTTAAATTTTAAGGGCCGATGTTGGATGTGAACCACACCTAAACGTCAAGTTTTTTTCTGCATTTCATTTGATATTTCTCAATTTCAGACTAACTCAATTTGAACCATGGAAATATACACAATCGAGCAACACGTTAAAGTTATTCAGGCTTATTATGAAAATGGGCGTTCAAATCAAAATGCACTTTGTGATTTTTTTGGTCAGCATAATCGACCAAATGTGTCCACAATCGGGATAATTGTGCACATATTTTCGCAAATCGGGTCTGTAGGAAATGAGAAAACACCTGTGCATGCTCGCCAAGTTCGTTATGCGGAAAACATTGCTGTTGTTCGCGATAGTGTGGCAGAATAGCCGTCAGAAGAAATTGAGGATATGGATGTGCACGATATGTGGTTTCAACAGGACGGTGCCACTTGCCACACAGCTAACGAAACAATGGCTCTTTTGCGCGACAAATTCAATGGCCGTGTTATCTCACGTGGTGGCGATGTCAATTGGCCGCCAAGATCATGTGATTTGACACCGTTGGACTTCTTTCTTTGGGGTTATTTGAAAGAAAAGGTGTACGTCGATGAGATAATTCGGCACATTAACGGTATAGAACCTAAATTATGCCTCAGCGTCATCGAAAATTTGCACCATCGGATGAAAGTGTGCCGCCGAGGTCACGGCGGCCATTTGCCCGATATTCTGTTCCATACATAATTGAACCATACCATATTATCATAATAAAAAGAAATGACAATTATTTCCTAAATAATTTGTGTTTTATTCAAAATCAACATCGGCCCTTAAAATTTAACCACCCTTTAGTAGATATAGGGAAGTCAACGTGTAAATGCAGCATAAGGTAAAATTATTTTAATAGTAAATTCTAAGAAATTTCAAAGATTTGATATCATAAATTTTAAGGAACTGTTTTGTTTTAATATGAAATAAAAAGATAAAACAAATATTGCTATATTATTTATAATATTTTAAAATGTCTTTATAATTTTTTACCGGGAAAAAAATACATGTTTTGTACTTTTTCTTTTATCCACAAAAAAAGGAATTTTTAAGCTAAGGTAATATGAACAGCACTTGCAAATTTAATGATAAGTATGGAAAATGTGTTTATATTAAGGTGATATTTGTTAAATTTTATACAAAATATATGTAAATAGAAACATTTTATTTTATGCAATATAAAGAAAATAACAGTTTATTTAAAGTTAGTTTATTTATTTATTTTATTAATTTATTTATTTATTTATTTATTTATTTATTTTATTTAATCTTACGAATAAATTCGAACACTAAAGAATTAAAGGAGCTCTAGCTGCAGAGGTTATCGGCCCAAAAAAGTTAGTTTAAAAAACCAAAATATCATAATGTTTTTAAAATAACTTTATTTTAAATTAATACAACTTTTACATGGACTGAGATTTTTTGTTTAAATATATCAATTATAAAAGGTATACAATGTTTATGCAGCAGAATTTAAATTGTTGTCAACCTAATATTATTAAACTTCTCTACCAAGAAAAAGTTACATAAGTTATATGGAATCTATGAATTATTAAAAAGGGATAGAACACGTGTATGTTTTAATATTTTTAGTACCTAAAAGAGGGGTTAAATTTATACGGTTAGTCATTTTGTATTATTTTTGAAGATATTTAATATTTTAAAGAAGATTTTCATTAAGACAATTGATATTGATACTAACTAGCAACTTTTATATACAGCCCAGTGTAGCAAATAATCGGTATTCACTTTTGCTTTTCTTTCTACGATTCTCATTAATTCAATATGGGGATGTCACACAAAATAATAGGTGGTTTCCTTTATACATAAAAGCATTGAAAAAATAATGAGGGCAAAAATAGATTTTAAATTAAAAATACATTTTTATTTAAACAATTTTATATTTGAAATAATGATATAAATAAATTATTATAGGTAACACATTATTATGTGTTTTAAAATAATAAAGAATAAAATAGTAGGTGTCATTAGAGACAAAAAATAATGGTAGTGGCTCCACCGTTTCTACACTAAATTGCTTTAATCCACTGGGGGTATCATTATTTTTTGAACTATCAATATGGATTTCCTAATAATGGATTTTCTTACCTTTTGGATTACATGAAAACTTAAAATAATCTAACGGTATATCGTTACCAAAACAATCTTCAATACCGTTAATCTAACCCATAAAGAAAATAAAAACCAAATTAATACCGTTGCCCTTACCATTATTCGCTTCGGTAACCAACCTAATTATATTGCAATGAAATTTCTGGTGACATTTATACGCAATGACCAATATCATCTTGGTCACAATCTCCAGTAAAAAATAGAAATATTCTCAATTATTATTTAAAAGGCCTAATTCCCATTGTGGAGATAGTCATAATCCCACACGGGGAGAATTATCTACATGACATAAATGAAGATTCTCTATAACTCATCCATTGAAGCTTTTCATTAAATTCCCAGCAAAAACATGGTAATGACAGGTCATAACTATGTAATGATAGGTCATTACCTTTTGAATTACTTTAAAATACAAAATAATGACCTACTGATAATGGGTGGTAGGAGTACTTATATGTACATGAAACATAATTATTGACTGGTAGTTACTGAAATAAGTACCGAAATCGTATTTCTATTTTTTTAACTTCTATTGATTAATTTGTTTTGAAAAACTTACAAAATAGAAAATTGTCTGCTGTAAAAAGTGATTTTGCAAAAATTTTAAGATTTTAATGTGAAATAGCATTGAATCTATAAAAACTTAAATTTTTTAATGCAAAAAGTTGATATTTTAAATTTTTTTTATAAATTTAAATTATTCTTATCGATTTCTTTAAGTAAAAAAATTTGCTTCAGTAAGGTCCACTATTATTATACTAAGAGTAACTACTTACTTCACTGTTACAAGTAACCACTTATTTCTTCACTATAAGTAACCAGGATGGTAACTCATTATTCTCACTTTTTTGTAAGCGTGAGGGTAATGACCACCCATTAATTATGGGACATCGCGAACAAAAGTAATTAAGCGAGTATATAGCCTGGTAACTAGTAAAACCATTTGTGTGCTACTTACTGCCTTAATTATTTGGTGATGTCTGCTTTTGCTGGGTTCATGCAGTTTTCATACAATCTTTTAAAAATGTTCATTTTATTTATTACAATTTTTATACACGCAATTAACTTCAAACTCGTTCACTCGTGGCCTCGGGCAGGGTTTAGGGGATTTCTACTCTGTGGTATATCCGAAACAGGTTTCGCAGAGGAAATGTTTTCTGTGTAGCGGCCTTTAGCCACGCATAGAGATTTTCTCCTTTTTGAAATGTCCAAATCCGTCTTTACTGCGGTAAGCTTTATTGCATAGCGTAGTTCAAAAGGAAAATGGGAATAATTTTATTTTGAAAGAGTAGCAACACTTAGGAAATTCTTCCTACTAATTATTGTGTTGCTTTCTTTGGACAGGAGGTAGACAAAAGATGAAAGATGGTAAAAGATAAAATGGCTTCAAATATGGCAACACCGTAATTGCGCGAGATAATAATTCTTAAAACAATTGTTGCCCGCCATCCGATGAAGAGTTGGCGGAATTGTTGCAGTTTTTCAGTTCATAGCCCTGTTACGTTATTTTACTTCGGTGGGTTTAAGTACTATGGGAACAGCGAAGGAGATTGTTGCAATATGTATGAAAAATAAAAACTAATGTTTTTCTAACTTTATATTGCCGCCGCTGGGGATTGAACCCGCAACCTTCTGTGTAACAGTCCAACGCACTAACCATTAAACCACAACACCCATAAATGTTTTGTCGTAATTCCCATAACAAATCGTACTTTAACCCAATGGGGACTATGACTATTCTGTAAACGGTCATATACCCCATTTTCTGTTTAGGGATTATTCCCAAAAAAATTCGGTTGTAATTCCCAAAATGGAAATGGCGAAAATGTCCGTAGGGTGTTATGACCTATCATTAAGATTTCATGTAATGGTATACAATTTTTGTTAAGATGCCCACATTTATAGCAGGAGTGGGACAGGAATTATGTCATCATATTAGGGGTACCATGAAGTATTTTTTTAGCTTTTATTTTTAAATTCTAGCTTTGCACTCTCAGAAAACCTGGTTAAAGTTAATTTAATTTTAGCAAAAAATTGAATTTGAGCAGTATTTGTTCTTAAAAAAAATATTTAATTTACATCCAGAAAACAGTATCAGTTTTGGCCACCAAATTTGTTGGCAATCGAATTTTGGCAACAACGATAACTATCCCCATTAACATTGAAAAGTTAAAAATTTAAGTGCTTTATTTTTAGAGTGTTTTTACACTCAAAATCAAGCTCATATAAAAAACATATTTTGTTTCATGTTTTTCGTTTTTTTGTGTGTCAATATTTTAAAATAAAACTAGGATATTTGTTCAAATTTACAATTTTCCTGTAAAGACTTTTATAAAATCTGAATTTCTTCTATGCATTTTTATGAAAAGGAAAGCCATATTTATTTGGAGCTAAACTCTGTCCTTTTTATTTATCTGTTATTCTTATTTCAGAAAGATTCTACAAATTTCTACACTTCTAGATAAAAAAAAAAGGATTAATGAAGAAAACATCAAAAATCCAGATCAAATATACAAAATCAAAATTATAAATTATATGTATGTGTGTTAAAAACAGTTTGCGAATGTTAATAAATTGTACCAAATCCAATCATTAGAGTGTTTCTATGGCTTGAAGTTAGGGGTTGAAAACAAGTGTTATTATTATTATTATTATTATTATTATTATTATTATTATTATTATTATTATTATTATTATTATTATTATTATTATTATTATTATTATTATTATTATTATTATTATTATTATTATTATTATTATTATTATTATTATTATTATTATTATTATTATTATTATTATTATTATTATTATTATTATTATTATTATTATTATTATTATTATTATTATTATTATTATTATTATTATTATTATTATTATTATTATTATTATTATTATTATTATTATTATTATTATTATTATTATTATTATTATTATTATTATTATTATTATTATTATTATTATTATTATTATTATTATTATTATTATTATTATTATTATTATTATTATTATTATTATTATTATTATTATTATTATTATTATTATTATTATTATTATTATTATTATTATTATTATTATTATTATTATTATTATTATTATTATTATTATTATTACTACCCAGCAAAACCACACAATACCAAATAATGGGTAAAGTAATGTATAGCCATATGGGCTCAGGGATTACTTTACATCTTACTTCACTGATGAATTTTACAGGCAATGAACCTCAAAGTAATGTATATACCCATTACTTTAGAGGTGATAATGTAAGGGGTTAGTTATATGGTTACGAGAATGGAAAAAGTAATGTGTCTAAAAATAGATTTTCAAAAAAGAGGAGTTTTTATTAAAAAAAATGAGTACAAATATTTTATTAAAATTTTATTATTATTATTATTATTATTATTATTATTATTATTATTATTATTATTATTATTATTATTATTATTATTATTATTATTATTATTATTATTATTATTATTATTATTATTATTATTATTATTATTATTATTATTATTATTATTATTATTATTATTATTATTATTATTAGTATTATTATTATTATTATTATTATTATTATTATTATTATTATTATTATTATTATTATTATTATTATTATTATTATTATTATTATTATTATTATTATTATTATTATTATTATTATTTTTATGTTGTTTGAACTTTAATTAAACTGTGATTTAAGGCTTATGTACAACTTAAATTTCAGTATGTCTTTAGCTCGAATATGTAATTCAAGTATAAGGCAACGCTTGAAATTAAAAAACATGTCTTGAATTACATTTTAATTCACTTGCTAGTGATTTAAAATGCAATTTCTAACAAAAATATTTATTGGGATCATATTAAAATATATTTTTAGTCGTGAAAGCCAATATTATTTTGTCCAATTTAATATTTATGTTTCATATAAATATTTTTAGATTTTGATTTTTATCGCAATATTGTTCTGGGGAATCAAACAAAAAAAAAAACACATAATCAAGAAAAACATTTCTGGTGTTTGCACCTTTTAATTAAAGTTTAAATTGTCTTACATCCATATCAAATTTATAAATAAAATAATGAAAATTTACATAAAAACCACTTCAATATGTATTTAATAACCTTGTGCGGAATTTAACACAATTTACAAAAACTGTAAACTACAAACATTCACGTACACATGTGTATTAATATATAAAACCTCAGCAATACCAGCCATCTAATTTCCGTTCATTGGTACCCTATCTGTCCTTATAGTATTTATGAGTGTTTGTGTGTCTGTCGGTGTGTGTGAGTTTCTCTGTATAAGTAATGACGTCATACGTAGCCTAAATGCATTTTAAAATGGAAAAAGGAAAAAGCAAAAAAATAAAAAAAAAAAAAAAAAACGGATGGATAAAAAACCCTTACACAAATGTTGTTACAATTTTGTATAGATTATAGAATATTTAACCTAGATTATGGTTATTGAACTTTTTCTGCAAAGTAGGATTAAGCAACAACAAACACTCGTTCACTCTTTTCATACCTCTCTTTATCTCTTTATTATTTTTAGCTAAGTAATGCATTAAACACATAGACGACTGCGGCTACACGACTTCAGCCTGTCTAAAATAAAATACACACCTTTATATTTATAAGCCATCACACATTAGACTAATATTTAAGCCGCACAATTTTTGTTCTTTTTAAAACACACGAGAATAATTCATCTGACATAACCCAATACACCATATAGCAATCAAACTGCAATACAACTTGGGAATAAGCTTATATTAATTGTGTGTTTTAAGCTTTTCTTAATTTCGCTTATTATAATGTTTATACAATGTGAATTCGCAAACAGTATTTAACAATGCTTGAGAAAAGATTATTATACATAACTTTTTCTAAAGTATGCACATATTGAACAACGCAATATGACGATTGAAATAGAAATATTTTTCAATACATTCTAGTCTTGTTGTCTTTATTCTACGCTTATAATGCATACAACAAGTGCCATTACTTTTTCTTTAAACGTGTTTTGTGTGTACATTTAGTTGTAAATTTTATATAGTGAACGTGCAATTGCATATTAAATTTAATTATTTTTATTTATGGTTAAAATTAATTATTATTATTTATATTTAAAATGAGTTATTATTATTTTTTTTTTAAATTAAATTAAAATAAAAAATAAATTAAATTAAAGAAAATAATTATGATTTCTCTTTTTCAACTATTAATAATATATTATTTTTGTAAGCTTATTCTACAATTGCAAGAATAAGCTTATAGTAATCATACACATATAATATTTTCACGAGGGTTCCGTTTTGATTTTTCTACAATTGTTACGATAGCCTTTTTCAATATATTCTCAAGTCTTTTTCAAGCTTAAGGCTTGTGCTTGTAAGCTTATAATAATAATTTTCTCAAGTCATTTGGTATGTTGGGAAAATGTATACGAATACACAACTTTGTGTGTGTTAGTGTTTTTTGTATGCATTTAACATTTAGCGTTTTTTAAAAATGTGCATGTATTGGTTTTGTGCTGCTAATGCGGGGTAGAAGGTGGTTGAAACTTTACGCCACGAAAAACCCATTCTCTTCACCCCGCTTGCCAACAAGCTGGCATATTATGCTCTATGAAAACGATTATTTCGACACCAACACAGCTACACGGCTACACGACGAATTTAAAAAAATTTTAAATAAAATATTTGTAATAAAATTTTTTTAATAAAAATTACTCTTTTTTAAAAATCTATCTTTAGACACATTACTTTTTCCATTCACATAATCATATAAGTAACCCCTTACATTATCGCCTCTAAAGTAATGGGTATATTCATTACTTTGAGGCTCATCGTCTGTAAAATTCATCAATGAAGTAAGGTGTAAAGTAATCCATCGGCCCCTATGGCTATACATTACTTTACCCATTATTTGGTAATGTGTGGTTTTGCTTGGAAATAAAAAAAGACAATATCGCAAAATTAAATGCTATAACTGCATTAATAATCAAGAGGAGTTAGATACATTCATTTATTTATTTATTTATTTTTAAGTTATTACAATGTACTATAAATAATTGTATTTTTTGGTTAAGTTTTTATACGATGTTGTTCTATTTTAATAAAGTAAAAAACAATTGAAGTGGCATCACTGAAATAAAAATGCATTTGTATAAGAAACAGCTGTTCATATTTTACAATTGTTTGGTGGTTTTATTAGTACAATTACTTTTTGTTGGAAATTTTTTTACTTCATGCACTAAATTTGTGTTATGCACTATTTCAGTAATAGCTGTTACAAAATATTCCTCAGCCATTATTTTAGAAACACAAACCAACAAAGAGTAATATTTATTTAAATGTACAATTTTTAGGATCAGCTGTTTACTATGTTGCTGTCGTTTTCAAAATTAAGTAGCTCACTACACGACTACAATTTCAGGCTGTAGCACGTGTAGTAACGCATTCGTGTAGCCGCAGTCGTCTTTGTGTTTATGCATAAAACTGTATCATTGCCAAATTATAGGCTTGGCAACAAGTAATTACAGCTCATGTCTAAAATCATAGATTTCAGGTAGTAAATTTTTGATTTTTTTTTAAATACCGCTCTGCTGGAAATATATATTTATTTGTTTGGAAAAACTTTAAATTTATATTTTCCGTGTTTCAAATATAATATGTTCACCTGTAAGAATATATATAATTGGATTCGAAGAAATGCATTTAAGAGGTTCCGACAGGACGTTAAGAGGGAGACTATTTTGATATTTGCTCCACCCGTAAAAATTTTCCAAACACCAGTTTTTCTTAGTGGATAGCTACACATGAATAACAGCCTTGAAATTCTAGAATCCTATCTCTAACAGTAAGAGATGGGTAAATTAAGTTTAAGGGCGCTCTTTTCCTTTCTAAACGGCATTTTTTTTTTTTTTTTGGAAATATATTAATTTATCAACTTAGCCCAGATAATGCATATTTTAGATTTTCTGGTGAAGTGGTTTCCCCTCCTCTTTTTGCATCTTCCTATAAAATTTCTATAAATCCCCTTTTGCGCAGGAACTTTAATGCCTAATTTCAAGTTACTGAATACAGCGGTTTGGGCAGGGTGATTAAGGGGTCTGTTTGCGTGAGGGCAAAATATGAAAATAAAAGAAAAATAAAATTTCGAATGTTTAAGAAAAAGATCTCAGATTCTATTTGAATTAAACTTTTATATTACCGTCGGTAACGAAGAGCACAACAGGTACACTCAGAAAAAAAAGTTAGTAGAAAAATTTGTAAACTATTTTTGTACTGATTTTTAGTAAAAAAAAATATTATTTAGCCATTTACATTTTACGAATCACAGAATTTTTACAGATTATTTACAAATTTTTGTTGCTAATTTCAGAAATCATTTTACAAATTTTTTGAGAACCGATTTGCTAAAATAAGCAGAAAAAAATTACTAATTATAAAAAAGTATATATTGAAGGAAATATTATTTCTAATATTTAAAACTTACACCTACAAATTTAAATTGCCTTAAAATGTTAAAAAAAGATCGCATGTGAAGATACCGACTCATGTCTAAAAATAGGACACTAAAAAGTATTTTAGTTTTGAAAATCAGCCCTAAAACAATACAAGTTTGACCTTAAAAGTAAAAAAAAAAAAAAATACTTAAAATATTTTTCAAAACAGAAATTCGTTTATTTTTTTCACTTTTTAAGCCTTTTATTTTTTTTCTAATTTTGTCTAAAATATTTTTAAAAAAAAATAAATAAAATAAAAAACTTTGATGCTCGATACAAAAAATTGATTTGAAATTTTATAATAATATTTAGTCAATTTTTTTTTGCTGATTTAAGCAAACAGATTTTAAATTCCAATTTACAAAAAGTTTACTAAAATTTAGTAGCGGCTGCTAATTTTTTCTACTAAGATTAGCGAAAAATTCCGCAGGGCTGAAATTAGCAAAATTTCCCGTAATAACAGCAAAATTTACAGTTGCCATTACAGACATTTTTTGGTGAGTATATACAAAAAAAAAACGAATGAATGAATATCTAAAAACAAGGAGACTACTTATCTAAAGTGGTGAGCAACAATGTTTAATACCCGTTAAGGGGTTTACTCGCTAGAATCTGTGTAAAAACTCACAACAAAGTTGTACAAAAAGGGGAGTAATAGATCCTAACAGAGCATTAACCCACCAAAGGCAATGGTGCCGAAAAATACTTGGACACAAAATTAATGATTTGTAATTATACAGGTTCAATTTATTATTTTAGCCCCATTTTTAACACTTTCTTATTGGTAATTCCAAAGAGTAAATCTTCAAGAAATCAATAACGAAGACATATTTTAAATTTGAGATTTCTAGCTAAAGCTAAGGGAGATACTTTCCTCCTCTTTACCCCCACCAGCAAACGTTTCCAAAAATCGCGTCTTAGTATATGTTTACCATAAATGGCACTCAAGACTTGAGAGGATAATTTAACTGGTGATTACTACGTCATTGTAGTAATATTATTCTCATGATCATTTGTTTAATTAAATTAGTTCTATATAATTAATTATTTCACTACCTACATTAATGGCAATCAGTTTATATTTTTTTGCCATTAATAATGCACCAATTAAAAAAAATTAACAAAAAAGTTCGCAAAAAATGCAAAACTGGAGAAAATCACTAAAATGACAAAATATGCTGGAATCGATTAACATCATTAAAATCCAGGCTCGCTTCGTTCCATTTTACTCCCCTAGTCTTGTGTTTCAATTCCACTCATTCCACGTTCACTTCCATATCGTTCCCCTTGTCTAATGTTTCACCTCCACTCGTCCCCCGTTCACTTCCATTTCGTTCCCCTTGTCTAGAGTTTCAAATTTACTCGTTCCCCGCTCCCCCCTTGATCCATATTTTATCAATTTCTTAGAGAAAATTCTACGTAAGATTTATACACTCAGAAAAATAAGTTAGTAGAAAAATTTGTAAACGGTTTTCAATCCCACTTTACTATTTTTGTATTGATTTTTAGTAAAATAATTATTATTTGGTAAATTATTTTGCTATTTACATTTTACAAATTGCACATCTTTTGCAAAATATTTACAAAATTTTGTTGCTAGCCTACGGAAAATGCACCAGTCACAGAGTTGGTCACGTAACCGGAACTTTGTGACAGAGACCGGTCCTCGAGTTGGTTCTCTTATATGACAGTAACAGGTAACTTTAACATGGGCTTGTCATAGGAGGTGGCAATTTCTACCTTTTAAGCTACTTGCGATATATCGCTGACCAAATGTACATACCACAGGACTGAGGACAAGTAATTAATAAAAAAAAACTGGTCAATCGCAATGTGCTATGTCGCAAAAATTGTAGGGAATGAAAAGTTTCGTGACATATCACTTGACTGTTGCAAGTGAACATGACACAGAGCAAATGAAAAATATAAATATTTCTTCCGCGTGTATCATATTAAGAACGTGTTTCTAAAAGATTCCATAAGGTCCAGTCAGTGACTTAACATTTTTACACGCAGGCGTGACTTTTCGCCTACCCTGTAGAAAGCAAGCTGCTGTTGTGGAAGACGTATTAGTGGCTGCTAACTTTTCATTATTAATACGGAGAATAAGGAATTAGTTTTTCATTATACTTTTTTAAAATGAATTAATTTTGACTCGAATATCGTTTCATAAACGCATTCAAGGCGTATTGGGGATTCTCGTCAGAAAATGTAAGTTTAACCTTCCGCAAACACATTTTGATGAAATACAAAAAATTTAGATGTCTCTTCAAAAATTGCTATTTGAATATTTAAAAAATCTAATATTAAAAAAACATCGCTAAAATTGAAAATTTTTCAGGTGTTTATGGGATTTATATAAAATTTTTCACACAAGATATTATCGTACAGACAAATCGGAATTAAGTCCAATTTCTTTTAAAATGAGCAGAGCTAGGGTAGAGTGTTTGAGCGAAGTTTTGACTCTTATGCAATTTTTGTGATCATTACATATTTAAAACTAATATTCATCAAAGAATCAATTTTAAGAAATCAGTCCAACAAAAAATTATGTATTTGATTTATAATTTGCGAATTTAATCATAAAAAAAATATTCTTTAAAAGTTATTATAAATTAATCACAAACTCATGAAAAAATGTTTATTTTGAAAAAGGATTAATATAATATAATCAAATAAATTCTAAGGGCCAGTATTATAGTCAGCAATTAGTAGGCTTTTTGAATTAAACTTTACTTAACAAATTTTTCAACAGATAGCCATTTTCAATTATATAGACGTTTAAATGAAACAGTGTCCATAATCGTGTCAAACGAGAAATATTTTTCATATTTTTTAATTTAATGAAACTTGTAATAAATGTTTAACAATGTTAAGAGAAAAGAGACGTTGATCAAAATTTTCAGTAACAAATTTTGGATTTTTAAGGATAAAATTAGATTAGTGTTATATCATCATTTCTGCAGTTCAGTATTATGTCAGCTTTGTAACAGTGGCGGGATTGGGTTTTTCGCCACGGATTGACAATCCTTCACGCAGAGAAAAAACATGGTTGTAATATGATTACTGTTACTATATTGTGCTTGCTGCAATCAGGTATGGTTGTCACAACCAAGTTATTGGTTTTCTAACTATCAACATGGTCGCTTCCATCATTATTATAGTAAATATTTTATTATTTCATGATTGCGACTTTCCAATTTATATCATGATTGGCTGTAACCATACTGTGGTAACAAAAATTCTGACTATGAAAAAAATATGATAATTATACAACGATAAAATGTTGGCAACAATCAATAAATAATTATACAATCAAAGAAAGAAAAGTTCTTAAAGTCTGTGATTTTTTCCCTAACAATTTTTCTTCAAAAAGTCTTTAATATTATTTTTTTTTATAGAAAAAACATTTCTAAAAGAAATATTCTTAAATTTATAAAGCTTTTTCATAGTTTCTAAGAACTTTTCCTTAAAGATTATCCAGGAATCATAATATAGTTATGAGGGGCCATAATATGATAACATTTTGATAATACTATGATTACGTGCTATCATAATGGTAATTTTTGAATCATAATATAACTGTAGGAACCATATTATGATAAAAATATGGTTATTTTATTATCATAATATGATAACCATAATATAGACGATTATGTTTGGTACAACCATAAACCCAAAAATATATGATGCTCTTCGAATATGATTGACCCAACCATGTTTTTTCTTTGCGCGTTTATATCAGCAAAAGTTTTTGCACCAGCTCCGTGTTCTGTCATTATTTCAACTATAACAATTTAATTTCTTTGGTCCACATTGGTGTTATGTTCATTTCTCTCTAGTAACACGATATATCTAGAAGGAACGAGTCAATGTTCTGCCACCATTTCAATATTTGGGGCACTGGTAGTTTTACAGCAATTACCACTTTTTCAGACACTGAATTATACGTCCCACATTCAGCTATTACAGATTTATCACCTTGGACCAATCGACCCTTCATTTCCCGTAGGGTAACTTCAGAAATCCTTTTACAAAATGTTTGAAACCCATAAATGATTAAAAACAAAAGCTAAAAATATTTACTTCATCTTAAATATAACGGTAAATTTAGCGAAAACAAAAAAAGTCATAGGACAAAAGTTTAAATAGAGCTAAAATTATTGTTAATTATTCTTGTTTTCCTTTGTTTCTCTGATTCTTAGTGACGTTATATTTGTTTATTAGCTTAAATTACTCATTTTAATTAGTTTGTGTTGTGATTTCATTCAGGTAAAAACCAAACTATGGTCAAGGGCAAAGAAATTGCAGATTCTGTAAAAAATTTATAATTTTATAAATTTAAAATATGCAAATCATATCGAGAAATAGGCAGATTATTAAATTTACCATTTATAAATTTTCAAAATGTTGTAAGAAAGTACAAAAACGACAATAGGCCTAGGACCGGACGACCGAAAAAACTTTCCCAACCAGATGTGAGCCATATCATGAAGGAAGTTGTCAAAAATCCAAAAATATGTTGGCCAAATATAGCCGATAGCATTGCCAAAATATCTGGTAAACGTAATCACCCAAAAACGGTACAAAGAGCTATAAGGGACAACGGATATGGAAGCTGAGTTATTCGTAAGAAACTACTTATTTCGGAAAAGAATATACAGCTCCGTTTAGATTTTACTAAAAAATATATAGACAAAGGAGAGGACTTTTGGTCCTGTCTACTGATAAGTCTAAAATTAACTTATTTGGAAGCAATGGTCGAACAAGAGTTTGACGTAAGCCGGGCACAGCACTTCAAACTAATAATTTAATGCCAACAGTGAAACATTGTGGTGGCAGTGTGATGGTTTGGGGTGCGGTAGGAGCCGCAGGTGTGGGGCTCTTAGTGTTTATTGATGGCATAATGAATCGATACCTCTATAAAAGTATTTTAGAAGAATATTTAAAACCATCTGTGGACAGCTTGGGACTTGGACCGCAAGCATACTGCTCAGTTAGTAAAGGAGTAGCTCCTATACTACACTCCCCACAATAGCCCCCCACAATCACCGGACCTTAACCTTGTTGAGGATGTTTAGCATTTATTGAAGCGTAAAATCGATCATACTAGACCAAGAAGTAGAAATATTTTCAAGGAAACTCTGCAAAAGGACTGGTCCGAAATAACGATGCCTTGTCGTTTGCAGGCAGTCATAGACTCTCAAGGCGGTCCTTCTATATATTGATTAACCATTTTATTTTGATTAATTTTGATGAATAAATAATAATTATTTGCGCTGTATTTAAACTTTTGTCCTATGACTTTTTTTGTTATATTTGAGATGAAATAAATATTTTTTATTTTTCTTCATTTATTAAATGAAATAAAAGTTCATAATTACAATTTTTGTAAAATTTTTACTTTCCTTTAAACTCCAATTTTAAAGGTTGCCCCTGACTGTAGGTTGAAAAAAAGGAATCGGAAATAAAGATACTTTTCACAACCGATTCGTGCACAAAAATAGGACACCCACTTAAATATCACTAAAAACTTCTAAAAATCAGACCTGAAAACAATTAAAATTTGACATTAAAATCCAAAAAATTTGATCAAAAATATTTTGCAAAACAAAAATTAGCAAATTAAAACAAAATGATAAATTAGTTTATGTTTTAACTATTTTTTCAAAGGCTTAAATTTTTTTTCAATTTGTCTAAAATATTTTTTGAAAAAATATAAATTTGTATATTCGAATCCAAGGCTTTCAAGTGTAACAAGTGTATCTAAAAATAATTGAGTTAATTTGTGCATTTTGATAATATTGTTTTTTTATAAATTTAAATTTTGCTATATTTTTATTTTTTTTGCTGATTTTTGCAAACCGATTTTAAATTCCACTTTACAAAAAGTTTACTAATATTTAGTAGCGGCTACTAATTTTTTCTACTAATTTTATTGTACTACACGTCAGCAGACATGTGTTGCTAAGATTAGCAAAAAATACCGCTGCGCCTGTGAAACCTATTTTACTTGATTACTGTTAAAAATTCTAACAAGTACATTCACGCAAACAAAAACATGGTTGGGGTAATCACATTCAAAGAGCATTATATATTTTTTGGTTTATGGTTGTGCTAACCATAGTCAAACTATAATATGGTTTTCATATAATAATAATAACATAACCATATTTTTACCATAATATGGTTCCTACAGTTATATTATGATATAAAAATTACAATATTATGGTCCTAAATAAATATGTTATTATGAATATTATGATTCCTGGATTATCATCATTATACGATCTTAAAGGAAAAGTTCTTACAAACTACGAAAAAGCTTTTTAAATTTAAGAATATTTCCTTTATAAATGTTTTTTTTTTAATGATATTAAGGAGTTTTTGAAGAAAAATTGTTAAAGAAAAAATCATAGATTCTAAGAACTTTTCTTTCAAGAAAACTTTGATTCTGTGTATTTTTTTTTAAGAAAAATACTTATTTTTATTTAATTTTTTTAAATTCTAAAGACTTTTTTTGATAAAAAAAACTTACGACATTTTTAAGATTTTTTTAGAAAGATTTTAGAAATTTTTCTTTAAGAAAAAGTCTTTAGAACCTAAGAATATTTCTACTAGAAAAAGTCCTTTGAATCTGATTATATTTCATGATGAAAATTCTTCAGAATCTATGAATTTTTCTTTCAAAGAAAGGCCTTAGAATATAAGTTTTCTTTTGGAATATATGAACTTTTATGTAAGAAACAGTTTGGAGAATCTGAGAATTTTAGTTTAAGGAAAAGTCCATAGAATCTAAAAATGTTTTTATCAGATAAATTTATAAATATCTATTATTTTGTGTAAGAAACCTTTTCGTACAAAAAAAAAATCAAGGGTTCTTAAGACTTTTTCTTATAAAATATATTTTATTAATATTTAAAAAAAAAAATCTAATTGTTTTTATTGAAAAAAATTAAAAAAATAAATTCTTTTTGACAATAAATTGATTAGTGTATATAATATTATATGTATAAGCATTTTTTCAAAAACCCCTTTAAAAAAATCTTCTAAAGCTAAACAAAATTAACTGGATCTTAATGGGTCAATTGATGAAATGTTTTAATGGCATGTAAAAGGTATTCTCTACCCAACTGATATTTGTCCAGTTTTAGTAAACAACATATGATTTTTTTTTAAGACATTTTGTAGTAAAAATGAACTGTCTGAACTGATTTTTATCAATGACATGTCATGTTTTATTTGATGTATAATTAATTATTTATTGATTGTTGCCAGCATTTTATCGTTGCATAATTATCATATTTTTTTCACAGTCAGAATTTGTGTAACCACAGTATGGTTACAGCCAATCATGTTATAAAAGAAGGTACCAATCATAAAATAGTAAAATATTTACTAAATAATGATTGTAGCGACCACGTTGATGGTTGCGACAACCATACCCAATTGCAGCAAGCACAATATAGTAGCAGTGATCATATTGCAACTATATTTTTTCTCTGCGTGTTATCAGTGTAATATTTCCTACATATACTTCAGTTTTTACGTTTCCAGGTCTGTTCGTGCAAGTCGTTAAGGGAGGAGGTTTCTGCCTTTTAAACTCCCATTTCTACCACGTTCCTAACGAAAATTCCGAAGAGTTCCTTTTAAGTCCATACACCAAGGAACACATGTTTTTAATTTCTTTCCAAAGCAGTTAGTGTGGTCCGTTAAAGGGGTAGATTTTTCTCATTTAAGCACCATTTTTATCACGTGCTACAGGGAATACATATTAAAAGTTTTAGATTTATAGGCAAAATAATTAGGGCAGACCGTCAAGTGGCAGACTTTTAGCGTATGTCTCCACCGTAGGATAAACCTTCACATCAAATCTCCTAGCAGTAGACCGGGCGCTGCTGAGTAAGTGAGTCATTTAGTCAGTCAGGCACATCATTCTTTTACATATAGAGAGAGATTCACTTTGTACAATCATGTATGCTTCTTTATTTTAACAATTTTGCATAGACTTGTAAGGCAATGATCTATTTTTTTGTTTCATCAAATGGTTTGCAAGGTTTTTTGTTTTAGCTTTTGTTCGTTCGTTCTTTTTTATTCTCGTTAACCCCATTTGTGCATCAGGCTTTAATTAAAATTGTGATTCAAAACCTGTAGTTGACATTGTTTTTGCATGTGTTTCATATACACAAGATTACATCTATTTTGTGTGATGAATACATAGATGTATTTTTTGTATTTTGCACCGTTAATCTTAAACACTTTTAGACATTCGTCGAAGACAATAATATAACAACAATCAACAAATATGAAATAAATTTTATGAACATTATTTTTTATAAATAACCAGAGTCTTATCTAATAAATAACCAGAGTAAAATGTAAATCATAGATATTTCCATTAAAAAAATTGACATACATAGCTACGGTTAGGCATTAAGCTTTGCTTATTCTGCCATAAGTTAGCAGGTCTTTAAGTAGTTTAAGTGCAATAGGCAAAAATTTGTTATAAAATTCTCTGAATTTGGAAAAATAAAATTATGAAAAAATCGTAGAAAATAGAGAAAATTTTAATTTAGTTTTTTTATTTGAATCAAGTCAAGTGTGGATTATGATGTTAAACTCACCACTAAACCAAGTCCGTATTTCTATGAACTTTAAAAATATTTTTAAATATTTTTCAGTATAGATTTTTATATATCCACCTCGAACAGGGCCACCAAAATCATAAATGTCACTTCATTATTACCTGGATCCGCTATGCATAAATTTTATAGGTATAACTACATATATTAAGAATAAGTAATACAAAAAATTAATAATGTGTTGACCTTCTGAGCGTATGAGTAATGATTAATATTAATTAATACTCATACGCTTAGTAGGTCAACATATTATTGTGGTAATTCAGTAAACAATTCTCATATACAATTGGCTATTGTCTTGATTTATTCATTGGAATGATTTAGTTGAATTGGTCAAACCGCCTCCGACTAAAATCTCAAAAAAAAAAGAGAAAACAAATTTATAAAAAATTTAAATGTGATTTTAGAGTTAAACTAATCCTCAAGATCAATAGTCAGAAAAATTGTATTACATATTTTGTAAACTAGTGTCATTTGAAAATGAGACTTTTGATAGCAACTGTCCAGCTTAAAAAGCATATCGTAGCAATGTCAAATTTACATTATTTATTGTCCTGTATGATACGTATAAAATTTAAATAACTTTTTAGTTTTTCCTTAAAGTGGGCGTGGATAATTATTTACCATCAGTTTTTTAAAATATATATCTTTTGTATGATAAATTAATGAAATTTGAGAATAGTTAGAGGAAATTTAAAAAGTATATAAAGAATTAGAAAAGATTCAGAACTAAATAAAGGGTGGTTAATTTTTAAGGGCCGATGTTGATTTTGAATAAGACACATATTATTTGGAAAATTATTGTCATTTCTTTTTATTATGATAATATGGTATGGTTCAATTATGTATGGAACAAAATATCGGCCAAATGGCCGCCGCGACCTTTGCGGCACACCTCCATCCTATGGTCCAAATTTTCGATGACGCTGAGGCATAATTGAGGTTCTATGCCGTTAATGTGCCGAATTATGTCGCCCTTTAGCTCTTGAATTGTTGCTGGCTTATCGACGTACACCTTTTCTTTCAAATAACCCCAAAGAAAGAAGTCCAACGGTGTCAAATCACATGATCTTGGCGGCCAATTGACATCGCCACCACGTGAGATAACACGGCCATTGAATTTGTCGCGCAAAAGAGCCATTGTTTCGTTAGCTGCGTGGCAAGTGGCACCGTCATGTTGAAACCACATATCGTCCAGGGTCATATCATCAATTCCTGGCCACAATAAGTTCGTTGTCATCTCGCGATAGCGAACACCATTCACGGTAAATACTTGGCCGACCTCATGACACACTATGGCGAACAACAGCAGAACGAACTGGGCGAGCATGCACAGGTGTTTTCACAGACCCGGTTTGCTGAGATTTGTCCACAATTCTCCCGATTGTGGACACATTTGGTCGATTATGCTGACCAAAAAAAAAAAAAAAAATGACGAAGGGCACGAAATGCATTTTGGTTTGAACGATCATTTTTATTGCTCGATTTACATGGTTTAATTTGAGTTAGTCTGAAATTGAGAAATGTCAAATGAAATGCAGAAAAAAACTTGGCGTTTAGGTGTGGTTCACATTCAACATCGGCCCTTAATATTTAACCACCCTTTAGTACTTAATATTTAAGGCAGTTGGTATGAAAAGCCTCATATATTAGTACACTCTGTATTTACTTTTAAAGATTCACCGGAAAATCTTAAGTGTACATATTTTTGGAAACTTTTGTGTTATTTTATAATATTTATAGTTTTTTTCTATCAACTTTGAAAAGGTTAATACTATTAAACAACAAAGAGTGTTTGAATGTTTGTATTTTGTAAACTTGCAATTTTTATTGTTTGTGACAAGTTGCAAAAAGAAATTATTTATAGTAACAATAATAAATATATAACTGCCAAAAGTATGGTTTAGATAAATAAATGTTTTTCCTTTCACTCACCAAAAAAATTCTGTAATGGCAGCTGAAAATTTTGCTAATTTGAGCACAGCGGTATTTTTTTGCTAATTTTAGCATCACATGTCTGCTGACGTGTAGTACAATGAAATTTTGTAGAGAAATTAGGTGCAGCTACTAAGTTTTAGTAAACTTTTTGTAAAGTGGAATTAAAAATCTGTTTGCTAAAATTAGCAAAAAAATTTAATAAATATTATTAATATTAGTACAACATTTCAAATGTATCTTTTTTTAACTAGCAAAATTTTTTTTTTATTTCATTTGTTTTCTTCAAAAAATATTCTAAACAAAATTAAATTAAAAATTGTAAAAACATAAACGAATTTATCATTTTGTTTTATATTCTTTTTGGAAAAATATTTTAGTAAATTTTTTTTACTTTTCAAATTTTAATTGTTTTCAGGGCTGATTTTTAGACCAAAAAAAAAAAAAACATAATAGCCAAGAGTCGGTATCTTCACTTTCGATCTCTCTTTTTTAATCAAATTTTTCTACTAACTTTTTTCTGAGTGTAGTGTCGGCCCGGAATAAGAATGCGACGTATAAGGAATGTTGCTGTGAGAAAACACGCCTAATATAATGACGTACGACGGTGACGAAAACAATTCATTTATTTTAATGTAAACAGCACCATAAAGATTCATTCCTCTTCAGTTTCTTCTTCCCTGATTAACAACACAACTTTTATAGTTCATAATCTTATAAAAAAAATAAATTATTTTTGAAAAATTTTAGAATCGAATACACTAAGTTGGTTTTAATTACGTTTTTAATTCGCTACCCAGCAATACTGTGGTAATAAGTGCGATATACTCATGCGTTTCCTTGTAATGATAGCTCATTACCTTTTTCATTATTTGCAAGCATAAAGTAATAAGTTACTGATTATTGATAACGTAATGTATGATTTATAAATGTAAAGTAATAATTAAAATATTTTTAAAAATCTATTTTTAGATACATTACTTTGTGTTTTTTTGTAAGCAAAAAGGTAATGTGTGTTTGTTTTGATAGCACTAGCGAAAAAAAACGAAGCGCAACAATTCATTTAAGTTTAAAGCAATCAAATGCTATGTGCATCGATAGCTCAGTGGGTAGAGTTCTTGGCTGACAACCAGATTTCCTTGGTTCGATTCTCATCTTGACCACATTATTTTTAATTACAAAAATTTTAAATAAAATATTTGTAATAAAATTTTTTTAAAATCTATTTTTAGACACATTACTTTTTCCATTCTCGTAACCATATAACTAACCCCTTACATTATCACCTCTAAAGTAATGGGTATATACATTACTTTGAGGCCCATCGCCTGTAAAATTCATCAGTGAAGTAAGGTGTAAAGTAATCCATTAGCCCCTATGGCTACACATTACTTTACACATTATTTGGTAATGTGTGGTTTTGCTGGGTAGTACACTGAGAGCACAAGAGAGCGATATAATATCGTATGTTAATTTTACTCATCATGTGTTTTATGTTGATATAAATTTTTCAAATGTGGTAACACTGTTAAGACAATTAGCAGAAAAATATATATGAGGATCAGAAAAAACGTCGTGTTTATATGGCAATTTTCGACGTGTTTTATGTGCCAATTGGGATAGAAAAATACGGCACGTTATTATTTTGTTTCTTCACTTAGTAGACGATAAATGTGGGTAGAAACAAAAATACATGCTTTTGTGAAATTTTTGAGGTTAAGTTACTTAAATGTCAAAATATTTTGCATATTTTTAATAGTAAACTGCTTAGGAAAATCCCAGCAAAAGCTATCGTTAGCAAAAAATAAATGATAATATAATAAAATTAATAATTATTACTAGGTACTTATAATCTGGCAACAGTCAAGCGTACGGGCCACTATTTATTTAATTACAAAAATAATGTGATATTGGTCTACTCTACTTATTTTTTAATTAAAATACTAATATGTACATAAATAAGCCATATAAACTTGTATGATTATCACCATACCAAGAACTACTTATTTTGGTAACTACTTTTTTTATTTTTTTGTAATGCAGGTGCAAAAATTTTATGTGTGTGTGTTTTTTTTCAAGCAGCGATTATATCCAACTGCTTACAAAAATTACCTTGTCGAATAAAAATAATAAGTTTTGACATTGAATTAAAACAACAGACCCTAATTCTACCGCTTATTGTTTATATATTAGTAATGAGAACCCATTACTAAGATTTTTCTGCGATTATAAACACTTTAAAAAAAAAAAAAAAAAAACAATTCCTGTTCGCACATTTAGGAGTTTTAAAACATTTTATGCAGACCCAGAGCCATATCTCGCACAACAAGCCCACTTTAGGGCTTATGTCCTCTTTTTGAAGTCGGTTGTGAGAAGTATCATTACTTTTGATTCCTTTTTTTCAACCTAACTTAACTTGCTAACGGAATAATAACTGGGGAAGGTGGGGTGATTAGGAGAGTGGGATGAAGTTAAATATGTGCTTTTTATTTGTATTTGAAATGTATTCGAAGATATTTTCTTTATTTTTCCTTCGAATGACAAAACGTCGTGCGCAAACAGTTAAACATTGTGCCATTTTTGGTGGATGTGGCAAAAGTGGGTTGAGTGGTTTTATGGTATGTATATAAGAGTAGTGTAAATGTAAATTATTTAATTGTTTTAGACACCATGGTGTGAAGGTATATCATTGATTTTTACTTAATAGGCTTTTTCCACTGACCTACATCTTACATCTTTCATCAAGTTGCAAAGATGTTAACATCTTCTCATATGAATTATACAGGTCAAAAATTCTACATCTTTCTACATCTGCAAAAGATGATCCTTTTTCATTTAGTTTAATCTTACATCTTTCATTATTTTAAGTGTTATCACTAAAAAAATGGTAAAAACAAATCAATCTTCTTTATACAATCACTTGCAAAATGTCATTGCAGGAAATAAACAAAACAAATGGCCTTCAATATTTCAATGTACTGCATTAAAATTCGGGTTTTTTCTTGCAAAGCAACAACTACAGGTTGGTTGAAAAGTTCCTGCGCTCGAAACGAAAGAATACTGTTTTTGTTACGAAATATACTTTTTTATTCAATATAATCTCCTAGAAGCTCAATATACTTGTTCCAATGATCTTCCAATGATTTTATCCCATCCTTATAATGGTTTTCCGGAAGCTCTGCAAAATAACCGTCTACGGCTGCTATGGCCTCTTCATTCGACGAAAAATGCTTTCCACGAAGGAATTTTTTGAGATTTCTGAAGAGATAGTAGTCACTGGGAGCCAAATCTGGTGTATACGGTGGATGTTCAAGCAATTCGTACTTTAATTCTTTGAATTTAGCCATCGTCAAAACACTTTTGTAAGCAGGTGCATTGTCTTGATGAAAAACTATTTTTTTCTTCTTTAAACCAGGTCTTTTCTCACGAATTTTTTTATCCAGCTGATCCAAAAGGCTGCAATAATATTCAGAGTTGATTGTTTTACCTTTCTGAAGATAATCAATCAACAAAATTCCTTTTGCATCCCAAAAAACTGATGCCATAACCTTCTTTGCTGATCGGTGTGACTTCACCTGCTTTGGAGCTGAACAACCAGCTTCAGTCCACTGTAAACAATCTTGTTTCAATTTGGGATCATGGTGGTAGATCCAAGTCTCATCCATAGTTATAAAACGACGCAAGAAGTCGGTTTTATTCGGCTTAAAACGCTCCAAATTACGCTGAGATATTTTTTTTCGATCCAGTTTTTGTTGAATTGTTAATGTGTGCGGCACTAACTTTTAAAACAGTTTTTTCATACGTAATTCCTCATGTAAAATATGGAGTACTCGTTCGTCTGAGATGCCTATGGCATAAGCAATTTCACGCATAGTCAAACTTGGATCTTCACTAACCATATTATGTACCTGCTCAATGATTTCTGCTGTGGTTGCAGTTTTTGGTCGTCCTTCACGTGGATCGTCTTTAAGGCTGGTACGACCACGTTTAAATTCACCAGCCCAAAATTCAACGGTGCGTTTTGAAGGTGAGGACTCCTTATACACTTCTAACAAATGTTCATAAATTTCCTTTGCTTTTAAACCCTTCAAAACAAAGAATCTAATGACTGCACTATATTCAATTTTTTCCATATTGAAAAAAATCAATGACACGTCAACTTCAAATGGCTTGTAAACAAAGAAAGAATTGACAGAATGACTTGCAACTTTGCATGTGTTCTCAGGACAGTTATACCAACTTGAGAAATAAAAGTTTGGAGATAGCAGTGCCATCTCTTGGTGAGCGAGGAACTTTTCAACCAACCTGTACTTCAATGAATAATGCTTTCTCTAAATCTATTTTTTAATATTTTTTATTTTTAACAAATATTTTTGTTTTCAACATCTTCCATGCGTTTCACAAAGATGTTCAGTGTAAAAAGCCTATAATAGTTATTTTAAGTTTTTTTTTTCATTTTACACATTTACGAGTATCTTGTCAGTTATAATAAAAATAAAATGCTGCAAGAATTAGAATTACTTTTATTTTGGTATATTTTTTCATAATATTTCAATTTACCTCATATTGTCCTTTTTGGAAAATCGCCAAAAAAAAAATCAACTAACGAATAAGTTAATTGTTAGATTTCTAAATACTCTTTGTAATGATTATATCGAATTATTAAAATTTTTATTGGTGGCAGCTTTTGTTAAGTGTTACCCACTTCACACCACCCTCCCCAATACTAACAGCGGCAAGGGCAATGAATTGCACAGTACCATTTTGTATGGAATGTTAGGGGTGTTGACATTTTCACATATAACTTTTTATTTTTAATGATGCATTTTGATAATTTTAAATCCTATAAATATTAAAAACTGTGCTAAGTAAAGATGATATTTCTTTAAATATGAGTTTTATTATTATTTAAAAAGATACTATGTATCAATTTATAAATAGTCCATTTACAAATGACATAAGTGACAAACAAAATCTAAATTTATTTTTTTTTTTTAAATTCAGTACTAATGTGAAAGCTCGATTTAGATCATTGCACTCTGAACTCTTTGAATGACCAAAAAGGTAGTGTCATTTCAATTCAAATTGAATATTGTATTGTTATATAAATACGATACTTAAGGTTTTTGTTATTTTCTAGTATTTTGAAGAAATAAAAGGAAAAAAAGTACAACTAGACCACATTTATGACTTCAATAACACCTATAATTTTGTAATTACTCTTTATATTCTAGTAAATATTAAATGAACTTTAAGCTATTTTTAAATGAACGTGAACTTTTCAATAAATTGGTAAAAATATGAAAAAATTTAATCTTTCGGAGAAAATCTAATATATTCTGAAGAAAAGATTAAACATGATATGACTCTACGAATGGATATTGAAATGCCAGAGGGTGTAATAAATATTAAAACTTTCTTTAAACATATAAAATTTGACAGATAACCAGAAGAAAATTGCATTAAATTTTATTCGAAAATCCCATATAAGTTTGATATAAGTTCACCTTAAGAGTTACTGCGTGAAATTTTTGACATAGTAAATTGCTTTTCCGGTGGAATATTTTCACTTCAACTTTATTGGCCGCAGAAATAAATTTTTTTGAAGGAGTACAAAAGGTTTTTTTTTTCACGTAAAACCAGAACAACTTACAATGCCTATTTCACATGGTTGCTATCACTTTATTATGAACACAACTGACATTGATCATTGAAAATGTCCTGAAATTTAAAAATTATTCACTAGAACTTTACCTTAAAATCTAAGAAATTTTCTGTTTTAAAAATGATAGAGATATTTTTAGAATCTAAATACTATAAACAATAATCCAGAATACGAAGATTTTTCTAAAGAAAAAATTTTTATAGAAAATTTCACAGAATGTGAGAATTTTTTAAAAATACAATTTAAATTTACGATTAAATGAACGACAAATATGATTACACTAACAATAAAATTATTACATGGTAAGCTATTTGACTTTTTATAAAATTTGGATTTGGGATAAAGAAGTTGTAGAGGAGAAATTTAAAACCAATCGGTTTCAGTTTTTGGCCATCTGGGGATTTCAGGGAGTGAAGTAGGAGAAAAATCGTTTATTTTATGGTACAAGTACCATTTAGTAAAAAGTACCATTTAGTAAAAAGTACCTTTTAGTAAAAAGTAGCTTTTAGTTAAAAATACCTTTTAGTAAAAAGTACCTTTTAGTAAAAAGTACCTTTTAGTAAAAAGTACCTTTTAGTAAAAAGTACCTTTTAGTAAAAAGTGCCTTTTAGTAAAAAGTACCTTTTAGTAAAAAGTTTATTTAAGTAAAAAGTACCTTTTAGTAAAAAGCACCTTTTAGTAAAAAGTACCTTTTAGTAAAAAGTACCATTTAGTAAAAAGTACCTTTTAGTAAAAAGTAGCTTTTAGTTAAAAATACCTTTTAGTAAAAAGTACCTATTAGTAAAAAGTACCTTTTAGTAAAAAGTACCTTTTAGTAAAAAGTACCTTTTAATAAAAAGTACCTTTTAGTGAAAAGTACCTTTTAGTAAAAAGTTCATTTAAGTAAAAAGTACCTTTTAGTAAAAAGCACCTTTTAGTAAAAAGTACCTTTTAGTAAAAAGTACATTTTAGTAAAAAGTACCTTTTAGTAAAAAGTACCTTTTATTAAAAAAGTATCTTTTATTAAAAAAGAACCTTTTAATTAAAAAGTAGCTTTTGTTAAAAAAGTACCTCTTAATTAAAAAGTACCTTTTACTAACAAAGTACCTTTTACTAACAAAGTACCTTTTACTAAAAAAGTACCCTTTATTAAAAAAGTAACTTTTTTTTTAAAAAGGCACCGTTTATTAAAAAGTACCCTTTATTAAAAAGTACCTTTTTTTAAATATTTACCCTTTATTAAAAAGTACTTTTTATTAAAAAAAGTACTCTTTACTAAAACAATACCTTTTTATTAATAAAGTACCTTTTATTAAAAAAGTACTCTTTACTGAAACAATACATTTTTATTAATAAAGTGCCTTTTATTAAAAAATTACCTTTCATTAAAAACAACCTTTTATTGAAAAAGTAGATTTTATTAAAAAAGTGCATTTTACTGAAGTAATGCCTTTTGAAAAAAAAATTACATATTATTAAAAAGTACATTTTATTCAGTACATTTAAAAAAAAAAAAAAAAATTAAAAAGTACCTTTTCTTAAAAAGTATTTTTTATTTAAAAGTACCTTTTATTAAAAAGTACCTTTTATTAAAAAGTACCTCTTATTAAAAAGTACCTTTTATTAAAAATTACCTTTTTTAAAAAGTACCTTTTATTAAAAAGTACCTTTTATTAAAAAGTACCTTTTATCAAAGAGTACCTTTTATTAAGAAGTACCTTTTATTAAAAAGTACCTTTTATTAAAAAGTACCTTTTATTAAAAAGTACCTTTTATTAAAAAGTATCTTTTATTAAAAAGTACCTTTTATTAAAAAGTACCTTTTATTAAAAAGTACCTTTTATAAAAAAAATTCCTTTTATTAAAAAGTACCTTTTATTAAAAAGTACCTTTTATTAAAATGTACCTTTTATTAAAAAGTACCTTTTATTAAAAAGTACCTTTTATTAAAAAGTACCTTTTATTAAAAAGTACCTTTTACTGAAAAGTACCTTTTATTAAAAAGTACCATTTATTGAAAAGTACCTTTTATTAAAAAGTACCTTTTATTAAAAAGTACCTTTTATTAAAATGTACCTTTTATTAAAAAGTACCTTTTAATAAAAGGTACCTTTTATTAAAAAGTACCTTTTATTAAAAAATATCTTTTAGTAAAAAGCACCTTTTATGTATTAAAAAGTACCTTATATAAAAAAGAATTTATTTATTTAATTTTTATTAAAACTACCATTTTTTTTAAGAATTACCCTTTATTAAAAAAGAACCTTTTATTTAAAAGGTACCTTTTATTTAAAAATTGCCTTTTCTTAAAAAAGTTTTTTTTCGTAATATTTGATGTACTTTATTCGGTATAAAATTTAATTTAAATATTTCTTTTATTTATCTCTTTAGTGCATTTATGTATAGAGTGTGTGCCTTAAATTTTAATCCAAATTAATTGTCTTATTAAATGCTAACAATATTAATTACTGTTTTTCCAGTCAACAAACTTTTTGTATTAACAGTGTATTAACTTTTCATTATACAATGACGTCATAAATTAGTGTTGTTATATCTTCAGATTTTTTCTATGTTGCTACATACATATTTATATTGATTTGAATGCAATAAACATTTTGGTGTTGCAAAGAAGTACAAGTTCTTTAGTTTAAAAAGATTAGCAACAAATTTGGGCTAGATCAACACAAACTAAAGTGAAAAAAGCTTGAAATTATCCAACGGAATATTTATACGCAATGCCACCAAAATGGTCCCTGTATATGAAAGGGGCGTGTCACTTATACAATGGTTTTTATCATATGAGAGAGAAATTGACTTCTTCAGATATTTTGCAGAATTAAAATTAGACAGTGTGCTGACCTTTAATAAAAATCACAGTTCTGTGACATGTTCTAGAATATGTCACTGAACTAACCAACATAGAACTCTGCTAAATGAATCAGTTTGGTGACATGTCCTAAATTAGATCTGTGAGATGTCACAAGGCGTCAATTTCCCCCTTCGATGACGAAGCCATGTAATAGTGACAGGTTCTTTTCATAAATACCTTATAAAGTGGTGAGTCTGGTGGCAGTTCGTATAAATTCGAGTGGAGTAATTGGAAAACAATTTTAAATTTTGATAGAAATTAAAAAAAAAAAAAAAAATTAGGTTGACTTTAGTTGAACCAGTTCTCGTACGTGTTCATATAAGGTTGTTTTATTTAAATTTTTGAAAATATTGTATATGACACTCTTTAGATATTTTATATAAGTTTATTTGTTGCTAATTATTGAAAAATATAGTTTGTAATACACCTATTCCCTAATTTACGCGACTTTGATATAATGAGATATGTTAAAATATTGTGTTTATCGAGGTATATGGAAATATCGTGGTTTAAATTTTACGGATTTTTAAGCTTTTGGTTGAAAAAATATGTACGTGTAATTCGAGGCATAAGTGTATTGATTTCTATTGAATTTTCAGCTAAATTATATTATAGTTTCCCTGCAAAGCTGTGGTTTAATTAAAAATAGAAACCATTAAGTAATAAAAAAGTACAAATATTAATTGTGTTTTCACCTTAACTGTAACGGTTAATTTGTAAAAAATCAAGTTTCAATATATTTTAAACACGGACAATGACACATTACTTTTTGAATGTACGTTAACTTTCAGTGTAAATAATGATCAACGTTGAAAACTTCCCGTTCATATAAAGTATCACTTCTAACGGAAAGTCTACGCGTTACGGTGAACAAAGTTTTGCTGTCATACGCTAGATTATATAGCTAATATTGTAAACATTAACAGTTTATTTATTTATTTATTTATTTATTTATTTACTTATTTATTTATTTATATATATATATATTTATTTATTTATTTTATTTATTAATCATATAATTACAAATTATATGTTAATACCCTAACCGAGCGAAAACAGACCAGAGCCTCTGGTGGGAATTGAACCCACGACCCCCGCACTGATAAGCTAGCACGCAACTAGCCTACCGGGGCGCTCTTTAACAGTTTAATTATTGTATTTACTTTAATTGAGTTAACGTAGATTTAATTTAAATAATTATTTAATTAAATATCAATTATTAGTTAATTATAATTAACGTTGATAGGTATGAGCAAAAATACAGCTATTGTTATTATTTTATGTATATCAATGTATGTTGCACAATACTCTGCAGCGATTTTTTGGACACACTTATTCAATGTATTTTAATTTAATTAAAATTGTTAGGATGTTGATAATATTATGTTGTGTAATTATTATGAACAAAATAACAAACATCGTAGTTATGCATATTTTACGGCAGCTAACTGGAAATTCAATTACCAAAGCACTTTTATATCGATTAATAAAGATTGGATGGCTATTAGTGACAGAACTTCGAAGGCTTTAATTCAATTTGAGCAGAATTCTGCTGAAAATTTTATTTAGCTTTTAACAGTGTTCGCATACCATTCCATAAAATCATTATCTAAGAATTATTTCATTAACTTAATTTCCAAAGCTTTTAATTGAATAGAATTCATTTATTTTTAATTAAATTACAATCAACTTGTATTATTGCATTTTTTTCATAAATGCAATTCTGTTACAAAATAGCTCAAGAAAAAAGTACTTTCATTCAATTTGTAAAAGATCTTTAAATGTTTTTTTCTATAGGTGTTGCCAGGTGAAAGTTTTTATTTTCCATAAAGGTTTGTGTGTAAGATATAAACAATAATATTAGACAAAGAAAGAAACTATAATTTTAACACTGCAAACACTTTTTTTTTTATTTAATTACAAAATGATTACGGAAAATCAAGAAATATAATTCAAATACAGGTTGGTTGAAAAGTTTCTGCGCTCGAAATGAAATAATACTGTTTTTGTTACGAAATATATTTTTTTATTCAATATAATCTCCAAGAAGCTCAATACACTTGTTCCAATGATCTTCCAATAATTTTATCCCATCCTTATAATGGTTTTCCGGAAGCTCTGCAAAATAACCGAAAAATGCTTTCCACAAAGGAATTGTTTGAGATTTCTAAAGAGATAGTAGTCACTGGGAGCCAAATCTGGTTAATACGGTGGATGTTCAAGCAATTCGTACTTTAATTCTTTGAATTTAGCCATCGGCAAAACACTTTTGTGAGCAGGTGCATTGTATTGATGAAAAATGATTTTTTTCTTCTTTAAACCAGGTCTTTTCTCACGAATTTTTTCATCCAGCTGATGCAAAAGGCTGCAATAATATTCAGGGTTGACTGTTTTACCCTTCTGAAGATGACCAATCAACAAAATTCCTTTTGCATCCCAAAAAACTGATGCCATAACCTTCTTTGTTGATCGTTGTGACTTCACCTGCTTTGGAGTTGAACAACCAGCTTCAGTCCACTGTAAACGTTCTTGTTTCAAGTTAGGATCATGGTGGTAGATTCAAGTCCCATCCATAGTTATAAAACGACGCAAGAAGTCGGTTTTTGTTGAATTGTTAATGTGTGCGGCACTAACTTTCCAAACAGTTTTTTCATACGTAATTCTTCATGTAAAATATGGAGTACTCGTTCGTCTGAGATGCCTATGGCATTAGCAATTTCACGCTTAGTCAAACTTGGATCTTCACTAACCATATTATGTACCTGCTCAATGATTTCTGCTGTGGTTGCAGCCCAAAATTCAACGGTGCGTTTTAATGGTGAGGACTCCTTATACACTTCTAACAATTGTTCATAAATTTCCTTTGCTTTTAAACCCTTCAAAACAAAGAATCTAATGACTGCACGATATTAAATTTTTTCCATATTAAAACAAAGAAAGAATTGACAGAATGACTTGCAACTTTGCATGTGTTCTCAGGACAGTTATACCAACTTGAGAAAAAAAAAGTTTGGAGCTAGCAGTGCCATCTCTTGGTGAGCGCAGGAACTTTTCAACCAACCTGTATAAGGATTAAAACACTAATTCCGGGTTTAAGGTTAATTTTCTTCCTAATCTAAGGTCTCTCTATCATAGTCCCAACATCCAGTTTGTGACTTATGACCGAAAACATTTAAGGAATAATTTTTACTTTTACTGATTTTTATTTTATATTTTTTATACTCTTTAAAAACAAAATCACAATTCTTTTAGTTTTCTTCGATCTTCTTGATTTGTGTGTTATTTTAAATTGAGCTTAAGATCTTTTATTTATTAAAATTAATTATAAATATTTATTTATCCCAATATTTCGTCACTACATTGGGTGACTTCTTTTTTATAATTAATAAATTAAAATTATAAATTGAAAACTTATATATAACAACTTTTTTTTAAAAAAGATGGTAAATCAAAAATAATTTTTTGTCAATATTAAAAAATAAAAATATCACAGAAAACAAAAAATAACAATTTTTGAAAAGTTTTAATATTACATGAACAAATATTTTTTGTTATTTAACATAATAATATTTATCCTAGTTTTTATTAACTGTCTATAATTTTGTGCAATATTTGCTATGTCTGTTTTATAATTAATTCATTGTGTAGATGGTACTTTCATAATTTGTAACATTTCCAACATATATCTGCGTCTGTAATTATGTAATTATGCTCTGTGTTTAAAATTGACGTTCAATCAAAATCAGGATAATGATTAGAACTCGTGCAAGGTAATGATAATGCTATTTTTTGTGTAGAAGTAGTGTTGTAGTAAAGTATATGTATAAATCGTTTTACTTTGTTATAACGAATTCCGGGGTACCAGAACCCGTTAACCTTAAATGATAAGATACAATCTGACTAACTAGAACTAGTTTCAGAAGTGTTTCTAGGAATATCTGGTTACTTTTGGAATAATTTCCAACAAAAATTATCGGTGTTAAAACCGACAGAATAGGTAGATGATAAACAAAACATTTTAAAATGCATATTTTGTTTCAATAAATCAAACACGTGGCAAAGTATTTTTCTAAAAAGCACTATGACGTTATTTTGGCTTCAGCACTAAAACAACATATTAAAATTGTTTTCAATTGAAAATAAACAAAATTTTTAAGAACTGAAAAAAGTTAATTTGTCAAAAAATTTTGAAAGAGTAGAAACGCTTAAGCAGAACCCAAAAAAGAAATCGTTACTAAGTAACGACCAGACAGGAATATGCGTATTCAAAATTTTTATATACTACGAGGATTTCTAAACTTTTTTTTAATAGAAAACCTCTTTAACTTTAAAGCTCAAACCAGAAAATTTAAATGGCATCGACAATTCTGTCAAACTTTGTAAATTTCACAAAAACAATACAATATTTTTAAGAATTATTTATTGAATAGTGTTTTAAGACAGCTCTGGTTTATTTAGAAAATTTTCTACAATAATTTCTCTGCTGAAAAACACTGTATTCATTGCATTTTTCTGTTTTAGGTTTAAGGGTTTAGTTGAGCACTCTTTTACTTTTATTTTGCATTTAAAGATTAATCGATTAATCACCCATTTTTTCCGATTAATCGACCCGAATAACTGATTAATCAATTTCCGTAATTTTTCGACTAATGCCCTAACCGGTTAATCGGCAGGATCGAATAATTCGAAACTATTTTTATTGAAATTTTTAAGAAACCTCAAATCGTACCCACCTACAGAAATTAATATGCTATTTTTTTCTTTTTTTTAATTGTAGAATTTTGACTTTTGTAATAACTTAAAGCAGTATATGAAATTGATTTAAAATTATAGTCGACTCGCAAAAAAAAAAATTATTCTACTCAAAAAATAAAAAAATCCTTATTTTCCATGACGCACGCTACAACGCATGAACCTAACATTTCATATCTAATTTCAATCTTTCCAAAATAGTAAGCATTTTTACTAAAATTAAAGAGAATTGAATCAATAAAAATATGGCCTTCGATCGGACCATCTATGTTAACTTTAAGGTAAAAATATGAACACATAAAAAATTTTAATTTTTGTATAACATTAAGAGATCTGCGGTAGGGTAGGATTTGGTAATAATTTGTATATTAATGATTATCCAAATAGTCTAACGTTCCATTCAAAAAAAAAAAAAAAAAAATTAAGTTGGATAGATTTTAAAAATTTTTGGTTGGTGGACTGTTTCTGGGTCTTGCCCATATGACCTTTTGAATCTCAATATAAATGCTACATTTTTTAAACAGTTCATTTAGAAAAAATTTTAAAATAATTGAAAAAACGAAAAAGTACCAATTTTGATACCATTTTTTAGGGAACACATAAAAAAACCCAATAAACCTTAGATTTGTATTCTCTATCACATATATCCGAGTTTCATCCAAAGCAGCTTGTTAGCGTTGGGGGGATTTCTGTGGGAATAAAAATCTTACGCTCGTTTATTTCAACATAATTTAATTGTTATTAATACATACAATTCCTAAAGTTGATACTTTATTAATAACGAGATGCATAATAAATTACATTGTACTTATGGATATGTATTTGAAAATAACAATTGGAGTTTCTTGTAATAAGTATACACGTGCCAGTAAGAGGATTTTAAATTATGTTTGTCGACTCGTGAATGATGATTTCAAAGAAACAAAACCCAGCAAAAATGAAGCTGCCAAGGAAGCAATAAAAGCATCACTACTATGGCAAAGGCATCACTTCTTTCCTATTGTTTTCATCGACTAATTTAACATTAGCGTGTCGTAGGATGGAAGTATTCAAATGAAGCTACTAGCATTACTCATACTTTACTCTAAATAAGCAATGATAATACTATGATAAGATATTCTGATGCATGTGTGGAAAATGTTCATATACTTTGTAGTATTTAAGCTTTGATGAAAATTTATTTCACAAGAATGCAGAAAAATTAGTTTAAAGAAGCGAAATGTATGCACTGATATACAAATACTCTTTATTAAAACAAATAAATAATTTTACATTAGTGAAAACATTTTTTGAAACATTTTTCAAATATTTTAATGAATTTTTAGACAAATTGTAAAATATTTTTGGATAATTTAAAAACTGGTTGTACAATTTTGAAACATTTTAGACAATTTAAAAATATTTTTGAACAATTTTAAATAATTTCTGCACAATTTTAAAACTTTTTTGGACAATTTGGAATAATTTTTACACAATTTTAAAATTATTTTGATAAATTCTGAATTAAAATTGGAAATGGTGTAGTGTTAAATAATAAACATAATGCAAAAATGCACAGATTGCGTCGTCATAAATATTTAAGGCTGAAAAAATGAAAATGACTGGCCAGCTAGTTTTCAAAACTTTTATAAAAATTGCAAAACTGCATAAATTCTTACCCCTAATGAAATTTTAAACTAAAATATAAAAAATTATTTAATGAAAAAATTAAAAAATTTCATCAAAACAATTTTTTCAAATCGAATAAATGCTTTAGATTCAAAAAATATTACGATATACTATAACTTATGCTTTAGAAGTAATGAAGAGTGATATTTTAAGATATGCCCGATGCATATCTTAAAATATATATCCAGATCACTGCATTTGAAATATGAGCACATGAATTCTTTGGAAGGGCCTTAGAATAACACCAAAAAATCATAAAAGAATGTCAACTGAAGTTTAGGAAGCAATGAAAGAAGTTATAGTCACAGAATGACCACCATGTTTTTTTGCTGGGAAAGAAATTTGAAAACAAAAAAGTAAATATCATAGACATTATGGTTGTTTACAAGGGGGTCTGCTAAATGTTGTATGTGTTAAATCGTACTATTGTTAAAATTTAATTAAAAAAAAAAAAAACAATAATAGATGATACAACATTTGTACCTGTATTTAGGCTCTGTGTGAGGTGGCTTGATAAATTTTAAACTATTAAATACAAATTGATAAAAGGTTTTGAAATTTCTTTGAAAAAATATTTGAAAAAATTTTAAAATTTCATAAAAATTTGGAATTCTGAATTTAGTTTAGATTTTATTTAGCCAGTTCGCACCCACGCTTAAATGTACAATATTAACTACAATAATAAAAATTTTACTAATATAAATTTTAACACTACTTTTTTAACGACAATGAAACAACTCAATATATAGCACAGCTTGTGAACTTTTTTATTACAATAGGCAACGTTTTTTTATTTATGTACAATGTCCCAGCAAAAACATGAAATCAACTACTTACCAGGCTTTTTACTCGCTTAATTACTTTTGTTCACGATGTCCCAAAAGTAATGAGTGGTCATTATCTTCTTGCTTACAAAAAACACAAAGTAATGGGTGGTCATTACCCTCTCGCTTACGAACAGCCAAAAAATAATGAGTACCCATTACTTTTTGGACATCGCGAACAAAAGTAATTAAGCGAGTAAATAGCCTGGTAAGTAGTGGATACCATGTTTTTGCTGGGGTACACATATGAGACATTCCAGGCCAACTAACAAACTTAGAAAAATGTATGTATCATCAATGCCAAATTTACAGTAAGTACAAATAAAATAAAATAAATAATTTATATTATTTTTAATTTTTTTTAGTTTGAAAATATTAAAAAAAATAAAAAATGTTCTACAAAAATATGTTAAACCCCATACACACTGATCCCCAAATTATATATATTTTCGTTTTTTTTTTTAAAGTTTTCAACTTTCAAATTCCATACAAATTTTAAATCGAAAACTTGAAAATGACGAAATTACATATTTTAGGGCTCAGTATGTATCAGTAGTAATCAAAAATTAATGTTTTGCATCAAAAGCCAATAATTGACTTCAATCGAAAGTGTTTTTATAGGCTATCGTCTTACGATAAAGAAAATTGTTTGGGAAAATTTTAGATCAAGTTCCAAGTTTTTTATTTCTGACCTGTATCTTTTTAGTGTTTTCATTTAAATCTTATAAATCAATATATTTTTTTATTATTTTAATATAAATTTAAAAATCGAACAAATTTATAGTTGTATTATATTACGCTGTACATTGATTAGTACATTAAGAGCACAAGAGAGCTATATCATATCTATGTTATCTTTACTCATTAAATTTTAGAGAATGAGACCAAAAAATTTGAGAACAAAAAAACAGGTTGTGAAAATAAAATAAATTTTATCTTACCACAAATTCACTTGCTGTAACATTTTAAGGAAATTTAATTTTGTATGTATAAGTTATAATAATTAGAAATACAATTTATTTCAATCTCTACTTTTTTAAAATTAGTTAATTTTTTTTTTGCTTATTTTAGCAAATCGGTTTTCAGAAATTCGTAAAATGATATCTAAAATTAGCAATAAAAAATTTGTTAATATTCAGTAAAAATTTTGTAATTTGTATAATGTAAATAGCAAAAAAATTTACTTAATAATAATTTTTTTTTTTACTAAAAATCAGTACAAAAATAGTAAAGTGGGATTGAAAACAGTTTACAAATTTTTCTACAAACTTTTTTTTCTGAGTGCATATAAAATTTGAATTTAAACTTTTTTTATCACATTGACTGAGATCTAATGAATACATTTAATATTGAACTTAAAAATTGATGCGACGATTTTTGGACATAAAATTGTTAACAATTTTGTTTGGGAGCAAATTTTTCTGCTTTCTGCCCAAATTTCAGCAAATTTCCCTGAAATCTGGTAAAAATCAATTGGTCTTGCAAAGAAATTCAATTGGAAATAAAAAATATAAGATATTTTGTATATACTCGTATGTATACTAATCATAGTAAAAAATTGTATTTTGGAAATAGTTTCGGATGGGGGCCCCCCAGGGCGCGCCACTGCCTACAGTTATATTACGATTCAAAACTATGAAAAAGTTGTTTAAATTTAAAAATATTTCTTTAAGAAATCTTTTTCCCAAACAAAAAATTTGAATTTAAGGACTTTTTCAAGAAAACTTCTTTGTTTCTATAAAATAGAAAAGTACTTTAAAAAATTTTAAATTCTTAAGACTTTTTTAATAAAAAAAAACTTGAATTCTATGGAATTTTTCTAATAGAAAAATTCTTAGGTTCTAAGAACATTTTTAAGATTTTTCTAGATAGTGCGTAGAATTTTAGAACTATTCTTTTAGAAAAAGTCCTTAGAATCTAAAAATATTTTTACCAAAAAAAAGTCCTTGAAATCTTAGTATTTTTCATAATGAAGAAGAATTTTTTATTCAAATAAATGCCTTAGAATCGAAGTTTCTTTTTTTAATATATGAAACCGTTTGCAGTATGTGACAATTTTACTTTAAGGAAAAGTGCATAGAATGTAAAAATTTTTTTATCAGAAACATTTATAAAAATCTAGTATTTTGTATAATATTCCGATTATTTTTTTTTACAAGAAAGTCGTTATTTTACAAGAAATGAATTAATAAACAAATTTATTATTGTTTTTTTTTATTGAAAACAATTAAAAAATATAAAATCTTGATGGTTAGAACCACACTCAAAAAAAAAATAATTAACTACAATTTAGAAAAATTAACTTATTAAGAAGAAAAATTGAAATGAAAACGGCGCCAGACACTTTTACCAATATTTAATAAAATTTTTCTTGAAATAAGGAAACAAATTTTACTTTAAATTTGGTCAAAATTTTACTACTAAAAAGTAAATTTTTATTAGAAAACAGTAAAATTTCCTCCTAATTAGTTCATACATTATCTACAAATTTTACTGTTAGTTAGGAAATGTTTGCTTGGTTTTAAGAAAAATTTTATTTTATTTAAGTTCATTAGATAATTTTTTTTACTTAAAACTAGGACTTAACTCCCTAAAAATAAGAAAATATTTTCTAACATTAAGTTAAATAGCACTTCTTTTAAGTGAAAATCATCCTTATCCTGCTTTCTATGGTAAAGGTAATATATTTTACCATATATATTTTAAAGTACTTTACAGTCATTGAGTAGGTATTTTCCCACTTTCGGGAGACTTCCGCTTTGTGAGGACACTGCTCTTAACAAGCTTTTTGTCTTAAAACTAAATTGAAATTCATGTATTTAAAATATAAATTAAATTTTATTAGCAAAAAGGTAAACAAATTAAAAAAATGTACTGCAGGATATCCTGAAACGTAATAAATTGTGACAAAGTCAGATCATTTTCGTAGTTAATTAACGGTTCTGCTTGAGAGAACTACAACATGGGACGCCCTACGTAACACACCGCATCTATGGCTCAGAAATACTGGGGGTCCTTGGTCTTCTTAAATTAACTAATTTAAGGAAATTGTTGCAAAAACACAAAATATCACAGTTACATTTCTTGTTATTATTGGAAAATTCATAAGTTTATTTTATGTGATTTTTAGCTTAAACTTTATTTGACATTTTTATTATTAAGTGAAAAAAATAGTTCGATAAATATAAAGTTTAATAAGCGCAACGTCAATTATAGGAAAGCCATTATGCCGTAATGTATAAAATGTGCTTGCGATATTTTGTTTTGTAGTCAACAAACAAATTTATTACATAAAAACGCAAATTAGAAATTTTTTACAAAATTTTAAAATATATTTTAATATTTAAGACTGTTAAGATTAGAGATGGGGACGTGAGAAATTTTTGACTCACGCTCATGCACGATCATGAACCAAAAATTTCAATCATGCACGATAGTTTTTTTAAATGGTTACTTTCATTTCTTTTATTTAATAAAAGTTTTTCTTGAAAATTAGGAAAACTAACTGCTATGTTTTTAATTGTTTTTTTGGAATATTTAAAATAATTTAAACGTTTTCCAACAAAAAAAAAAAAAAAATCCTACACCAAATTTTATTATTTTTTAAAAATTAGAAAACTTTTACTTGAAAAAAAAAGAATATTTTATTAAAATTTTTGTAAAATTTATCTGAACTAAGATGCATGAAAATTTTCCTTAGAAATAGTTCATCAGTTTCTAAAATCAAGTAAATTTTTATTATTACATAGGAAAAAATTTATTACGTTTTGTTTTTAACTGTCTGAACTAATTTTTACAAAACAATTCTTCAAAACTAAATTTAAGATACATTTTTTAAACTAATTGGGAGTAACTTATGTTCTAATTTTATTTTCGAACTAAAATTAATTTTATTACATAGGAGTATGCAAATTTCTTAAAACTAAAATGTTTTCCTTAAAATTGATAAATTTTTATTTAATTGACTTGTGTTTTTCCTAAAATCAAGAAATATTACTTAGGAAAAATATGAACTATTTCTGAGTATATAAACTATTTCGTTTTTCCTCAAACTTAGGAATTTTTATTCTTTTTAAGAAAAATTTTTTTTTACTTAAATTGAGAACAATTTATAAACTATTTTGAAGGAAATTTTTTATTACATTTTAGTTCATGTCTTTTTTTTTTGAGTGCTTAAACCAATAATCCGAATGCAGAAAGCATAATTAAGTAACAGTGATCATGTTACAACCATGTTTTTTTTCTGCGTGCTGGGGTTCTGATAGAAAAACATCTGATTTTATTTTTTCTTAAATAAAAAATTTAAAATTTATTTTGGCGATTTTTAGAAAAATGTACTCAGTCAACACATTTCTGAGCGCCTAGGAATTATAAACTCAAAAAGACTTTAATATAGGGTGTTTTTTAAGGTGTAGAACTTGAAATTAAAATAAAGCACAGACGTATGAAATAAAAGTAAAACAACTTTTCTCCAATTGAAAGAATAATTAATGACAACTAATTATTAAACTCATTCAATATGGTGACGGTCATTTTGTTACGCGCTCTCATGTAGCTTCGAATTTTACTGAGGTTACGATTAATCCTTTACCTCAAACAATTGCCATTTTGTGCGCCAACCCCAATCTATATTTCGATAAGTTATAGAATACCAACCAACTCAAAAGAATCATTTAATTTTGTTAGTTTCTTTCATAACCATGAATTCATATTAAATGACAAAAGTTTTAATTATTTATATTTCTGCCATATTAAGTGGCCTTCTCAAATTTAAAAATAGTATATTGTATCTATTTAATCCTTGACTCAATACTTTAAATACCCTTATGTCAAATTAATGTTATAGTCAGAATGATTAATGTTTGAATATGTATGTTATTATACATATGTGCATACAAATGTATATTTTATCATCATCATTATCATCATCAACACCATTATAATCATCAGCATACATAATCTGTTTACATTACAATGGCTGCCATTAAAAATATAAAACCGCATACAGAAATATTTATGTATGAACTTTACAATATTTTCACTCTTAATTGACCCTTTAAAGAAGGCTAAAGTTGACGTAAACTTTTTATATTGCAAAAGCGGTAAAAAACCTTAAAAACTATAAATAACTTAATGTATTAAGTATGAATGTATGTGAATGAATTATAAAAGTTTCGAAATATATAGAAGCCGTGAACGAAATAACATTTGTTACTGCTTTTGTTTTTTTTTTTTAATTGTTTCTTTGCAACAATGCAGTAATTGCAGTCAAACACGTGTTCCGGTATACCGCACCTATGCCGTACCGATGTAAATAATTTTGGGCGAAGCTTTTATAACAATAACCTCTATCTATTTTAGTAGTAGTACCGGTCCGCTTAAACAGAAACCGCTTGTCGAGAAAAAGCTTTTTTGTATTGTTTTCTTACCATTTTTTTTTGTTGTATTTTAAAACGTCAGCAATGTGTAAAAACATATTGTTCTAGTACACTTTACTAAGGTCAACATCTTTTAACAACCATGACCTAATTTTTGTTTTTTTTTTTAAATGCACTACTGCACTACTGCTCTATTGAAATGAATTGAATAGCATAGAATACCAACAATTGTCGGTTTATCTAAAGATACATACTGATGTCTTTTTTTTTAATGAATACAATTGAATACGTCATCAAATTTTTGAAGTACTCGTACATACAAGCGGGTCTAATAAATTTTACTGTTCAAACATTATTTGTTAATGAATTGAATGTTGCCTAGTTTATGTCGGTATAATAGACTGTAATATTTACATATATCGTAGTTTATGTCCTTGTCGTTAGAGAAAGTACTAGAACTTACCGCTTAACGATGTATGGGTACATACTTTGATTGCATACAGTAATAATAAAATGACATTGATAAGTCAAAAATTTTGATAAACATCATCTGTTCCATTAAATCATATTTGCTGTATGTATTTATAAAATAAAATTGATTACAACAAGGTTAGTAGTTTGATGAAACGATGACATCGATATAACGACAAGACGTATGAGTGATATTAATTATGAATCTAAATAATCCTCATACGTACTGTAGTCCATTTCGCTAACACTTTAATGGCAGGCTGCGGTAATAAACTATGAAAATTTTATTATGATAACATTAAAAATAGAAATATTAAAAAAAATGTTCCTCTTAATGCTGCTGTTGAATTATGTTGGTTGATAGGGACACACCGTGGCACAGTATGCCTCAAAACACAATTATTTTAAAGCTTTAAATCTCTTCCATAATCAGTAGCATTTCTTTTTTAAATCGATAAATTTACAACCTCTAAAAGAAATTTTATACCCAAGATGGTAAACTTTGAAGCCCTGCAAATCACCCTAGATTGAAAAAAGTGTCTGTATATATTATGTTCTCAATGCCCACTCCTCCCCTATTGTCTCACATATCAATCAGTTTTGTTGTTTAGGAGCAAAACTACAATATGTCATTTTAAATCATATGCTAACTATATATATTATATTTATTTCAGAAAATATGGGAAAAGAACTAGAAATAATCATACACTCAAAAAGAAAAAAAAAAAACAGTTAATAAAGTTAGCAAAAAATGTTGCTACATCTGTAAAATTTTAGTCAAGAGGGTGCTTGCAGAAAAATTGCTAAAGTCAACAAAATTATGTTGCTAAAAATCGGTGAGCTGATTTTAGAAAATTCTGCAAAAGTTGTGCTAAAACCAATAAAAATTTGAATATTAGTAGACTGACAAAAACTTAAAAAAATTTTAGAAAAATATTATTTTGGTTAATTTTTCTGTTGAAAATTTAGATCTAAATTGTGTGATTCTAAGAATAAAATTAGTATAAAAATATCCAGACTTTTGCATTGTTAATATGATTTAATTAAAAATCTAAAAATACACTCAGAAAAAAAAGTTAGTGGAAATATTTGTAAGCGGTTTTCAATCCCAATTTACAATTTTTGTACTGACTTTTAGTAAAAAAAAAATAATTCTTTATTAAAATTTTTTTGCTGTTTACATTTTACAAAGTACAGAATATTTTTACCAATTTTTTTTGCTAACTTCAGAAATCATTTTCCAAATTTTTGAATACCGATTTGCTAAAATTACCAAAAAATTTACTAATTTTAAAAAAAGGATAGTGAAGGAAATGTTATTTCTAATAATTAAAACTAATACATATAAACTTGAATTGCCTCAAAATGTTACATAGTTTGAAAAAAGGTATCGGAAGTGAAGATACTTTTCACAACCGACTCATGTCCAAAAATAGGACATCCACTTAAAATAGCACTAAAATCTTTTTTTTTTCTAAAAATCAGTCCAATTAAAATTTAAGCTTAAAATTCAAAAAATTTACTAAAAATATTTTTCAAAACAAAAATTAGCTATTTAAAACAAATTGATAAATTTGTTTATGTTTTAACTATTTTTAAGACTTTGATTTTTTTTTTAATTTTTTCTAATATATTTTTTGAAAAAAAAATGAATAATAAATCAAATTCGTAAGACAATTTCAAAAGAAATTAGCAGCTTTAAAGTGTCACAAGTGTATCTAAAAATAATTGAGTTAATTTGTGCCAACCATAGTCGTACTATAATATAGTTATCATTATTATAATAATAAAATAACCACAATTTTACCATAATATTATGCCTACAGTCATATTATGATGCGAAACTAAGAAAAAGTCATTTGTAAACTCTTTTCAATCCCATTTTACTATTTTTGTACTGATTTTTAGTAAAAAAATTATGATTTAGCAAATCTTTTTGCTATTTACATTTAACAAATTACAGAATTTTTACAGAATATTAACAAATTTTTATTGCTAATTTCAGAAATCATTTTGCAAATTTTTGAAAACCGATTTAATTAGCAAAAAAATTTCCTATTTAAAAAAAGTGAATATTGAAGGAAATGTTATTTCTAATTAAAACTTACATCTACAAACTTAAATTGCCTTAAAATGTTACATATCGATGACTTAATATAAAAAGGCCCTAACTCGATTTTTTGTTACTTGACAGAAGAAGGAAAAAATTTAATATAAAACGTAAAATTTTAGATACAAAAAAACTTTTAATGCAATTTTTAATAAAAACAGGCAACACATTTATGGAAATTGCATTAAAACTTTTTTTATCTCAAATTTTACGGATTTTTTTATTAAGTTTTTTCCTTCTCCTATCAAGTAACAAAAAATCGAGTTAGGGCCTTTTTATATTAAGCCATCGATATATTTAAAAAAGGGATCGGAAGTGAATATACCGACTCATGTCTGAAAAGAGGACATCCACTTGAAATAGCAATAAAAAGTTTTTTATCTCTAAAAATCAGCCTAAAAAACAATTAAAATTTGACCTTCAAAAAAATTTACTAAAATATTTTTCAAAATAGAAATTAGCAAATTAAAACAAAATGATAAATTCATTTAGGTTTTAACAATTTTTAAGATTTTTAAGCCTTTGATTTTTTTTTTAATTTTGTCTAAAATATTTTTTCCAAAATATAAATAAAAAAATAAAATTTTGATGCTCGATAAAAAAAAAAAATTTAAAGTTTGTACTAATATTAAAAATATTTAGTAATTTTTTTTTGGCTGATTTTAGCAAACAGATTTTAAATTTCACTTTACAAAAAGTTTACTAAAATTTAGTAGCGGCTGCTAATTTTTGTACTACACGTCAGCAGACATGTGTTGCTAAGATTAGCAAAAACTACTACTGGGCTCAAATTAGCAAAATTTCCCGTAATAACAGTAAAATTTTCAGTTGCCATTACCGACTTTTTTTGGTGAGTGTACAGACTGCTTCTAATAAAAAATTATTTTATTAATCTGCTAAGTGATGCTTTCAAAAGAAATAATTCTAAAAACTTTAAATACTGAATGTTTTTGACAATGAATTTATTAGTGTAAATTATAATGTTATATGTATAAGGCATTTTCGAAATTAAAACTCCCCAGATGAAAATTATCATATATTATCATTTTTACTGAACTGACTGAACTGATACAATTTTCTTTTTTATTGAAACACAAGACAGAATTATGACTGTAAATGTCAGTCATATTTTTATCATATTTTTTCATAGCCAAAATTTTTGCAACCACAGCATGGGTCCAGGCAATCATGTTATAAAATAGAAAGTGGCAATCATGAAATAATAAAATATTTACTATAATAATGATGGTTAGAACCTATTTATAAACCAATACCATGATTGTGACAACCATACCTGAATGCAGCAGGCATAATAAAGTAGCATCATGTTGCAACCATGTTCTTCTCTGCGTGTTGTCGCAAAATTCCATAAAGTGTTACTATTTATAAATATTTTGTTTATATATGCACATTTAGACTTTATTTTTATTATATTATTTATTATATTTTATTGTGTCTATAATTTAAATCATAAACAACCACTTATACAATATTTTATTCTTCTGTATTCACATTTTCCAGATAAACACATTATTTGCGTTATTTTATTTTATGTACACTTACCAAAAAAAAAACTTTGTAATGTGTAGTAAAATAAAATTAGTAGCCGCTACTAAATTTTAGTAAACTCAATGAATTGTAAAATATAGCAAAAGTTTAATTTATAACAAAAAAAAAAAAAATTATTAAAATGCACAAATTAACTGAATTATTTTTAGATACACAAAGCTGCTAATTTCTTATTTATTTTTTTATATATATTTCTTTATAGAACATTTTTTTTTAATATTTAAGAGAAAATTAAAAAAAAAATGTAAAGGCTTAAGGTCAAATTTTAATTGTTTTAAGGGCTAATTTTTATAACTAAAAAAGAGTTTAGTGCTATTATAAGTGGATGCCTTAATTTTGGACATGATACGGTTGTGAAAAGTATCTTCACAACCGATACCTTTTTTCAACCTATGTAATATTTGAAGGCAATTTAAGTTTGTATGTATTAGTTTTAATAGTTTTAATTACACAGTTCAACACAGGAGTATTACGGGGTTCTGATAAACAAAGCCAAAAATGCCGTTATGAGGGGGAGTTAGAGGGTTAATATGTTCTATAAAAATATTTGCCATACCATTATCTACAAAGTTGCAAAACATAACCTTCACCTCAGATGAAAAGAAAACATAGTTTTATATACCGATATGCTGCAAGAACAGGCCATAGCTGGGAAACTTTGACCGCCCCTAAAATACAATTCCGATGTAAACTATCAAAATGCCGAAACACGTATATTTTTTTTGGTCTTTTTAACAAGAATCAATCGTCGAAACCCCGTAATTTTGAAAAAAGTTTGAAATTGTTTTACAGTGTTATTAGAAATAACATTTCCCCCAATACACAGTTTTAATTTTAGAAAATCGCTTTTTAAAAATTTGTAAAATGATTTTTTAAGTTAGCAACGAAAATTTGTAAATATTCTGTAAATAGAAAAAAAATTCACTGAATATAATTGTTTTACTAAAAGTCAGTACAAAAATAGCAAAGTGGGATTGAAAACCGTTTATAAATTTTTCTACTAATTTTTTTTCTGAGTGTATGTATAAAAGATAGATACAACATTTTTCTGTGCTTGGATTTTTTTTTGAAGACTTGAATTTTTAAGTGTTATTTTTTGTCCATTTTTTAGTACATTTTGACAAACTGTTACATTTGCCTCTTGTCAATCTGATTGTTGTCCTCACTGCAAATATTACTAAAGTTTTTGCTGAAACAGACAATTTCTGCAAAAGGCCATGCTGATATACAGCCTCTGTTAATAATTTTTTATAGAAGGTGGTCTCAAATGTATCACTCTAACGTAAAATGCTATAACTTTTCCAAATAATGGCAACTGACAGTTTTGTGTTTGAACAGGGCGACTCCAAATAAATTATTTTGAAAATTTAGATCCTTCTTACATTTTGCTTCCTATATAACAAAAGCGGACTATATTATGGCCTGGTCTTCATATAAACACACCTTCCCGGTTTTTTTTTTTACAAATAAACGGTTTTTGCAATGTTGTTCAAAATTTACTTGAGTTAGCTGCTAACTGGCAAATATATTGTTGTTCTTAAACTAAAATTTGAATTTAACTGTAAGTTAAATTTTAAAGGGACAGTAATCGGATCTTAATAGATAAGTAATTGCTAGTGATAAAAATATCATCACTAAGATAATGAATAATAAGAAAAATTTACAAGTGGCCAGATTGCATAAAATACAAAATACTCTTTCACATTGAGCATACATATAATATGCATATTATCTACAATATGCATGTGTGAATTTACAATTTATCACAGTTATTTCAAAAAAAAAATAAATTCTTAACCGTTTTTTTTTCACAAATTTGCTACTTTTTTTGAAATCTAGGTTAAGTTAAGATCAAATTTTATACAGAGAACATCTACTTATTATTACTATAGACTTTTGTTTATTAAAAATAACAAGGCCATTTATCAAATGAATATGTTTTGTATAAACTAGTTTTTTTGTTGCAGTTTAAACAAATGTAAGTGTAACAAACAATATGTTTGCAAAAAAATCTTGCATATGCCTGCAGTACAAAACAAAACCTTCACCGAGTTTGACCCTAAAGTGAATTATAAAAAAGAAAAAATTTATAACTAGTTTCTACACCAAAGATTTTCATTAACCTTGTGTTAAAAATAAAAAGATTTTATAAGGAAAACCCATAATGTTAGTTTCTTTATGTTTTAATAGTGTTTCATTTATTGTCCTACTTAACCTTAATATTTAATTAAATTACAATACAACTGTGTGACAATATAAAGTGTACTTTTAAGCGTTCAGCAAACCTCAAGATATATTGCCTATTTTTAGGAAATACATTATTGGCAAAGGTAAGTAAAATCAAATTAAAAATGTTTTCTTTTTGTTGGTTATTAAAAGTTTTTAATGTCTCTCTAGCTAAAAATAGATTGCTATTTTAGGGATGATAAGTGGATGTAGAATAAGTAATTTATAAATAAAAAAAAAATCCCATTAAAAATTATGTATTTATGATATTAGAAAATTTTGAAATGCGTTGTAATGTTCTTACTGAAATCTTATTTAATAGATTATTATTGGCAGCATATAATAGATTGCGATTAAAAAAAAAAAATTGTACATAAAATAAATTTTAAACTTTGGTTTAGATTTTTTGACACCATATTGAATATAATTGATCACTAAATTGACGTGCCGAAAATTAAAATTTTTTATTTCAGTTTTAAGCTCAAAAATAGTAAACATTTGTAGTTCTGTGAAATTTTCCCATTTCTCAACAGTGACAAATAAAGAAAATAAAAAATTTGCTTTATCAAACTTTCGCCCTGCGGTAAAACACTGTCGACAGTGCGTATATATAGTTAGGGCTTTATAAATTCTATACTTCTATATGTAATACTATTTTTATTGATCAAAATAACTATTGAGAAATATTGAAAAAATCTTCAGTAAATATTCTTAGTAATAAATTTTAACAAGATACAAAAAAAAAATCTCAATATCTAAAAATAAAAAAAAAAAATTGATTTTATTTCACACTAAAAAATAAGTTCACTTGGTGCTTGAGTGTATTTCATAAAATTGTTTAAATTTAGCTATAATCTTTTGCAAGAATATACAAATATAAACATGATTCATAAATATGTATATATAACTCTCTATCTCACACATGATAAGGCTTAGAATGTAACGTTAAATATTTGTAATGAAAATGTGTAATATATGAAAAGTTATGTCGCGTGTGTTTAGAAATGACACAAGTATTAAACTGTTAAATATTTGTACAATGAAGGAACATTTATAAAAGAAAATCACATCACTTTAAAAATATTCTGCCGTATTTATAATTTACATTAGCAAATCGTCTTCAAAAATTAATAAGTGGTAAATAAAAAGTATGTTTTTTAATAAAAGGAATTTTTGTTTAGTAAAAGGTAATTTTTAAATTAGTACAGGGGTCGTAGGTTCGATTCCCACCAAAGGCTCTGAAGCCGATAGCTTTTGATGTTAGTGTTCGGTTAGGGTATTAGGATATAATTTGTATTTATATGATTAATATAAATAAAAAAAATTAAATAAATACAAGATGCTTTTTTAATTAAAGGTACTTTTTAATAATAAATGGTTATTTTTAAATAAAAAGTAACTTTTTTAATAAAAGGTACTTTTTAAATAAAATGCGATTTTTTAATAAAAGGTACTTTTTAAATAACAGATACTTTTTTGATAAAAGGTGCTTTTTTAATAAAAGGTACTCTTTTCAAATGGAAAATGTACTTTTTTAATAACAGGTACTTTTTTAAATAAAAAGCGCTTTGTAAAAAAGGTACTTCTTTTATTAATAAAAGATGCTTTTTTAATATAGGGTACTTTTTTAATAAAAGGTGCCATTTAATAAAAAGTACTTTTTAATAAAAGGTGATTTTTAATAAAAGGTACTTTTTTAATAAAAGGTACTTTTTCAATAAAATGTACTTTTTAAATAAAAGGTACTTTTTTAATAAAAGGTACTTTTTTAATAAAAGGTACTTTTTAATAAAAGGTACTTCTTTAATAAAGGTACTTTGTTAATAAAAGGTACTTTTTTAATAAAAGGTACTTTTTAATAAAAGGTACTTTTTTAATAAAAGGTACTTTTTTAATAAAGGTACTTTTTAATAAAAGGTACTTCTTAATAAAAGGTACTTTTTTTTAATAATATGTTTTTTTTAATAAAAGGTACTTTTTTAAGAAAAGGTACTTTTGTAAGAAAAGGTAGTTTTTTTTAATAAAAGGTACTTTTTTAATAAAAGGTACTTTTTTAATAAAAGTTACTTTTTTAATAAAAGGTACTTTTTTAATAAAAGGTGCTTTTTAAATAAAATGCGATTTTTTAATAAAAGGTACTTTTTAAATAACAGATACTTTTTTGATAAAAGGTGCTTTTTTAATAAAAGGTACTCTTTTCAAATGGAAAATGTACTTTTTTAATAACAGGTACTTTTTTAAATAAAAAGCGCTTTGTAAAAAAGGTACTTCTTTTATTAATAAAAGATGCTTTTTTAATATAGGGTACTTTTTTAATAAAAGGTGCCATTTAATAAAAAGTACTTTTTAATAAAAGGTGATTTTTAATAAAAGGTACTTTTTTAATAAAAGGTACTTTTTCAATAAAATGTACTTTTAAATAAAAGGTACTTTTTTAATAAAAGGTACTTTTTTAATAAAAGGTACTTTTTAATAAAAGGTACTTCTTTAATAAAGGTACTTTGTTAATAAAAGGTACTTTTTTAATAAAAGGTACTTTTTAATAAAAGGTACTTTTTTAATAAAAGGTACTTTTTTAATAAAGGTACTTTTTAATAAAAGGTACTTCTTAATAAAAGGTACTTTTTTTTAATAATATGTTTTTTTTAATAAAAGGTACTTTTTTAAGAAAAGGTACTTTTGTAAGAAAAGGTAGTTTTTTTTTAATAAAAGGTACTTTTTTAATAAAAGGTACTTTTTTAATAAAAGTTACTTTTTTAATAAAAGGTACTTTTTTAATAAAAGGTACTTTTTTAATAAAAGGTACTTTTTTAATAAAAGGTACTTTTTTAATAAAAGGTACTTTTTAATAAAAGGTACTTTTTTAACAAAAGGTACTTTTTTTAATAAAAGGTACTTTTTTAGTAAAATGTACTTTTTTAATAAAAGGTACTTTTTTAATATAAGGTACTTTTTTAATAAAAGGTACTTTTTTAATAAAATGTACTTTTTTAATAAAAGGTACTTTTTTAATAAAAGGTACTTTTTTAGTAAAAGGTACTTTTTTAATAAGAGATACTTTTTTAATAAAAGGTACTTTTTTAATAAAAGGTACTTTTTTAATAAAAGGTACTTTTTTAATAAAAGGTACTTTTTTAATAAAAGGTACTTTTTTAATAAAAGGTACTTTTTTAATAAAAGGTACTTTTTTAATAAAAGGTACTTTTTTAATAAAAGGTACTTTTTTAATAAAAGGTACTTTTTATAAAAGGTACTTTTTTAATAAAAGGTACTTTTTATAAAAGGTACTTTTTTAATAAAAGGTACTTTTTAAAAAAAAGGTACTTTTTGAGTAAAAGGCACTTTTTTAAGAAAACGTACTTTTTATAAAAGGTACTTTTTTATAAAATGTGCTTTTTTTAATAATATGTACTTTTTTAATAAAAGGTACTTTTTAATAAAATGTACTTTTTTTTTAGTAATATGTACTTTTTTATTTAAATGTACTTTTTAATAAAAGGTAATTTTTTTAATAATATGACCTTTTTTAGTAATATGTACTTGTTAAACAAAACTGACGTTTTGTTTTAATCAAAATCCAGGAATTAAAAACCTGAAATGTCAGCTTTTAGGTTTATGCTTGTATAGTACAGTAAAACCTCCCACTAGTGTATTACAACTGATGTTCGCTGAATGCTAATTTTGCTGTAGAATGTAAATTTTATCTCTACAAAATTATCTGTTATATAGATTTCACTCTATATAAAATTTTTCTTTCGCAACAATTGATAAAAGGTTACTGTCATCGTCATCATATAATTTGTTTTATGAACAGCAGCACAAATTTGAATACAAAGCAGCTTAACTTATTGTCATTCCGATTATGTAGTACACATGATGCCTTGTTTCGTTATCATTCTGTTTTTTGTTTTATAAGAAATTCTAGTGATAAACTCTTCATTTACCATTAGAAGTAACATGTGGTGTTTTATTTTTGTAAACAGGTTATGTATGTTTTGTTAAATTTTTCGCATTATTGTGTTCATATCCTTCAACTTAACAAACAATAAAAAAAATACAAATGTCAGTGCATTATAGAATACAAATTTATATTTATATATGTTATCTAGAAATATAACTGCACTCTTTCAGTAAACAAAAAAAGTCTTAGCATATCAAAAGGATACAATAGTGTTTACAAGGAGAAAAAAATACTTTTTTTACATTAAATTATTACAGAATCGAAATCTATTCTCACTCAGAGAGCAGATTTATTGTGACAAACTGAATAGTTTGGTTGCAGCAACCGAATTATTCGGTTATCAAAACCAAATGTATTCCTGATCCTGTATTTGGTGGGCCCAACCAATCTATTCGGTTGGCAAGAAATTCAGTTGTAACAATGAATCTGTTTTCTCTGTAAATGTAACATGTCTCTAAGCGGTCTGTACGATTTTTCCTACTGGACAGTTTTTAAATGCTCAAGTTTTATGTTGAGGATCTATTGTTATTTTGTATAGAAGCGGACCAGCAAGTCAACAGAAACAGTGTCATGTCGCTAAGCCGTCATAAATTTGTCTTTGCGACATTTTTCGCTGGGTAGGCTCTAAGTAAAAAAAAGTTTCTTAGGCCTAACTTTTATTTTTAAGTACTTAAGTGATTAATTAGAACCTTTATAATAGATTCGTCTTGATTATCTTTTTTATTTGTATCCTTATAAAAACTAAAATCCTAAATGTTCTCGAAAAAATGTTAAGTGGGATTTTTCAACATAAAAAGCAATGAGCGCCTCGGTAGGCTACTTGGTAGCGTGCAAGCTTATCAGTGCGAGGGTCGTGGGTTCGACTCCCACCAGAAGTTCTGGTCTGTTTTCGCTACAACGAGCCGATGGTCTTTGTTGCTAGTGCTCGGTTAAGGTACAAGGATATATATATATTTATAACAATCATAATAAAATTTAATGGCTCTGAGCTAGTTTAATCTGACCTAGATATTCTTTTGTTGATTTTAAGGCTTACAAATTTTCCTAAGGATACACATAATCTTATTTTTTTAGACATTATGTAGTACACTTACTTAATATAAAAATTAACTAAATATTTACACAACATCAGTATCATCATAATCGTTATTGCCACTAACATCTTGAATGACCATTGAAATCATAGAATCATTTTTTTGTTAATTCCAAATAAAATAGATAATATACTGAAGTGATAAATTGCGGTTTTAACTTCACAATGATGACGATGTTCTAGCAGTTTATAGGTATCACATACAATGTGTGTAAGTTTTTAAGCCTTAAGTTAGATTTGATAAGATTTAACAATAAACATTTACAACTTTATTAGCAAAACTATAAACACACACACATACATACATTTTTTTTAATATTATTTTAGTGTGTATAAATCTGTATTGCATACTCGTACAGTAACAACAAGTGATTTTTGTCTAATCTTAAACAGATTTTTGAACACATATGTTATCCATATTAGCCTTTCACTTTCTTATGTGCGTTCACAATTCTATATATTTAAGTGTGTGTGTGTGTAGCATGTATTTGTGTGTTGTCTAGTGTAAATGAAAATTTATTTGTTCTTGCTACTGAAATAAATTTAGTTATACTGACATGTAGGTTTTCATTTCATTTCCGTTCCATTTTAGTTTTATTGCCAACAGAATTAAAGTTTTTTTTTTTTTTTTTTTTGTTTAAAGAATACATACAATAAATAACAATAGTTAACAAATCCTTGGTAATGTTTCTTATTCACATATACATAAATATTTATGTATGTATGTAGCCTTAAACTATCGTAGTTATGTTGTGTAGGTCAGGTATTATGAAGCATTAAAATTCATTAACTTTTTAAAAAATTCTTGTAAACTTTTGAACATGCTGATTACTCTATAGGAGTGAGAAAATATAAAAAAAGAATGTAAATGAATGCAATCACATGATGAATTTCGACAAAATAAAAATTTAAGACAAGGAAAAAAGAGTGAATAAAAGGTATACATTAGAAAGTCTACGAATACATTTTGCAATAAACACAAGAGAAGACAAAGACACGAAGCTCCAATATTCAGCTGCAATAATTTAGTTAAAGTTCTGTGATACTAGGATTAAGCTTAACCTGTGATTTTATGTGTATTGTGCTGTCAACATTTATTTAATTTTTATTCTTTTACAATTATATGTAATGATGTCCAGTTTATTATTTATAAATAAAATTTTATACAATATGCCAGACGATGTAACAAAGAATCGTAAGTTAAATTATAATACACTATATAAACTATCTGACCAAAAATTGTTAATAAGCTTTATTTGTAATTGTTGCCAGATAACAAATAAATTTGTGCTCCTGAAGAAGTTTGAATAAAGCAAACGAAACGTTGAGCGATAATTTGAAATAAATTGATTTTTATTTACAAATTAGAAGCAATAATTGACAAAAATAGCCAGTGAGATAACACCTTATACATAAATCTAAATAAATGGAAATATTAAGCACTTTGTAGCAGGGACGGCAAATAATAGTTATGCTGAAAATTTAAGCTCAAAAGCTCTCCATGTTAGTGTCAACGGAGATTTGTATTGAAGTGCTCTTTTAGAATCTATGGTGATCTTAAAAAACCATCTCAACTCCACAGTTAAGACTTAATTTTTACTCCTTTATTTTTACGTTAAAAAATAACTGTTTTAGATGAGTTTTTTTTTTTTTATTTTAAAGTAACAACATAACTGTTATAAAATAAATTTTTTGATATCAGTTATAACGATTACGGTCCCTGCTTTGTAGTGAAAAGTTACTTAACTAAAGTCTTTACTATTTATACCAAATCTTTACCTTAAATTTTGAAGTGTTAAAGTTTTTGACGTGAAATTTGCTAATTTTTAATTCAATTGTTTCTACCCTGCGGGAAAAAGAGGTCAGTTGGGAATTGGGACATGTGCCGTGATGGATGAAAACTGGACCGGTTCCGAAAACTCATATCAAATGAGTTCCTATAGTACCTACCACGTGACCGGTTTAAGTCATGACATGTTCTTTTAGATCAGTTATGTGACATGTCACAGAGGGCAATTGACCCCCTCCTAGGACAAGGTCATGTTAAAGTGACCAGTCCTTATCACAATGAACCGGTCACGTGACATGTCCTGGGATAAGTCATTTTCCCGCAGAATATTTACTACTTTTATTTCATTCCATTTGAAAATAAATTAATTTTTTGCAATTCTTTTACACTTTCCATTTTTTTTTAGAAATGTAAACAAACAGACCCATGACATTAAGACATAATAAAAAATTAGTTAAAAAAATCTGTAAACGATTTTCCAATTCAATTGAAAAACAGTAATTATTTCTTAAATATAATAAGTTTGTGCTGATGTGTTTAACTTATAAGTAGTTTATAGCCTTGACCTGGAAAAAAATACTGTTAAGATTTAAAAAAAAAAAATGTATTCTTATAATTTTTAAAAAATAATTTGATTTTGATTCAGAAAACTTTGGATTTTTATATAATTCCTTCGTAGAGAAATACGTGAAAATTAATAAAAAAAAGAGGTGATTATTAATATAAGAATATTTAATTAATACAAAAATTTATAAATTTATAAACCATCGAAAGAAAATACCAACGTTGTAATGATCTCAGTAGTATTAATTTAAAAAAATAAAAATAACCTTTGTAAATACTTAACACGTAAAATATTTTTTTCTTTGGTATTACCAATTGCATTATTCATTTATAAATATGAAATTATTAATATATAAAAATTATTCATTAACTTTTTTAATTCGTGTTTGACCAAACTTAAAACTTCTAAATTTTGGTAAATTTTTGTAAAGTGAAATTTAAAACCGATTTGCTAAAATCAGCAAAAAAAAATTATTTATTATTACTTATAGTATAAAAAATTAGTAAGTCCTACCAAATTTTAATAAATTGCTGTTAATGAATTGTAAAATATAGCAAATTTTTATTTATAAATTAAAACATTATTTTTAGATACACTTGTTACGCTTTAAAGCTGCTAATTTCTTTTGAAATTTTCTTACGAATTAGAATATACATTTTTTTATCGAGCAACATTTTTTATTTTATTTAATTTTTTAAAAAAATATTTTAGACAATATTAAAAAAAAATTTAAAGCTTAAAAAAATAAAAACATAATCGATTTTATCATTTTATTTTAATTTGCTAATTTTTGTTTTGAAAAATATTTTTAGTACATTTTTTTTTTAAACTAAAAAAGTTTTAAGTGCTATTTGAAGTGGATGTCTTATTTTTAAACATAAGTCGGTTGTGAAAGGTATCTTCAAATCCGATCCCTTTTTTCCACCTATGTAATTATTTTTATTATTAGAAATAACATTTCCTTCAATATCCACTTTTTTAAAATTAGTACATTTTTTTTGCCAATTTTAGCAAAATGGTTTTCAAAAAGTTGTAAAATGATTTCAGAAGTTAGCAACAAAAATTTGTAGTTATTTTGTAAAAATTCTGTAATTTGTAAAATGTAAATAGCAAAAAAAAAATCCTAATTAATAATTTTTTTTACTAAAAATTAGTAGAAAAATAGTAAAGTGGGATTAAAAACCATTTACAATTATTTCTACTAACTTTTTTTGTGCGAGTGCATGTTAGGTACTTCATACTATCAAAATTCCTATTAAAAATTCTTTTGCATGATGCTAACTGAAGAACTCTTCGATTCTCGCAGTTGTTTCTTAAACAAAATCTCTTTGATTCTAACCAATAATTCTCTCAACAAATTTGTAGATTTTTAGAAATTTCAAGATTCTTTGTAATACTTTTGCCATCAAAAACATCGAATGTAAAAGAACGAGGGCGGATCAATAAGTCCGTGACTTTTTGAATGAAACACAGTTTTTTTTTGCAAAAAAAAAAAAAAAAAAAAAAATAAAAAATATTTTTCAATATAATCTCCTTTTACAGGTTGGTTGAAAAGTTCCTGCGCTCGAAATGAAAAAATACTGTTTTTGTTACGAAATATATTTTTTTATTTAATATAATCTTCTAGAAGATCAATACACTTGTTCCAATGATCTTCCAATAATTTTATCCCATCCTTATAATGGTTTTCCGGAAGCTCTGCAAAATAACCGTCTACGGCTGCTATGGCCTCTTCATTCGACGAAAAATGCTTTTCACGAAGAAATTGTTTGAGATTTCTGAAGAGATAGTAGTCACTGGGAGCCAAATCTGGTGAATACGGTGGATGTTCAAGCAATTCGTACTTTAATTCTTTGAATTTAGCCATCGTCAAAACACTTTTGTGAGCAGGTGCATTGTCTTGATAAAAAATGACTTTTTTCTTCTTTAAACCAGGTCTTTTCTCACGAATTTTTTCATCCAGCTGATCCAAAAGGCTGCAATAATATTTAGAGTTGATTGTTTTACCCTTCTGAAGATAATCAATCAACAAAATTCCTTTTGCATCCCAAAAAACTGATGCCATAACCTTCTTTGCTGATCGTTGTGACTTCACCTGCTTTGGAGCTGAACAACCAGCTTCAGTCCACTGTAAACGTTCTTGTTTCAATTTAGGATCATGGTGGTAGATCCAAGTCTCATCCATAGTTATAAAACGACGCAAGAAGTCGGTTATATTCGGCTTAAAACGCTCCAAATTACGCTGAAAAATTTATTTTCGATCCAGTTTTTGTTAAATTGTTAATGTGTGCGGCACTAACTTTTCAAACAGTTTTTTCATACGTAATTCTTTATGTAAAATATGGAGTACTCGTTCGTCTGAGATGCCTATGGCATAAGCAATTTCACGCTTAGTCAAACTTGGATCTTCACTAACCATATTATGTACCTGCTCAACGATTTATGCTGTGGTTGCAGTTTTTGGCTCGTACGACCACGTTTTAATTCACCAGCCCAAAATTCAACGGTGCGTTTTGAAGGTGAGGACTCCTTAAACAATTGTTCATAAATTTCCTTTGCTTTTAAACCCTTCAAAACAAAGAATCTAATGACTGCACGATATTCAATTTTTTCCATATTAAAAAAAATCAATGACACGTCAACTTCAAATGGCTTTTAAACAAAAAAGAATTGACAGAATGACTTGCAACTTTGCATGTGTTCTCAGGACAGTTATACCAACTTGAGAAAAAAAAAAAATTTGGAGCTAGCAGTGCCATCTATTGGTGAGCGCAGGAACTTTTCAACCAACCTGTAGCTCAATACACTTAATCCAACGTTTCTCCAATTTTTGTATCCCTTCGATTTTTCGAGGTCCATAAAATAGGCATTTGTTTTCATCGTTTGAGCTAAATTTCTTTCCACCGAGCCATTTCTTTAAGTTTGGAAATAGTGACTATAGTCACCCCCAGTGACTATAGTCACTGGGGGCTGAATCCGGAGAATATGGCGGATGATGTACCAATTCGTAGCCCAATTCATGGGTTTTTGCTAATCCTTTGAAGTTGTTACATGATTATGCTTAGAGCAAACGCGGTACCCATTTTGCAGACTGCTTTCTTAAATCCAACTGATCATTTAAAATCGAGACCACACTGTCATATGAAATGCCTATGGCCAACACCATATCGAGGATTTTTCGACATTTTCGAGTGTATTGAATTGAGAACGTTCTGCGTTATTTGTCAACCACTTTTTTAGCATTGAAATCGATGGTGCAGAGTCTCTATAGTATTTATCAAGCATTTCATTGGTTTGATTGACGGTTTTTTTTTTTTGCAAAAAAATAATGTTTATTGAGCACTTGAAATTCACTGTTTTCTATTTAAAAAAAAAATCCACGAGGTTGTATGTTTTGAACAGCTGTTAAATGCAAAGTAAATGACGGAACTTGCTCAAAATTTGACAGTAATCTATTAACAGGTGGTATTTGATGAGAGCGGTGTTGCATTTCATATAACTACGAGGGAAGTTCGAAATATCACGGAATAAGTTGTAAGTAAACATTTTTTATGTTCACAAACCAATCTATGGTGAGCTTTGCAGTTTTAAGTGACTAGTACTATCATTTTCGTGATGGTACTTCATACTTGGGGAAAATCAATTGAAGCATTGATTTTTCATGTAAATGTTAAAGCCAAATATTGGCATTTATATGGAAAAAGTAATGCTTCAATGCTTTAATCACAAGTATGTGGTACTTAATATAATAGTATTTGGTCTGCGGATTTGCATTTCAATATACGCTGTTATTTTGAATAGGATTTTCCTCTCAATTTAAAGCTTTAACAATATTTTTATGTATGCAAGTACGCAGTAGCTATCCCCCCCCCCCCCTATTAAAACATTTTTATTTATGTGCCTTAAAGGCTTGTCTTTACAATACATTTATCTTTTTTATATTTTTCTAATTTCCGTTTTAGCTAATGTAAATATATAGATAACATTCTTCTTCTATTATTGTGATATTTAACAATTAATTTCGTCACCCAATTATGATATTTTCTTTACATTCATGACCACACATGTGAGATACTAAGATGTGATATACTTATAAGATGTCAATATAAAAAATTTCCACAATATTATTTATAAATATTTCGTCTGAAGAATTTGTTTCTTTAGTTTTCTTATAAGTGCGTAGTACTAGCTATTGGTAATATGCACAGACTGTGAATGTAAAGTATTTGGAATTTCGAAGAAAAATTCAGAATAGTTATTGTAGTGCATCATTATAAAGGAATTTCAAGTGATAACAGAAAGGGAGGAGATAAATTATATAATAAATAACTAGAGCTAAACATTAACCTTGCCAAACGAATGAATTTTTTGGTTGTAGCAAGCTTTATTTTGTTTGAGGTAACGAAATTGTGGCAAACATTTAAAACACTGATGTCCCAATAAATGTTTGGTTGTCAAAGCCGAAATCTTCGGTAACTACAAGCCTACCATTCGATTGGAAACAAACATAATTGTCAGCACAAATCTGTTTTCACTGTGTAAATTTATCATGGCAAAAAATTAGTTTTATTTAGTAAAAAAAAAATTAATTTTATAACGATCTAACATAACTATTTAAAAAAACCTCCATTGCCCATCAGAAAATATCACACACCTAATCAAATCAGAGAAATTTAGTTGCTTGTTTTTTGGCCGTAGTGTTAACCAATGCATTCGTACTATATGTGTTTTATGTACTCTCAAAAAAAAAAAAAAATACATGAACTAAAAATTAATTCAAAATAATTTAAAAATTTTCTTCAAATTAAGTAAAATTTTATTAAAACTTCGAAAATTTTTCTTATTGTAAAAAGAATAAAAAATCCTTAGTTTAAGTAAAAACTATATAGTTCAAGTCATTCCTAAGTAATATATCTTGATTTTAGGGGAAAATAAGTATATTAAATAAAAATTTATCAATTTATACGAAAAACATCTTAGTTTTAAGAAATTTGCATACTAAAATATAATAAGACCTTTAATTAAAAAAAAAAACAAATTAGAACATAAGATACTCCCATTTAGTTCAAAAAATGTGTCTAACTTAAAATGAGAAAATACTTGAACTTAATTTGATTTAATTTTTTTAAGAGTAGTAATTAAATTTAACAAAGCCATTACTAAATTCGTTTTTAAGTTTACCACTTTCTAATTTTTAAGAATTGTTTTCTAAAAATTAATTCAGATAATTAAAAAATAATACATATTTTCTAGATAATAATAGAAATTTATTTGGTTTTAGAAACTGATGAACTATTTCTAGGAAATATTTTCATGCACTTAGTTCAGATAAATTTAAAAAATTTGAGTAAAATATTATTTTTTTTTTTCAAATAAAAGTTTTTTAATTTTTGGGAAATAATAAACTTAGGTTAAGGATTTTTTTCCTAAAAATTTCTTCAGTTAAATTAAAAAAAAAATTGAGTAAATTTTTCTTAAATCGAGGAAAATATTCAGTTTTTGTGGGAAAACGTTTCAACTTATTTTCAAGATTAAAAAAAAAAACACATAATAAATTAAAAGCAAACTAGTTAAGTTTCCTAATGTTAAAGAAAAAAATATTTTTTATGAATCAAATTAAAGTATCCATTAAAAAAATTATTGTGTAAGATTACATTCATGCTTCGTGATCGTGCGTGAGTCAATAATCGCTTACATAACCATCTCTAATCTTAGCAGGCTTAAATATTGAACTTAAAGTAGCTTAAAATATATTTTAAAAATTTGTTAGCAAATTTCGAATTTGCGCTTTTATGTAATAATTTTGTTTGCTGACTACAAAACAAAATATCGCAAGCACATTTTATACATTACGGCATAATAAATTTTCTATAACTGACGTTGCGCCTATAAACTTTATATTTATCGAAGGCACTAAAATTATTTTTTTTTTCACTTAATAATACAAAAAATTCAAAATTTATATTTGTCATTTAAAGTTTAAGCTAAAAATTATGTATAATTAACTTATGAAATTTATCCATTTTCCAATAATAACAAAAAATGTAATATAACTGTGATATATTTTTTTTCACAAAATTTTGTTAAATTAGTTAATTTAAGAAGACAAAGGACCCCCTGTGTTTCTTAGCCGTACATGCCGTGTGTCACTTAGGGTGTCCCTTTCTGTAGTTCCCTCGAGGAGAACCATTAATTAACGTTTCGGATATTTATAACGTTTCGGGATATTTACCTTTTTGCAAATGGAATTTAATTTATATGTTAAATACATGAGTTTAGCATAATTCAATTTAATAAAAAGATAAAAATGTATAGCAAAAAGCTTGTTAAAAGCAGTGTCCTCACAAAGCGGAAGACCTCCGAAAGTGGAATAATACTTACACAATGAGTGAAAAGAAAGTAAAGAAACAGTTTCATATTTGTTAGATTTTTTTTTTACAAATTTAAGGATAATTTTCACTTAAAAGAAATGCTTGATGTTAGAAAATATTTTCTTATTATTAGAGAATTAAGTGTTAGTTTTAAGTAAAAAGAATTATCTAATAAACTTAAATAACATACAATTTTTTTTTTAATACCAAGGAAACATTTATTGACTAAAAGTAAAATTTAAGATAATATATGAACTAATTAAGAGGAAATATTGCTATGTTTTCTAATAACAATTTCGTTCTAAATGGTAAATTTTGTTTATAAATTATAAATTTTAACCAAATTTTAAGTAAAATTTGTTTCTTTATTTCGAGGAAAATTTTATTAAATTTTGGTAAAAAGTGCCGTTTTCATTTAAATTTTTCCTAAAAATAAGTTAATTTTTCTAAATTATAGTTATTTTTTTTTTTTGGGTGTGAACCATTAAAAAGTCGTAAGGTATTCTAAACACCGCTAGATATCTATTGGCTGAAATTAAGGGCTTTAATCAGTGTTGTCAGTTTTTAAGGGCTTTATCCCAAAATATTGATTTTTCATCCCCAAATATCCCAATATTGTTATTTTCTGGTCCCCGAAAATCTCCAAAATGTTTTCACCAAAATTTAAGTTTTTTAAATGAATTTAAAATAAAACATATTGTGTTTATGTATTTTGTAAATTTATTTTTTTTTGTACTAATGAAAAATTTAAGATAAGGAAAATTAATTATTTTAATCCCATAACGGCCAGGACAATTTTTTGCGATTCTTTTTAATTTTTTTGTTTGTGGCGAGCATTGTTTAGCTCTGTTTCCGAATCTCAATACATAACTGTTACTTTTCAGGAGAGACAGATAAAAATGTTTTATAATAAACTTGTGGCATTTCTTAATCTTTATTTTTTTCATTTAATAAGCGATGATGAATTTGAATTAAAAAAAAAAGATTAAAAAATGCCACAAGTTAATATTCTCTCTACTGAAAAGTAGTAGTTTTTGACTTTCAGAGTTGTATTTTTCTTTAAATATGAAAATGTATCCCTGTTTTTGGTATGAAAATATAACCCCGCTTTAGGTTAAATGTAAAATGTACTGAGTAGTATCGAATTATTACTTAAAAGTATTGATTAGTATCGAATATTCAAAAGAATGCACATTTACAAGTTTGTCTATTACCACCAATTCTAAAATATTATCAGGGTTGAAATAATAATAATAATAATCAAAAGAGAAGAAAATATTCACCCTTATTCTAGTTGTCGTCATTGACACAAGACAATGTTGTCCTGGGTTTTTTTTTTTAAATTGGTATTCCTGTTGTCTTTATCGAAAATAATCGATAACTGTCGACAGGTATTTGGTATTCTGTAAGAAAATGTGACACCGATATTGTATTGAAACGACTCTGATTTTGTCGACACAATTTTTTGTAACGTCTTGAGGAAAAGTAATGACTGAAAAAAAAAACGGAAAAAATTGAAAAAATGAAGGTAACGAACGCAAACCAGTATCAAAAACTCATAGAATAGTTGGATGAAAATCCGTCGCTTGCAATAGGATTTCGCAGAGGCACTGTTCCAAGTAATTTTAAAGAGCAATGGGAAGAAATATAAAATATATTAAATTCACTTGGCCCACCGAGAAAAATTGGAGATGGATGGCAGAAGGTGAAGAAAGCATGATCATATAAAGTGCATTAGAAAAATATAACAAAATTTATTTTTATGTTTGGCGAGACTTAAAATTTAAAGTTAAAAAAAAATGGTAGCCAACAAAGCCGAGTGTAATGCTACAGGTAGCGGAAAATTCGAGCAATTTATATTGAGCCCGCTGGAGGAAGCTGTGGCAAATCTGCTACAGTTTCAGAAACAGCTAAAACCTGAGTTAAAGTCGTTTCCAACACTGAGCTGGGCTAAATATCTTAATGTAGCTGCCAACTTTATTGTTTTGGAAATAAATGTGGACTTGATTCCGGTTTTCAAATTAGGTGCTATTGTTTCCAGCACATCTTTGAAGGCTGTTTATTCAGCCGAAAGTAACTTTCAAACCTTTTTAAAAAATTAGAAGATTAACATTCTTTAAAGTAACATACTTTGATTTTGCTACTCACTTGTTATCCGGCAGGTTAAAGATATTGGATTTCTGTCTGAGTAGTCTTCTTTCCAATAAAAAACATTTTTTCGCAAAAATAATAAACAAAATAGATCTGCCGACTCAATTTTTAGAGATGTGTTTTTGTTTAAATCGATAAACTGTCAACGTCGTTACAACACTGTTATAGAATAGCAATTTGGTGTCTAAGTGATGTCGACGTCGAAGCAAAGTGATGTTAACTCAAAAACGACGACGACATTGATAACGACAACTAGAATAAGGGTGATTATTAATTTTTTATACCCAAAAATCCCCTTAAATTTTGTTGTCATCCCTAACAAATCCCCGGATCCCCAAACAAAATCTATCGATGAGTGTAATTTTACTCAATACTTTTTGAGCATAATTTCAACAATTATTGTTAAGCGTGTGATGATTGGTTGTTTATGTCTGTGTTAATTTACTATTTTGTCTGTTTATATTCATCGAATGGTGGGCGTAAGAGTTTTTGTTGTTTGGATGTTTTTTGTTTGCGTTGCATGGATTTATCGCTATTGTAGTCGTATTAAACGGAAATACATTAATTTTAATTACCGTTTCTGTTAAGCCTCCATGTCTGAGTATTTTAAGAGAGCATTATTGAAAAGATACAAATAAATAAAACAAGATTAAACAAACAATATAAAAATATAATTAAAACTGTTATTTATGATTAATTTCAGATTATCTCATTAAATTGAAACAATTTAATTGTCATTAATTGCTATTTTTACAATTTGGAATAAGTGTGATGAATGAATGCTTAAATGACAAAATACTATATTAATATTTTTTAACTTGATAAGTTAGGATTTTTCTTTTACGCTTAGAATTTTTTAACTAAATCTGTAATTACACTAGTCAACAAATTTTGTATTTTGTTTTGCATAGAATTCTTATAAAATTTTTTAAAGTATATTGGCCTCCTAAACACGAATCAGAAATCAAATAAGTTTTATTAAATGTTTACAAATTTAAATTGTAAATAAAATTACCTTTCATTTGGGTATAATCAAAATGAAAACGTTTACATTTGTTCACAAAATGTGAATATTAAAACCCTATTCATAACAGACACTTCAATGAAAAAATAGAGTGATCAAGCATGCAAATTTGCTTATTTTACACACATTTTAATATACATAGATTTTTTTTTGTTAATATCTCAATTTCCTACCAAAACCATAAAATTTTACATACGGAACTAGTTAAATCTTATTTTGGTGTAGTAACGCCACAAAATGTCAATCTTTGGCCTGCACACTTTTTAAAGAAGTTAGATGCGGGGGGCCAAAAATTGATGTTTGCTGATATTTTTCTAACCAGAATATTGCAATGTTAACCAATTGAACTAAGTACAGCTTGTACACAAAACCTGAATCATTACATAAGAAAAACTAAGAGGGCCAAATGTTGTGCTTTTCTGATGTTTTCCGATCGTCAGTATTATTTAAATAGTTATTGACTTAAATTTATATTTTACACAGAAAAATCAATCTTTGGCCCCCCTTAATCATAAGAAAAAAGCTCAGGGGCCAAATGTTGGTTTTTCATCGTCATAATAAAATATTATTTAATTAGCCAGATAAACTAACAGCAGATTGTAGGAAAAAAAATCCAGATTTGGCCCGCTTAATTTTAAGATTCAAAAAGGGCGGGGCCAATGTTGGCCTTTTCTGATGTTTTACAATATAAAATATTATTGAAATAATCAATTAAACTTAATAAAAATAGTGTCCACTTTAAACTTTGGCCGCCTAAATCTTAAAAACTAAAAAGTGCTTGGACCAAAGATTGACACAGAAAATTCAAACTTTGTTCCCCCAGCAGCCTAACAATAGAAAGGTGAGGAGGGGTGGGGGCGGGGGGCTAAAGGTTAGCGTTTTGTGGCATTGTATATATCAAAATACCATTCAACTAGTTTCTAAAGTAAAATTTAAAGGTTTTGCTACAAACTATATTAAAATGTTTTAAGTTGTAAAAAATGCAAATTTTGTTCAAATATTCGGAATTTTTTTTAAATATTTTATGATGAATGCGTAGTAAATATGAATGGACAATAAAAAAAAACTCAATTTTCGGAAGGATTTTCTTAAAAAAACATTTACTATTTTTCAACATGATTATATGCCTTTGATTCAAAAAAAAAAAAAAAACAATTTTATCTAAAATTCAAATCATTAAAAAACTTTGAAATATTTTGAAATACTTCTCCAGAAAATATTTTTATCTGTGTCAAGGGAAAACTCATTCGTGTTAAGGAGGAAAAAATACTTTAGAAAAGTTTTAGTAGAAGTTTGTGCAAAAACTTTGCCGAGTACACTCAGAAAAAAAGTTGGTAGACAAATTTGTAAACGGTTTTCAATCCCACCCAGCAAAACTTTGGTAATGGGTGCGATATTCCCATGCGTAATGATAGCTCGTTACCTTTTTCATTATTTGCAAGCACAAAGTAATAAGTTACTCATTATTGATTACGTAATATATGATTTAAAAATGTAAAGTAATAATTGAAATGTTTTTGAAAATCTATTTTTAGATACATTACTTTGTGGTTTTTTGTAAGCAAAAGGGTAATGTATGTTTGTTTTGACAATACTAGCAAAAAAACGAAACGCAACAACTCATTTACGCTTAAAGCAATCAAATACTACATGCGTCGATAGCTCAGTGGGTAGAGTTCTTAGCTGGCAACCAGAGTTCCCTGGTTCAATTCCCATCATGACTACATTATTTTTAATTACAAATATTTTAAATAAAATATTTGTAATTGATTTTTTAATAAAAATTTCTCTTTTTTAAAAATCTATTTTTAGACACATTACTTTTTCTATTCTCGTAACCATATTAGTAACCCCTTACATTATCATATTTGAAGTAATGGGTATATACATTACTTTGAGGCTCATCGCCTGTAAAATTCATCAATTACTTTACCCATTATTTGGTAATGTGTGGTTTTGCTGGGCAATTTACTATTTTTGTTTTGATTTTTAGTAATTAGTAAATTATTTAGTAAATTTGTTTTGCTATTTACATTTTGCAAAGTGCAAAATTTTTACAGAATATTTACGGTTTTTTTTTGCTAATTTCAGAAATCATTTTACAAATTTTTGAAAAACGATTTGTTAAAATAAGAAAAAAAAAAATTTACTAATTTTAAAAAAGTGGATATTGAAGAAAATTTTATTTCAAATAATTAAAACTTAAATTGCCTTAAAATTTTACATAGCTTTAAGAAAAGGATCGGAAGTGATGATACTTTTCACAACCGACTCATGTCAAAAAAAGGACCTCCACTTTAAATAGCAGTAAAAACTTCAAAAAATCAGCCCTTAACACAATTTAAATTTGACCTTTAAATCCAAAAAATTTTACGCTATAAATATTTTTTAATACAAAAATTAACAAATTAAAACAAAATAATAAATTTATGAAGTTTTTACTATTTTTAATTTTGTTTGTAGCGCGCTTGCCTATGAAGGCGGGGTTCGTGGGTTCAACTCCCATCACAGGCTCTGGTCTGTTTCCGCTAAACGAGCCATAGCCTTTGTTGCTAGTGCTCGCTTAGGGTACAATGATATAATTTGTAATAATATGATTAATATAAAAAAAAAAAATAAATAATTAAATAAAATAAAAATTTGTCTATATGTTACAATTCATTGAGTTTAGTTCACTTTAATTAATCAAATTTTTTTTAATTAGATATTTTTTATGTTAATAAATTTTGTACATAATTTTAGCAATGTTTATTAGCGGTTATTCATTATCTTGCTGTTTCTATTTCACTTATACTTATTAAATTTTTTTTGCTGATTTTAGCAGATCGAATTTAAATTGCATTACACAAAAGACGGAAGTAGGTGAAAATGATCGCTTTATGGATTAAAATATTTTACGCTAGTAGGCAGAACACTTACATTATTTTTTTTAAAACTTTGTTTTATTATAATTAAAACCATAGTAGTAATTTCGTATATAAAAATATAATTTATGCATGAATTATATGTTAAAACTTTATTTAATATAGACCCTAAAATAAACCGGATGATAAAACTTATACAAGACAAAGTAAAAAAAAAAGAAGCAAACACTCTTATATATAATTCAAAAAAATCTCAAAAGGATTTAAATTTTACCAAAATAACAGGTAAGTAAAAAAAAAAAAAATAAAAAATACCAATACTAGGAACATCATATTATATATTTTTTTATATAAACTTTGTTGTCCAATACTTGAAGGAACATCACGAATTCAATTACGTATGTATATATACACACAAGTATAATAAATGTTTTTAGTTATATTTATAGCTGAAGTTAACACATTAAGGCGGAATAATGTAAAAAATAATAAAAAAAAGAATTGCTAAAAATAAGAAAATTTCTTAAAATAGTAATCTAAAGAACATAACATCTTTGACCTACTTTCTATCATATACATTAAAATCAATCATAACAAAACTGTGTTTTGTTACACTTCCTACAGCACAGAAAAAAAATATTTATTTACGCATCATAATATTCAATGAAATCCTTAATCACTATTGAGAACTTTAACCATTAAAATATGACACCGTTCTACAAAATTAAACTTTTGGCTGTAGGCAAAATCGACCAGAGATGAATGGCCTAAAAATAAAAAGGAAAAATTATCCAAATGATTTCAAATAAATGCCAAATGGTTAAAAATACGAAAATTCAAAAACAAAAAAACACGAAAATTTCCAAAAATAAATTGTATTTTGTTATACTTCCCACATATCTAGTGAATTCCTTACTATTAAAAACTTTAACCAATAAAGTATAACACCGTTCAACAAAGTTAAACTTTTGGCTGTTGTCAAAATCACTCAGAGAAAAAAAAGGCCAAAATTAAAAATGAAAAATCACCCTAAGTTTTTGCACCCAAACATGATTTTTTTAAAAAAGGAAAATTTTTATGGAATCCATATATCATAAACCGTTCGGAATTTTGTTTTTATGTCTTTGGCAAAGTTGTAGATCCAAACCAAAGCAAAAAAATTCTCACATGGACCGACCCAAAAAAATTGCATCCACTGCATCAAAATTGCAAAAAATTGGGAAAAAATGCTATTTTTTTATGATTTTTTCATAATTTTGTCCTGAAATGGCTTAAATACTGGGAATTTAAGAAATCTTTCTTCAGCTAAATTATATCTAACAACAATATAAACAACTCTCTAGTACATGTCATCTTAATACGAACATTCCTTAACCCTAGAAAGCACATCTTTTTGCTCACACTTATTTTGCATAGCCAATGTTTGTCGTTTCGACAAAGAAAGACTATATAGGTTAATGCCGTTTTTGTTACTTGTTTTCAAATTTACTATTTAAACATTTTATTGTTGTAATGCTGATATGTTTTTGAAAAAATTAATATATTTATTATATTTATTATATATATTTCCATATTATCATGAAAAAATAGCATTTTTTCCCAATTTTTTGCAATTTTGATGCAGTGGATGCAATTTTTTTGGGTCGGTCCATATGAGATTTTTTTTTGCTTTGGTTTGAATCTACAACTTTGCCAAAGACATAAAAACAAAATTCCGAACGGTTTATGATATATGGATTCCATAAAAATTTTCCTTTTTTTAAAAAATCGTGTTTGGGTACAAAAACTTAGGGTGTCCATAAAAAAAAAAAATTCGATGTAATCTGGCCAAGTCCTTTGCAGGTTTTTTTTAGTTTCGATATATACTCCAAAAAAAAAACGGGTATGAAGGAGGAACCACACGATGACCTTAAAAATGCTGCACTGTGTTATATTCGTTTTAAGAATTTTTGTCAAATTTGCACAAAATAACAATAAAAGAACGGTTAAAATCGAAATATGGAAATATTCTTATTAATAAATGGAAATGAATAATAATGCACAACTCTGTAAAATATGTTGGTACAACAACACCACGTATGATTAATAAAAAATCACTCATACGCTTAGGTGAACTATAAACTTGGTTGTATAAATGCAACACATTATTACCCATAACTTTGGAATTTAGGCATGAATTTTCTAAAACTATAATCTTGTTTCCTTGTAAAGTTCCAAACTAAGCAATATAATATATATCATTTACATATTTTTTAAATAACTTATTTTAAAATAACCTTGCTTAAATCTGGCCGCTGTGTTAAACGGTGTTGTTTACAATTTTAAAGAAATTTGCCTATAGTTTTTATTCTAATAAAATGAGTTGTCATAGTTAAGCACATTTGTATATTATTGTGCTAAGAATACAAGATATTATCTTTGCAATTTGTTTATCAGCATCATCATCATCAAAACCATGATAAATCAGTTATTTAAAACTTAAAAGATATTTTGTTTTTTAGTTTAGAATCTTTAATATTAGTAGTTAATTTTGTATAATCACATTCATAGATACGAATACAGTTGTCAATACGTTTACATTTGTACTACATGGATGGAAAAGTCTGTGGCCTAAAAATAAACAAAAAAGGTTTTTCAATTGGAAATCAATGTTTCTTCTTAAACAAAATTCCTTTAAAATGGAATGCTATTTTTCAATGATCTTGCAACATTTCGATATCATTGCCGACTTTATTAACATTTTTTAGTGTAGTTACTACTTGGTACTACTAAAAGAACAAGAACTTTTTGTTCCTAAATCCACACATTGTATGCACACAAAAGAAAATATCCTTAAAATTTTTTCTTTTAATTTTTGTGTTAAATCGAAAAATCATATTTAATTTATTCTGTAAGAATATGATAAAAAAGTTTTAAAAGTTTTATTTCTAATAATTTTTGAATTCAATCATTAAAAATTTGAATTGGAGGAGTTTAAGATATATTTTTTTTGTGTGTGTGAGGCCAAAGACTTTGCAATCTATGTAGTATGTAACTACCAACTGTGATTTCTGTTATTATTATTAATATAAATTTTCTATTTTCTACATATAAAAGAATACACCAAAAACTCACTTAACGGCCTCTTCTTTAAAATTATATGTTAATGATTTATACACTATTATGAAGATGGTGCAGAAATATGTTGTTTTTATCTATTTTATATTTCTATTTTAAGTGAATAAAAATTATAAAGCAGCTTGTGTCTAATAACTTTTTATGTGTTTTCTCCATGATTACTTAAAAAAAAAAATTAGCGAAATTTTTTCATTTGAAAATAATTTCTATGATTTTGAACTGGACTAAAAATGTATATTTTTATACATAAGTACTAAAAAGATCAACTTTAAAATAAAAACTTCACTTTTAAATATAACTTGGTAAGGTTAAAAGAATTGTTTGAATATATGTAGAAACAATTTAAACACATGTATTTTAGCTAATTGCTGATTTGGACATACGGTAATAAAAGGAGAATGTAAAAAAACACAAAAAAAGGATATTTCATATAAGTTTAATAATAAAAAAATCAAATGTAAGTTCGCATAAATAGCTTTTTCCTTTAATTTGTGAGTTAAATAGAGATATTTATAATTGGTACTTTCAAAGGCACGAAGAATGTTGATGAAGGTCGTAGTGGAGCACAAAATGCATTCCTTGTGTCTAATAACTATTTCTGTGTATTCTCCATGATTACTAAATAAAAATTAGAAAATTTAATGCATTTCCAAAAAAAAAAATAAATTTCTATGATCTCGAATTAGACTAAAAAAATATATTTTCATACATATGAGTATTAAAAAGATCAACTATAAAATAAAAACTTTACTATTGCATGGAATATTTATATAAAATTCGAAAAAAAACCAAACCTAGTGTAGCGACATGAAAATGATATACGCAATGGTTGTTGTTGCTTTTTTTATTTAACGGTGTTAAATGAGGCACTGAAGTATTGTGGAAAAATACACCAATCAATTTAGTACCCCGTTGTTTTAAGTGTATATAATAACAAGCGCTGTACAATATATTTGTTGCTCTACATATAATATTATCATCAAAATACTGCGTATTGTTAAGTGGAATACATATTGGGCGTAACAAAAATTTAACAAACACTTTGTGCTTAGTATGATTAACAATCATTGATTATATTTTCTCGAAGGTCAAACAAAAATTTATTTAAATGTTTATAAATTTCTAAGGAAATTAGTATTGAAAATAGATTAAACGATATTCACAAAGGTTTTTTTTTTGCCGAACCTCTTTTCTTTACCAATGAGAATTTTTAGATTTGATAAATTTTAATTGATAGGTTAAAGCTACTCTGTCTGTATATTCTTAGGAATAACATACATGAGAAAAATTAGTCGAAACCGTTGTCCTATAAAATTAAAAATTCTTCAAATTTATCGTAAATGTTGTTCTACCTAATAAAAATTTTTCATATAAATACATTTAAAGTGAAAAATGAGCGTAGTGGGTGTGTTAAAATATACCAGAATAAATCAATTAACAACTTTTATTTTAAGTTTTGTAAATATTGAAAAAATTCTGCTCATAGTCATAATTGACTAGTTGCAGAATAAACAAAGAGAAAAAATAATATCCAGCCCATTCTACACTACGATGTGGAAATTGAAAAACTTTTTATGTTTTTTTTTTTTTTTAACTGTCATTAATTTAGTTTTAATGCTAAAGAAACTATTTGATATTTCTATAAAAACAACTGACCTAAATATGGTCTAAAAATAAACAAAATCATTCGATGAAATGAAATATAAAAAAATAAATGTCATATAAGAAAATATTCATAAAAATAAATATATTTAAAAAAAGAATGTGAATAATTTGCAATATGTGATATACTACACAACGTTGGAGTAAGGAACAAAGAGATAAAAGGTGGTTAAATTTTAAGGGCCGATGTTTATTTTGAATAAAACACAAATTATTTAGGAAATTATTGTAATTTCTTTTTATAATGATAATATGGTATGGTTCAATTATGTATGGAACAAAATATCGGCCAAATGGCCGCCGTGACCTCGGCGGCACACCTCCATCCGATGGTGCAAATTTTCGATGATGCTGAGGCATAATTGAGGTTCTATGCCGTTAATGTGCCGAATTATCTCATCCTTTAGCTCTTGAATTGTTACTGGCTTATCAACGTACACCTTTTCTTTCAAATAAGCCCAAAGAAAGAAGTCCAACGGTGTCAAATGACATGATCTTGGCGGCCAATTAACATCGCCAGCACGCGAGATAACACGGCCATTGAATTTGTCGCGCAAAATAGCCATTGTTTCGTTAGCTGTGTGGCAAGTGGCACCGTCCTGTTGAAACCACATTTCATCAAGGGTCATATCCTTAATTCCTGGCCACAATAAGTTCGTTATCATCTCGCGATAGCGAACACCATACACGGTAAATGTTTGGCCGACCTCATGACACACTATCGCGAACAACAGCAATGTTTTCTGCAGAACGAACTGGGCGAGCTTACATACACAGGTGTTTTCACAGACCCGGTTTGCTGAAATTTGCCCACGATTCTGCTGACAAAAAAAAATCACGAAGTGCACGAAATGCATTTTAATTTGAACGATAATTTTCATTGCTCGATTTCCATGGTTCAAATTGAGTTAGTCTGAAATTGAGAAATGTCAAATGAAATGCAGAAAAAAACTTGACGTTTAGGTGTGGTTTACATTCAACAACGGCCCTTAAAATTTAACCCTTTAAATATTTTCCAATCTTAGAATTTATTGGCATTAACATATTTTTAAATATGAAAAAGGTGGTACAAGGAAAGTCCCCCATTCTTGTAGCCACTGTTCTGGATAAAATTCACATATGTACTCGTATCCTATAGAGCACGCAGAGAAATAAGATGGTTGAAACATGATTACTGCAACTATATCATGCTTGCTGAATTCGGGTATGGTTGTCAAAATCAAGTCTTTGATTTCTAAATAGGTTATAACCATCCATTTTATAACATGTTTCGCTGTAACAATACTGTGGTAACAAAAATTCTGACTATGAAAAAAATATGATAATTATGGAACATTTTTCTTTTGTTTATAAAAAATTAATTATAAATATTTACTTATCCCAGGGGAAATTATTTTTAATAATTAATTATAAAAATTATTAATTATAAAAAACAGTTTACCCTGAAGAAGTCACCCAATGTGGTGACGAAATATTGGGATAAATAAATATTTATAATTAATTATTTACAAATAAATAGTCTTTAGCTCCATAAAAAATATTACACAAATCAAGAGGATCGAAGAAAACTAAAAGAATAATTATGGAACTATAAAATGCTGACAACAATCAATAAATAGTTTTAAATCAAATAAAACATGACTTGTTCTATAAAAAAAAATTGCATCAGTTTTGTTACTCATGTAAAAATGATAATATATGATCATTTTTACCTGGGACATTTTATATTCAAAAATGCCTTATACATATAACATTATAATTTACACTATTCAATTTATTGTCAAAAAATGTCAATGTCAAAAAGATTATATATAGGGTCCGCCATCTAACGTTTTTTTTTTAACTAGTGCTTATTTCGTGAATGGTAACACTTATCTCCTGTCTGATTTGACAGATAATTAGTTTTATCCTTCCGATGAACGAATATGGTTGTGTATACGCTTGAACAACGATGGGATATATTGCGACATTACTTTGATAATCATGGAAATGTTGCAGAATGTCATCTTTTCAATGTCATCTTTTCAGATGAAGCTCATTTTGATCTTGGCGGTTATGTAAACAAGCAAAATGGTCGCATTTGGGGCACAAAAAACCTGCACGCATACATTGAAAAGCCGATGCACCCAAAACGAGTCACTGTTTGGTGCGGATTTTGGTCCAGAGGCATAATTGGGCCATTTTTCTTCGAAAATGAGCAAGGAGTGGCCGTTACAGTCAATGGCGATCGTTATCGGGCCATGTTGAACGAATTTTTGTTTACAAAAATTGAAGAGGAGAATATTGGCAACATTTGGTTTCAACAGGACGGCGCTACGTGGCACAGAGCCGAAGCTACACTCGATGTTTTGCGCCCTGTTTTTGAAGATCGCATTATCAGCCGCAGAGCTGATGTCGTTTGGCCACCTCGGAGCTGCGATTTGACACCGTTGGACTATTATTTGTGGGGTGCCGTCAATGATAAGTGTTACGCCGACAAGCCAGAGACAATTGACGCTTTAAAGGACAATATTCGTGAAGCCATTGGTGAAATACAGCTGCACACAATCGATAATGTGCTTAAAAATTGGACCGATCGTGTAGGCTACTGCATGGCCAGCCGAGGCAGCCATTTGAATGAAATTATTTTCCATTATTGACCGGAAGGATTTTACTTTCAAATAAAAAAAGAAATTTGAGAAAATATTCAGTAGTTTTTTTTATAGCATTTTCAAAAAAAAGTTATTAGAAAATAAAGAAATAAAGATTTTATATTTTTTATTTTTTTCCAACAAAAACAATAATAAATTAAAAAAAATATCTAATATTCCTTATTGAGCCAAAGATCCTTTATTTATAAAAATTTAATTATAAATCTTTATTTATTCCAATATTTCGTCACCACATTGGGTGACTTCTTCAAAAAAAAAAGACAATTTCCCCTGAAGAAGTCACCCAATGTGGTGACGAAATATTGGAATAAATAAAGATTTATAATTAAATTTTTATAAATAAAGGATCTTTGGCTCAATAAGGAATTTTATATGAATAGAGAAGATCGAAGAAAACAAACAGTTTTTTGGAAAAAAAATTCATACATGCTTAAAAAACTTAGATTCTAAAGCCTTTCTTTGAATAAGATTCCGAGGACTTTTCATCATGAAAAATTCTTAGATTCTAAGGGCTTTTTGTAGTAGAAATATTCATAGATTTATCTAAAAGGAAAATTCTGTGACTCTAAGGTCTAGCTAAAAAAAACCTTAGAAGTGTCTTTAGAATCCAAGAAGTGTCCTTAGAATCATAGAATAAATGTTTTTTTTTTTATTAAAAAAGTCCTTAGAATTTAAAGATATTTTGAAGCATTTTTCTTTTAAAAAGTCGATTCTATGCAGTTTTCTCGAAAAAGTCCATAACATCAAAATTTTTCTTTAGGAAAACATTTCTTAAAGAAATATTTTTAAATATAAAAAATTTTTTCATAGTTTCGAATCATTTTGTACTTGTAATGATCATATTATGGTAAATTATGGTTATTTTATTATTATAATAACTGTGAAAGGGAATTTTGCATAGTAATTTTCCTTAGAGTGTGTGATATATAAGCCTGCTCAAAACCATGACATGTTTGTGAATGGTACGAATAGGGTTGGCATAATCATAATTCTAAAAATATATAATGCTCTTTGAATATGATTGCCACAACCATGTTTTTTCCTCTGCGTGAGGAGACAAAATAACATCTTCTTTATTTTGGCTGTTCAGTGGGAAATTTCCTTGTTAAATGTCTGTTTATTTTGAAAGTTTAGGAATACAATTTATTTTAAATTTGTTTGGTTTAACCAAAGATTTTATCCCTTTAGCAGATTTTCTAAAAAAAAAAAAATTAAAATAACTGTCAAATAATATGCAAAAACTGTAATTAGTATGAGTATTTCGTATGTATTTAGAACGATAATTGGATACCCATCGTAGCAGAGGGTTTATTTATATTAACAAATATTTATGATGTGAAATATTATTTATATTTACTTAACAAAAATATCAATTAAACTTTTGAGAATATAAAGTAAAACTTGTCATTATAATAAAATAAGTATACAAACCCGACGAAAAATAAATAATTATTAGTCTATATAATTACATATTACATCCGAAAAATCTGATTGAATTTAATTTGTTATAATTTAATCCGAAAAAGTGTTTATCATCATTCATCTAATGTATAAAAATTAATCGATTTTGTTATAATTCATAAAATAAATTTCTAAAATAAAAATAAGTTAGCTGCTAAAATTTGGTCTAGCTAAATGGCGGCCTGCTTATAAGTAATATTATAAAGTTTTTTTGTTTTTTTTAGGTGGCGTATAAGTAATATTTGGCTGAATTGAATAACACTCATACGCAACGAATTCCTCATCATATTATATCATTAGAGAAGAGAAATAAAACTAAAAAAGTGGTTAAACTTATGCCGGGTTTTCATTATGCCATATGAACTGACAACAAAAAATTACTCAAATGAATGTCAAATGCGTTTTCATTACATCTTAAAAACTGACAATAAATCGATAAAGCAGAGCGTGTCAAACAAAGACTTATGTCAAATTTTGGTGTCAGTTGACTGACACGCCGTTTTCATTACAAAGGTCAAATGTGATGCATAAACTTTTGGCGAGCGAACCGGCTGATTAGAAAATATTAATTTGAGTTAAATAAAAAGTGGACAAAAATTAAAAATAATAAAAAAGAAACAAATGGCTGTAGCTAGTGCGGCGCTTTGAGTTATTAAAACTTATTAAAATTTATTTTTCCAGCAAAAAAAAAAAAAATAACAGCTTTGCGATCACCAAACAAAAAAAAAATTGACAACTTGTTGTCAATTTTATTTTAGATAAAAAATGCTGCCATATCTGCTGACAAACGGAAATTTGACGTTTTCACTTGTATGTCATTTTAGAAGGCAGTTCGTGTGCATAACTGACTGCAAATTCATATGACAACCCGTTTTCATACAATTGTCAACAATTTGGACAAATTGACATTAAAAATGACATAGTGAAAACCATGTATTAGGTATGTCGGCTATATTATAATTTACATCCTGCTTCGGAAAGCGATGGAAATTCCGGAAAGAGCGTTGATCCTTTTTTATGAACAGGGCAGAAAATAAATCTGAACGAAATATGTGAAAAAGTTAATTTATTACATATAATTATATTCAGTTATATCTATATTATTATAATTTATAATCATAAAAAGATTAATAAATATTCTTTAGAAGCTCTCAATCGTTAATGTACGATCTTAAAGGAAATAACACCCTGTTCGGTGGTGGTGATGGTTTTGTTGTCAGGTGACTTTAGACAAATATTATCTGTTATTCCACGATTCACTTACGCTGATGAAGTACATGCCTTTTATGCCTATTATGACGAAAAGTAAATAAATTAAATATGAAAATAAATATGAGAGTCCAAATTCTGAACAATCCATCAGCAGCCCAATTTTCTGCTCAATTATTGAAAATTGGCAACGGAACTATAAATGTAAATCCCTTAAGTCAAACACTGAAACTTCCAGATAATTTCAAAATCCAGGTTACATAGAAAGACGTTTCAATTGTCAATATTTTCCAAAATTTATACGAGAATAGCAACAATCATGACTGGCTAAGCAATATTGGCCGCCAAAAATTCAAATCCAGGACATGCTTTACACTGACACGATTTCCTTTAAATCCGTCGGTACTGTAATTGATGAAAATGAAAGCGTGTATTACATAACAAAGTTCGTTGGACATACCTGGAATATCGCCTCAATACCGCTTTTGCTACAAACCTGAAATTTAAAATATAAGGTTGGTCATTTAAAATTTAAAATTTGAATTAGCTATAATAAAAAGTAATGATAATAAAAGGTTAAACTTTGTCATTTAAGAATGGAACACATATGAGTACCACGACTTGGCCATTTTTCTTCGAAAATGAGCAAGGAGCCGCCGTTACCGTCAACGGGGAGCGTTACTGTGCCATGCTCAACGAATTTTTGTTTCCAAAAATTCAAGAGAATGACATGGACGACATTTGGTTTCAACAAGACGGGGCCACATGTCTCACAGCCAACGCAACCATCTATATTTTACGCACTGTTTTTGAAAATCGAATAATTAGCCGAAATTGTGATGTCAATTCGCCGCCCTGGAGCTGTGATTTTAGCCCTTTGGATTATTTTCTGTGGGGAGCCATTAAGGATAGTTGTTACTCAAACCATCCAGGCACAACTGAAGCGTTGAAACATAAAATCGAAGTTGTCATTGAAGAGATTCGAGGAAGAACGTGTAACATTGAAACACTTAAAATGGGAAACAAAATGAAACAGAACGGAAAACCATTGGAATTGAAATACTACACTCAGACGAAAAGGTTAGTAAAAAAATCTGTAAACGGTTTTCAATCCCACTTTACTTTTTTTTTGTACTGATTTTTAGTAAAAAAAATATTATTTAGCAAATCTTTTTGATATTTACATTTTACAAATTACAGAGTTTTTACAGAATATTTACAAATTTTAGAAATCATTTTACAAATTTTTGAAAGCCGATTTGCTAAAATTAGCTAAATAAATTTACTAGTTTTAAAAAAGTGGATATTGACGGAAATAATATATCTAATTAAAACTTACACCTACAAATATAAATTGCCTTATAATGTAACAAAGATTAAAAAAAAGATGACTCATGTCTAAAAAATAAAACATCCCCTTAAAATAGCACTAAAAAGTTTTTTTAGTTCTAAAAATCAGCCCTAAAAGCAATTAAAATTTGACCTTAAAAGTAAAAAAATATTGACGAAAATATTTTTCAAAACCTAAAATTACCAAATAAAAACAAAATGATTAATTCGTTTATGTTTTAACAATTTTTAATATTTTTAAGTCTTTGATTTTGTTTTTAATTTTGTATTAAATATTTTTTAAAAAAATAAATAAAATAAAAAAATTGATGCTCGATAAAATAATAAATTTAAAATTTTGTACTAATATTCACAATATTTAGTGATTTTTTTTTGCTGATTTTAGCAAACCAGTTTTAAATTCCGCTTTACAAAAAGTTTACTAAAATTTAGTATCGGCTTCTAATTTTTCTTTTAATTTCATTGCACTACACGTCAGCAGATATGTGTTGCTAAGATTAGCAAAAAATACCGCTGGGCTAAAATAAGCAAAATTTCTCGTAATAATAGCAAAATTTTCAGTTGCCATTACAGATTTTTTTTGGTGAGTGTAGTAAACGGAGGAACAAGTGAAATTGAAACAATAAGCGCAGGGAACTAAATGTAATAAAATGAGCCAGGATTTTAGATACATATGTCCTGTTTCACCGATTTTTTAACTTTTTCTTTTTTCGAAAACTTATCTGTCGATGATAATAATTTTAAATAATTAGTGCATTATTAATGGCAATGAAATCTAATACAATTGTCACTAATAAAAAAGAAAATGTTAATGAAAATTATTTCATTACAATTGCTATGAATGCAATGGTAATGAAATCACTAATTTACTACTCCTCTCATTTCTTATGTTCCATTCTCAAAAAGGGGATCTTTGAAGTTTTTACGGGGAAAAGTCTTTACCTTAACGACCTACTAAAACTGGTCTGAGCTTATAACCAGTAATTTAAAATATATGTTTCCTTAAGTAGCCCATGCTTCACTTAGAGGAATGTGGAAATAATGGGCAATGAAAAGGGACATAATACGACACTTAATAGCCTGAATAAACTATTTTGGTTAGAAACAAATTCACTGATAAAAGTGAGTTTTGGAATTTGTGTCAGGAAGGTGGAAAATGGGTGGGGGGGAGGGGGGGGTAAGGTATTTGGGTTTCAAAGAGGAAATGTTTACCCTGCACAAACCGTTTTGGCTAGAAATCAAAAACTTTAAGTGTGTGAAAATTGCCTAATTTACGTGGTAACAAACGGGGTTAAAAAGGCAAAAATATATCTCTTAATCACCCAGCCTAAACCGCTGAACAAGCAACTTGATATTTGGAATTATGTTTCATGTTCTGTCGTTGACAAAAAAGGAAACATATCGTTGGAGCTAGGATTTTAAAATTCATTCACTTTTATTCCAATGTAGATACCCACTACAAGGGGGTCTGAAATTTTTTTCGGGGAGATGTAAACAGTCTCCTTCTTAATTTGCTACCCATACCTCTCCTGTTAGAAATATAAAATCTAAAAATGTTTTGCCAGGGGTATGGACAAACTAACTGATAAATTACTTTTCGGAAAATCCAATAATATGTGATAAAATTTGATTTAAGGAAGAAAGAGACGCTACACTAAAAAAAATTAACTTAAATTTTGAAAAATTAACTTATTGAAATGAAAACGGCGCCAAAGACACTTTTTACCAATATTTAATCAAATTTTTCTTGAAATTAAGAAACAAATTTTACTTAAAATTTGGTCAAAATTTCTAAATTATAGATAAATTTTACTACTGAGAAGTAAAATTTTATTAAAATACAGTAAAATTTCCTCCTAATTAGTTCATACATTATCTACAAATTTTACTGTTAGTTAGGAAATGTTTCCTTGGTTTTAAGAAAAATTTTATTTTATTTAAGTTCATTAAATATTTTTTTTTTTAACTAAAAACTAGGACTTTACTCCCTAAAAATAAGAAAATATTTTCTAACACCAAGTTAAATAGCACTTCTTTTAAGTGAAAATCATCCTTATCCTGCTTCTATGTTAAAGCTAATATATTTTACCATATATTTTAAAGTACTTTACACTAATTTTTTCCGACTTTCGGGGGACTTCCGCTTTGTGAGGACACTGCTCTTAACAAGCTTTTTGCTATACAATTTTGTCTTAAAACTAAATTGAATTATACTTAATTCATGTATTTAAAATATAAATTAAGTTTCATTAGCAAAAAGGTAAACAAATTAAAAAAATGCACTGCAGGATATTCTGAAACGTAATAAATTGTGACAGTCAGATCCTTTTCGTAGTTAATTAACGATTCTGCTTCAGAGAACTACAAAAAGGGACGCCCTACGTGACACACGTCATCTATGGCTAAGAAACGCTGGGGGTCCTTGGTCTTCTTAAATTAACTAATTTAAGGGAATTGTTGCAAAAATACAAAATATCACAGTTACATTTCTTGTTATTATTGGAAAATGGAAAAGTCAAAAGTTTATTTTATGGGATTTTTAGCTTAAACTTTATTTGACATATACAAATTTAAACATTTTTATTATTAAGTGAAAAAAATAATTCGTTAAATATAAAGTTAAATAAGCGCAACGTCAATTATAGGAAAGCCATTATGCCGTAATGTATAAATTGTGCTTGCGATATTTTGTATTGTAGTCAACAAACAAATTTATTACATAATAGCGCAAATTCGAAATTTTTTACCCTTTGCTAACAAAATTTTAAAATATATTTTAAGCTACTTTAAGTTCAATATTTAAGAATGTTAAGATTAGAGATGGGGACGCTCACGCACGATCACGAAGCATAAATTACAATCATGCACGATAGTTTTTTTAAATGGTTACTTTAATTTCTTTTATTTAATAATCGTTTTTCTTGAAAATAAGGAAAACCAAATGGTTTGTTTTTAATTGATTGTGTTTTTTTGGAATAAAATATTAAAAATAATTTAAACGTTTTCCAACAAAAAAAATTCTATACTTAATTTTATTATTTTTTAAAAATTAGAAAATTTTTACTTAAAAAAAAAAAAATATTTTATTAAAATTTTTTAAATTTATTTGAACTAAGTTGCATAAAAATTTTCCTTAGAAATAGTTAACAGTTTCTAAAATTAAGTAAATTTTTATAATAACATAGGAAAAATATTATTACTTTTTGTTTTTAATTGTCTGAACTAATTTTTAGAAAACAATTCTTCAAAATTAGAAAGTGGTATACGTAAAATCTGAATTTGGAAATGAATTTCTAAAATTTAGTTAATTTTACTACTCGCAAACAAAAAATTAACACACATTAAGTTCAAATACTTTCTCGATTTAAGTTAGACACATTTTTTGAACTAAATGGCAGTAAATTATGTATAATTTTTTTTTAAACTAAATTTAATTTTATTACATTTGAGTATGCAAATTTCTTAAAACTAAGATGTTTTTTCTTAAAATTAATAAATTTTTATTTAATTGACTTGGTTTTTTCCTAAAATCAAGAAGTATTACTTAGGAAAAATATGAACTATTTCTGAGTATATAAACTATTTCGTTTTTTCTCAAACTTAAGAATTTTTATTCTTTTTAAGAAAATTTTTCTAAGTTTTAATAAAATTTTACTTAAATTGAGTACAATTTATAAACTATTTTGAAGGAAATTTTGTATTACATTTTAGTTCATGTCTTTTTTTTTGAGTGTAAAAGTCTGGCATTTAAAATATATGTTCCTGGGTTTTTCATTGAACAGATATTTTTTTTTTGATTTTTCAGTTAAAGGGTGTTAAAAAATGGCCAAAAGTGCCCCTCCAATGTACAGCCAAAAAATACAAGCAAAAAAATCTAAAACTTGAAATAAAAACATCCATTACAAAAAGGTTAAACAAATTTATTTAAAGTGGAAAATGATTAGAAAAAATAATTTAGTTTTGTTCTAATATATTACGATATTTAAAACTACTTACATTTATAATTATATCAAGTTATATCAAATTGTGTATAATACTTTTTTTGTCGGGAAATTGAAAGGGATGAATATGATGATGATGCTGCTGACAGATAACAATGAAATGTATTTATTTGGGAATTGTAAATAAATACACTTACAAATAACATAAGAGTATTTGTAAAAGTAGGACACATTTCCGCCCATGTTATTATTAATATGACGGCACAATACATATTGTAGGTTTTCGATTTCAAAGTACTTTTGAAAAAGGACATTAAGCATACATAACGTATTTTATTCTCATTAAGATAAATAAATTGACAAATTTCCGAAGAAATAGTCATCATAATAAATACGGAAAATGCATTTCCATTTTGTAATAAGAAAACGTGTACAATATTTTTTTTGATAAAATCTTAACACATTGTTGGTAAACCAAAGAACGATTATTTTTTTTTGTATTAGCCAGAAATTTCTAACCATACAAGCGAGTTTTTTTTTCTTGCAAAGGCAACCCTGTATATTGTATTGGCAAAACACGGTTTTGTTGTAAGTCGGTTTGCCAGTACTGTGTTCACCAATATTTTAACCAATCAGCATTATTATGTTTTTATAGTACTTTAGCGCAGTCCCCAGATGAAAATGGTCCCCACGTGAAATGGATTTTTTTTCATGTTTCTAGTCAAAAGAAGGGCAGACCGCCAAAACGGAAACATTCCTAATTCTCTAATGCCGGACTGTATTATAAGTGCCACGTCCTAACACAATTACTTTTCTCACATGGCTTAAAA